>CATKHK010000005.1:0-600000 GCA_949751835.1 Blepharisma japonicum | reverse complement strand
TACACAGCAACCTTTATCTGGCCCTGGACTATAAGTATCAATTTCATTAGATGGCCTTAAATCCCATACCCTAATATCCCCTTCTTTTCCAGCTGTATATAACATCTGCTCATTTCCTATCTGATTGCCTACGCTACAAAAAATAGGTCCTTTATGGCCTCTTAAAGTAAAATAAGGCTCAAAAAAGCTGCTTTCATTTAGAGACTCATAATTAGAAATGTCCCAAAGTTTTATAACACAATCTTCAGATGAAGTGGCTAGAATTCCATTTTTTGGAGCGAAATATACACTTCTGACGCCATCCATGTGAGATTTTAAAGTAGCTTTAAGTTCTCATGACCGCTTGCATTTTTCTTCTATTATAGAAGAAGATTTTACAGACTCTGGCTTAGGAATAGGTTTATTATCTGCTTCAGGAGGTTCAATTAAAGCTTGGATGCCACTTCCGTAACTTTTGCTGGATCTATGATGCGTCAATGATGGTCTTGGAGGCAGATCCCCGCTGAAAATATCATCAAGTCCTAATTCTAGTAAATATTTAGACAATAATTGTCTATGAGCCCTTGTTTTGTGCTTTGGAGGAGCGTTCGCTGAACCTTCTCCATTTTTTTCATCCCGAGATAAAATACTTGTAATCACATCTGAGTTCACTCTATGGTGACCACCGGTTAATTTTGCATATTTTATGCGCTCTTGTCGTAAAGAATACTCTAGCATTTTTATTCTTCGAGTTAGATCCTTAATAATATTATCTTGGGACTTGTTTTCTCCTTCTAGCTGAGCTACCTTTTCAGTTAGCTGTTTTTTCTCGACTAGTCAATGTGTACGTTCGATTTCTATTGATTTACAGTGTTCTCCAAGATATGATATTACTCCAGGAAGACTGTAGTTTTTTAATTCTGATGTTTGATTTTGGCTCCCAATAGTCCATGATGTACTCATATTAAAATAAGAAATTATAAGGTAAGTATAAGAATAACTGTGTAGGATTATGATCAGAATGCGAATAAAGGTAAAATAAAGTAGTTAGGTTAAAAAAATTATGGCAATATTTTAGTGGAAATAAAAAAATTCGAATTTAAAGAGATTACGTAGATATTTAAATATAGTGTTAATAATTATGGAGTTAATTGAATGCTAAAATAATTTCAATTTAAATGATCAAACAATAAAATTTTCTAATTTTTTTAAAATGAGAGTTATATATTGGTTTATGCCTAGTAATAAATTGTTTTAGAATAAATTTTTAATCGGAAAAATAAAAATTAAATTTATATGAATTATATAAATTTTGCTTAGATAATATTTTTCAAAAATAAATATAAATTTGTGTTTATTTACTAATGATTGAGTTTGATACCAGCCACTCTTCCAGCATCTCACCTTTTTCATATTTCATCCATTCCCCGTTAATCTGCAAGCATCGAATTCCTCGTTTTTCTTTCAACCTCTCAAGCATAGCAAAATCTCCTCTTAGCAAATTTTTTTCAT
Organism: Blepharisma japonicum; assembly: GCA_949751835.1. NCBI lineage: Eukaryota > Ciliophora > Heterotrichea > Heterotrichida > Blepharismidae > Blepharisma > Blepharisma japonicum. The sequence goes on along the minus strand of CATKHK010000005.1, from coordinate 598,509 downwards.
AATTCATGTTTTGATTTGTTGTAACAAAAATAGAAGTCTTCAAGCTTGGAAATGCTATTGGGCAGATAAATCCATCCATTTCCTCTAATAATAAATAATTAACATTATATTTCTTGAATGCTTGAATGATATTATTTGCCCAGTTTTTTTTAGTAGACCATTCATTCTCGTTTTTCATTTTATATTTTATCATTTCAAACTCTTCTCTTTTGCCAAATTCTATATTTTTATCAGCAAAATAATAGTAGCAGGCAAGTCGTTTTAGATGACTTTTCCTTCACATGTCTTTTTCAGGAATTAATTTTGCTGCTATTTCTATAGCATTTAGAGGTGCATCGCACTTAATCAGAGCCCATAACAGCTTTAGCGAATTATGGTCTTTTTGTAATGAGTTGCGGCTATTAATCACGTAATCTAAAATTAATTTTTTTATACTTTCAGCCCAAGGCTCATTTTCATAATTTGCTTCTGCAATTGCATTTAAAATATGAGGATAATATTTAGAATATTTTTCTGGGTCAGCAAGAATTTCACTACAAACTGTTTCGAAAATTTCACTGTTTTGTACACTTCTTTTCCCTAAGCATTCTAATAGTGCAACTTTATCTCTCTCTGTGAATTTTAAATAATTTAAACCTAAATCAGCATAAAGAGCCGCAAAAGCCCCAAATTCTCTAGTAGAAACTTTTGATATGAATGTCAAAAAATCCAAAACTTGATTCGTTGTTTTTGGCTCATAGAGATTACCATATAATTTTATTGAGCCATAGAGCAGATGTTTTTTGTATTCCAAATGCCTGACCTCGAATCTATCTGTCACAAAATTATAAACCTCTTCAACATCTTCCCATTTTAAATCTCTTCTCTCAAAAAACTTGTTAATATACTTGAATAACATATCATGCAATTCTTTCTCATAGTGTGGCCAATAATAAAACTCCACGACATTTTTCATAAAAAGATGTTTAGGACTTAATATTATGCTATAGGCGAATTGAGGAAGAATCGATTTTCGGAGATATTGTCATATTTTTTCATCTCTAGCACAAGATGAAATCACTATTATATCACTTCAGCTTTCTTTAGAAATCCCATTCATGCTCATATAGATGATTTTGTCAGCTAATCGATGATTAATGCCTTCAGCCCTTGCTAGTGAAGCTGCTAAGTGGATTATTTGTGTGTTTTTTAAAGAAATTGAAGGGATACTATCCAAATAGCTGCATACATTCCGAAAAAATGGCTTCGCAAAAATTTCTAAGCTTCTTCTGACAATAAGAGTAATAAATGAGTCAACGTAATCCATAAAATTAGATAAATTTGTATCATTTATCGTGATTGTGTTAAGGAAACTGATATATTTAATAAGGAATTCATCATCTCTTATCCCAACAATATATTTCATAAGTGATATAATTAAATTGTCTCTTTCTGCTTTGATCGGTAAATCTTTTATTTCTGTTAAATATTCAAGAATATTAATTATTTCTTTATCAGTTGGTGCATCAAAATGAGTTGAAATTTTATTTATAAGATGCTTTACAGTACTTAAAGCAGATTCTGATTGTGTGGCCCGAGATAAAGAAAATCTTCTTATATAGCTGTTTATGTCTTTTATGCTCATATCCTCTGTGATTTCCCTATCAAATTGAAGCCTTCCTATTAGAAATTTCATTGGAAACTTTACAGTTTTCACTTCATTTTTGTCCCAAATTTCTAAAAATTTTTCATAAAAAAGCTGTGAAGGGTCTTCGTTTAGGTCCTTAATGGCTGTTTGCAAGCCAGACCAAGTATGCAGATAATTCCAATAATCCTCAAAATTCCATTCTTTTCTAATTTCTTGTGTAGGTGGTAAAGCGACATTCCTATCGAATGGAAAATCTAAATTTGCATATCCATTATCTACATGCTTCAGCAGTGGATTTCAATACTTTTCCCCTAGCACATTTTCATATATTTCCATCATAATTTTATCAATTTCACTGCTAACTTCAGGCAATTGATAACTCCAAGCTGCAATAATCCCATCAGTCTTCAAGACCTTATAAACAACATCATAAAATTTTTCTAAATTAAATCAATGCATAGCTTGGGCAACTGTAATTAAATCTACGTTATTATAGGTCAAATACTTATGAGAGTCAATTACTTCTTTTGGTAATTCAGCTGGGAGATGCTCAAAAATTAGTGAGTTTGAAGAGTCTTTTGGCAAAGCACTATTTATTTGACTCGCACTTACATCTGTGGCTATTACGGTTGAATAATACTTAGATAAAGATTTTGCCGCTTGGCCTGAGCCTGTGGCGACATCTCATGCGACTAAATGATTATTTGTGAGAGATGATAAATGTGTAAACAAGTCTTCAGGATAGTCTGGCCTGTACTTGGCATATGAATCAGAAAAGCCTGAAAATAGGTCTTTTGAGAAAAATCTTTGGCTTGATCTTCTCAATAGCTTCATATTTTAATTAAAGAATAAGTGGCTTAGTCCATAAGATCTTGATATATAAATGGAAATTAGCTAATATTATCATTATTTTTATTGGAAATTTAAGAAAAATCTAAATTTAATTATGCAGCCTTCCTATACGATAACTAATAGGAAATCTTATGGCTTTTTTTTCTCCTTCAGCCCAGTAAAATTTAATTTTTTCAAAATAATTTTCTAATGGATCGTGGTCTAAGGCTTTTACAGCAGCTTGAACACCTGACCATGTATATATATACCCTCAAAATTCTTCTAAAGTTCATAATTTCACCATATATTTCATTGACTCTGGAGGTGAAATTTCATTAAATGGGAAATAAATGTGTGAATATCCATTTTCCACGCTTGATTTTTTATCACTTCAATAAGTTCCTACCACATCTTTATGAATTTCATTCACAATTTTATCAATATTTTGCTCTACAACAGGAAATTGATAGCCTCAAGCTGCTAGCACTCCTTCAGGGTTTAGAACTTTATATACAGCTGCATAAAATTTTTCTAAATCAAACATATGAATGGCTTGAGCGATTGTAATTATATCAATATTTGATTGTTTCAAAACCTATGAGAGCTTATTGTGTCTTCTGATAACTCTGCTGGGAGATTTTCATATAAAAGAGAGGCTATATAAGGGGTTGCATTTTTAGCATTATTTAACTGCTCTTGGCGTTGATCAGTTGCTATAACTGTGGAATAGAATTTGCATAGAGATATTGCTGCTTGGCCATTTCCTGTGGCAACATCTCATGCTACTTCATGACGCTTAGTTAATGATGAAAGATATAAGAATAGCTCTTCAGGATACTGAGGGCGGTACTTTGCATAAGAAAGTGCATATTTTGAATAGTCATGAGTTGAAAATACCCTGAATATTGATCAAGTGAAAAGCACCATTTTGATATCAATTAGGTTTCTATGGATAAAGTTAAGTATTTTAATATTAAATCATTAATATTTTATAGTCGCTTCATTTTTGTAAATTTATCTAATACATATTAAGTAAATTCAGTAATTTTATAACTTGCAAAGGCATTTTTAATTCAAACTTACTTTTAATTAAATTTATTAAGAATAATAAAATACATAAATTGCATTTTTTTATTACGAAGTGCATTAATTACGGATATAAATTAAAGAAATATATTTGAATAAGTTTGATTCATAACCCATCTTTAATATTTATTAATACTTCTAATAGCAATACTTAGAAGCAACCCATTATAATATTTAAGCGTTTCTATCAAAAACGCTGATTATATCATTATCTAAAACATTATTTTTTGTCTTAATTTTAATTTATAGTTCCCTCAAGAGTAATTGATATTAATCTTCCCTTAATTTCTGTCGTCATGAAACCGTTTTTACAATAAAAATTTATGATCGAACCCGAGCGTGCAAAAAGCCCTAAGGTTGCGCCTGAGCCTGTTATAATTATTCAGAACTGCGAAGATCTGCCTGATCAAGACCAACCAGTCCAAGAAAAGGCTCCACTTCTCAAAAAAAGCCTTACTTCAGTTATGGGCACATGGAGATCACTAGGCTCAGGCAAGCTGTCAAACACCTGCTTAGCCAATATAAGAAAAACAGTGAGAATTACCTACATAACGATCTTTCTTTTCATTATTTTTATTTCTTTTTACAGCTACGCTATAAGTAGTCAATTTGAGCTGAACGCAACCTTTACAGATTCATCCCTAGTAATTTCAGTTCGTGACTGTAAAATAAAGCTTTATAAAGACTTATCATTATCAGAAAACGAAGTAAAGGCATATGTAAACGCATTTCGAAATCCTTCAAATGACACAGCAAAAGCAGAGCCAGGCATCCTTACTGTTGAGAATTACTATGAAGATTTAGAGACTTGCGAAATTAAATTAACCTCAAATGGAATCTTCCCTGATACAGTTTTTGAGTGTATTCATTTGTGCTGGATTGAGCAAGTTGATGAAGATATCAGTTTTAGCAGTTTCACAGCAAATACTTACGCTGATGACAATGGAAATATTTTACAAAGCAGAATTAAGCTTAAAGGAGCTAATACTGGCGATTTATCAATAAAATTAAGTGGGACTGTAACTATTGAAAGCTTAACTGCTACTAGTGGGAATATTGATATAACAGATGGAGATCTATGATTACAAACACCTAAGGATTCTCATATTAATTGAGCTACCACATACTCTGGATATTACTGCTTTGCTGCACCTAGCATAATAACAGAATCTGCTGATGAGTGTGTTACTTCAAAATATTGGTATACAAATGACACTTCTTATACAGTTGAAAGCTGCCAAGGGGCTCATTATGTATGTTCTTCAAGCCCATGTAAAAGCACAAGATCATTTGATGTAAAAGTAAGCAATGGTGCAATATATTGGAATTTAATAAGTGGAGGAGAGCTTCAGCCAGGCTATAAAATGGTTTCAGGTGACGAAGTCCCAATTGTTGACTTAAAAGGCCATGTGGTTATTGATAAAATCGCAAATGATACATTTAACGCAGGAATCAACAAAGACGTCCTAACAATTATGAACATGCCTGGGATTTATGAAGACACTGGAAAGTGGCTTTTTACTACTAATGAAGCATATGCTCAAATGAAGCCTTGGTGGTTATCATTAATATCTTTTGGATTACTAGTCCCTGATATATATTCTATTAATATAAGGATTCTTCCTTTAAGCTATCCCTTAACCAACACAAAATTATCCAACGCCACGATTAGCACTATGTATAATACACTCTACGACATGTGGTCAGCAAGAGACTCTGACTTACTCATCTGAATGGAAACAAGCAAAAGCAGCGATAACTGATACAAGTTTTCTCGGACAAAAACCCTACAGCTATCAAGGCACCTTATTAAGCTCACTAGTAACCCATTTCTATTGGCTGCTCTTTCCATTAGTTTGTTTTTAGGCTTTATATGTGGACTTGGAGGCGCTTTTGGTTTTTACATTTTTCTTAAAAATCTTGCTGACATTGTGTGGAGAAAATTAGAGCATAAAAGAAGGTTTTTAGTGCTCAGAAATACGGTAGAAACAAGAATAAGAGATAATAGGTCTGCGAAAGATATTTTAAATGAAATAGATGAAGATGATGAAGAAAACGATGAAAATAATGAAGATGAAAAAGAAGGAGCTGAAGGAAATGAGGAAGAACAAGAGGAAGAGCAAGTCCCTGGGGAAGGATGCTTATTGCCTCCATATGCAATTCCTGATATTTTAATAACCCAAAGTTCGCAATCAAACGCTGATTCGTTGTCCTTGTTTTTACAAAAAGTTGTAAAAGAAGTACCAGAAGGCGAAGAAGTGCCGATACAAACATTAAAATTGGTAGATGTTAAATCAAAGTATGAAGAATTCTGCTTTGCAAAAGGATACGTTGAAAAGAATCTCAAAGAAAATAAAGACAAGTTCGCTGATCTTGAAATGGAATTTTTTACTGTCAACGATACTTCTACTGAAGTTTTCAGAAAAATTTTGTTTAAAAATAGAAAAGAATTAATTGAGCTTGGAAAACCTGCACAAATGCCAAATGAAGACTCACTAAGTTTCTTTGTCAGGTCAAGGTGCAATTTATCGCCATTTAATGCTGATGTAATTTATGTTAAAGACTTCCAAAGCGAGTATGAGAAGTTTTGTAGGGCTGAGCAGGTGACTGATGCGGTTCCTATTACTAAAAGAGCGATGGGCGCTATGGGAAGTATTTTTGAGAGGCTGCAAATAACCCATTTAAAAGCTGGAGGACGATATAGGATAGATTTATCAGCATTTGTCTATACAGAAGGTGATAAAGACATTAGTCCTCTAGGGCGATGTTGGTATTGTGCAGATTGCTGCGTTGCAATTTTGCATGTAATTTTATGTGTTTGAATAGTATTGCCGCTGTCTTTAACTCCGCTTTTAACTGAAACAAAGCATGCTGAAACTTCTGCAAGAAATCCTGACTATATTTTGACCAAAATTGATATGAAAAGTGCATGATATTTGATGCCTTCAAAATTTCAATACTTAGAAACAATTCTTTGGGTAATGCTAATAGTGTCGCTTATTTTATTAGTAATTTCTATAATTGAGCTATATACATATTACATCTACCAAGTATTCCCAGCCAGAGCAGACACCTTATTAGCAGGGATTACAGGATATCGAAAATTTTCTCAATTTGCCCATTATTTTGCATTACTATTTATTGCTGGAATTATTATGATGCTATTTGTGAATGCATTAATGTGGTTTATATTAGGAGCAGTACTTAACCCTGATATATTTTTGCCTTACTGTGCAGGTGCTGCAACGTTAATAGCATTTTGCTTAGCCCAGGTAAAAATAATCACATTTATGACATCAGAAATTTTCAAGCGGGTGAAAACGTCTGTAAAAGAAAAACTAAATGGAAATGTGAGCGCAACCTTAGAAAGCGCATGCGCTGGGCTAGCTTTAAGCCAAGTGCAGACTTCTACGATTAGTAGAGAAAACAGAACCTTACAAGTATTTTCTAAAACTCCACTTGGAGGAATAGCGAAATCGCTAGATATAAACCATAAGCTCGCTACTGCTTTAGCTCAAGGAGATGAATCTGCGATAAAAGAAATTGCAATAGAGTTCGGTATTCATCCCTTAATAATGGCAGCTATTGTAGCAGTAATACAAAAAGATAATAATAAGCTTTTAGGAATCACTGAGCAGCTTGCAGTAATCCCAGCCATTAATATTTCTCCTGATATTGCCAAAATGATAGTAAAAGTATCTCTAAAGCAAAGCGATTTAAATATAAGAAGCTCTGTGAAAATGGCAACTGTGCAGTTTGTGAAGATGAAAAAAGAATTATTAGCAGACAAAGAAATTGATGGATACAATATAGATCCTAGAATTATTGAAGCACTGGTTGCAATGTCACGTGGGTCTACTGATAGAATGCTGACCTGAATATCTACATCAGAGACTTTTCCGAAGCCTATTACAGACTTAATGCTTCTAATCAAAGGATTAATTGAAGATGGAGGCAAAGAAATTGTAGAAATTTTTGTAAGACTAATGATCAATTTTGGGAATTTCCCTAAAGATATAGCGGAATGTATTGGAGCATTTTGCGACGAAGGATATGCAAGTAAATTTCAAAATGACTACAGCGGTTGGGACGAAAAAGTTGACTTATTTTCCAAATTTTTAGGAATGCAAGACTCTCTGCCAATCCAAATGATTGTCCATATGTCCAGAGAATCTCATGGGCAGCTTCAACGTCTACTAATACAAATTACAGACATGTTTAATAGAAAATATGGCTGGAGACTTGAGCATCAAGTAATGTCTTCACTATTTGCAATAATCCATGGCGTTAATATTGATTTTGACGAGCTTGCTGATCAATATGACTTAGATCCAGAAATCGTCAAAAGCATCGCCCCTGTTTTTGCAGAGAAAAAATATACAGAGATTCCCAGACTTATCACAAATGTAGAAAATGTTAGAGACTCAAATTTAATTAGTGGAGATATCATACAGCCTGACAGTGAAATTCAAGCTATGATTAATGAAAATAAGCTTCCACCTGCATTTAAAGCACTTGCAGAGTCACATCAGCCAACAGCTGAAAGCATGGAATGGATGGCAAAATTTTTTAAATTGACTGGAGAACAACTGCTAGGACTTTATTCAATCATAAGAGGTGCTAATAAGCGGCAAGGCTCAGCACTTAAAGAAATCACTAGAGAAGTTGTAAGGAGAATGAGATTGGATGAAAGCTTTACTGATTATTTAACACACGTAACTGTGTGGCTAACTTCACTTGATGTAGATTCTATAAGGGAGGCTCATTCTAAGCTGAAAATGCAATGCAAAGACTTGACTTTTGTAGCTAAAAGACTTATTGACCCCAAGGATTTACCAAATGGATATTTAGTAAAGCAACTGAAATTAAAAAATGATGACCCACTTGTGAGGAGGAAAAAAGCGCTGTCATGGAGATTCCATGCAGCACTTTGTAAAGATTGATGCAAAGCACTTGCGAATAAGGTTTCTGAAATAAAAGCTTTGAAAATTAAGAGAAGAATTATGGCTAAAGGGCAGCTATTAATGTCATTCCAATATCCTGCCATTTTCCTGAGGAAAATCTTTGAGAAGAAAGTCCCATGTGACGAAGAAAACCAAAGAAAATATAAATCATTAATTCAAGCCTCATATCTATGACAAACTCAAGGAACTAAAAGAAAAGAAAACATCATTGCCCTCGCAAGGCTGCTTGAAGTTGAGCCAGAAATGATGAGTGCCTGAATTGATATGGTTTTAGAAGACAATATTTATCCGAAAACAATCGCGATGAAGAATTGGCTTGAAAAAGTAGGCATAAAAGATGTGTCTGGCTATGAAGGAATAATCCAAGACTACTCTAACCAAAACCAAATATTTTTCAATGCAGTTCTTGGCTTCAATAAGCTGGCTAGAACTATAGGAGTCCCAACCTCATTTTTAGACTCCCTCGCTATTGGATTTGCTGACATTGTTTCTGAAAACGCTGAAATATTCAAACAGTTCACTAAGAAATTTATAGGAGAGCTTGGGGTTGATGCACCAGCTTTACAAGACTCAATAGCGAACTTTGTAAATGGAGAAATTTCTGAATTAGAGCCATTAGGAAAAACACTTTCTTTAAATCCTGACACCCTTACAACAATTATGACCATTTTTGGAGCTCTTTCTGACTCAGATGTCATAGAAAAAGTAGGTAATTTACTTCATGTGTTAAGACTTGATCCAGTTCTTGAAAACATAGGAAAATCCTTATCAGCTTTAGCTATCAAAACTAACTGTAAATTTTCGATAAACCCACAAGGCGAATTATCGAAAAAAGCTACATGCTCAGAAGTCCTAGGACAAGTCTTAGAAATTCCTCCATTAATTATATCAGGGATGATTGCGGCTTCTAAGCTTGATTATGAAACTATGGCGTCTACCATTATAGAAATGTCTAGACTGCACAGTCCAGGTTTTCAAATAGAAGAATCACATTGTCGAGGTTTTATTTCTATGGCACTTGGAATGGTTCAAAACATAGAAGACATATGTTCAGCTATTTCCTTTGATGCAGATATAGCAGAGGTATTGGTGACTTTGTCAGGAAATGACGATTTAAACCATACTGCTCTAAAAACCTCTTCCAGTTTCCAAAAAATTGTATTAAAATTAGGGCTTGATGACCAAAAAGCAGCTGCTGTTATTGCATTGACTAGGTCAGATTTTGAGCATGTTGAAGACATAGCTGAAGATTTAGAAGATGGAGGAGCAATAAGGCCACAGCTCTTAAAAGCTTTGTTGAGCATTTATTCATATTTGTCTATTGATGGGAAGTCTGGGAAAAAATATAAGCCTTCTCAAAAGACAAAAAAATTAAAACAAGGATTGCCTTGGCTTTGCAAATCTATTGGATTGCCTAATAGCAATGGTGCTGTTGTAGTTACAAAGCTTGTACAAGGCGATGCAAGCATTATAGGAGAAATCGCAGGAAAAATAGGCTGGGGATCAGTGGAAAAAAATATTTATGCAAGTTTCGCGTGCTTAGTAAATCAGAACCCTTTCAGAAACAATATAAAATCCAAAGAGCACAATGCATGAATGGCATTCAAGCACCTTCCTTCTATAATAAGAAACTTGTCTGACCTATTTAAAATTCCTTCAAAAGGATTAGAAATTTTAATAAAACTTGCCAGGCATGATGCATCATGTCTTTTATGGCTTCGACAAATTTTGCAAGTAGAAACTGCAAGAGAAGCCCAACGGTTTATTGACGAATACATCCATGAAGACGATTTTAACGATTACATTTTGGAGATCGAAGAATCTGACAAATCCGACTCAGAATCTTCATCATCTATGGGCTCTTCATCTGAAAGTTCTTTTTCGTCAACTGGCGACTTAGATGGGGTTGAATCTGAAGGCTCAATACTGAAAAAGCGAATAACTTTGAGTTTTGATCCAAACAGAAAACAGCAATATATGAATACTCTTATATCTGGATTAAACGAAAAATCATTGCCAGGTGAAGGATATTTCAATGAAGAGTCTGTAAAACTGTTTTTAGAACTGGCAGGCGGAAATTTGCATCATCATGATAAAATTGAAGAAATACTGAAATCTTTATATGAAGATTTACCTATTGATATTGATACGTTAAAAGAAATCATGGCGCTGTCTACTGGAGATTGGGAGGATATATTAGAATTAGTAGAAGAATTTAATGAGCTAGAAGAAAAAAATAAAAAATTACTAGGGAACACTGATACTGATGAAGCTAATGAAGACGATTTATTTTCATTTTATGGCTTTGAGCCGGATGCCCCTGAGCTCGAATTTTTGGTAAAGTTGGCTAAAGGTGACCATAGCTGTTGGAAAATCGAAAGTAAAACCCATCAATTATTGTGCACAAAAATATATCCTGACCCAAGGCTTCTGCAGAGCTTGACAGCACTATGTTCTCGTAATCCTCATGGAGTTATAGAAACAATTGATGCTTTAGGAGACTTTTTAGAAGTAGACCAAGACATGCTGCTTATCCTGATCATGCTTTCTTTTAATTCAATTGATGCACTTTCATCAGGAATAGGCCCATTAGCAGTTAGGCTTGAAATTGATCCGAGTATTGCACAAGGGTTTTTGCCATATTGTTATAAAACTAAAGAAAGTCTGGAACTTTCCTTTCAAAGCATTTGTGAAAGGCTGTCATCTCCACCCATTAGCGCCTCTTTAGCTGCTTCAATATTCCAAGCTATGTCAGGAGACTTGGATGCGTGGGTACAATTAGGACTCTTTTTCATGAATTTACAGAGGTCGCAAGAAAAAGATGAGTCGCCGCAATCATTACTATTAAAAGCTTTGCAAAGCATTTTATCTAAGAAAATGCCATATGATGTAAAAGAAAGCATGTTTAATGACAACATTCGTATGGATATTGAACCAGAAATTGATATTTCACCTAATCAAACCAGATTTTTAGAAGCAGACACCACAAATGACATTGAAGCTCCTAATGCAAATTCACTTGGAAACCCTTACAAAGAAGCTCTAATTGAGAAAATCGGCTTCAGGAGACTCTGAAGAAACCCTAATATGAGGCGAATTCTCCTAAATGAGCACAGAAAAAAGGCCGGAGGGATCATTCTTGATTTAATCCTAGGCATTGGTGATGGTGATGTAGAAGTAGTGCCAATAGTAATGAGAATCCTTGGAGAAAGCTTTGATCACTATGAAATTTTAAAGTTCTTAGTCCACGTTTTCAATGGAAACTCTACTATGCTTTTTAATGCTACGGATAAAATTGAAGAATATATTGACCACAATAATTTAAATATACCGTCAGGACTTATACAAAGTATTGTAGGATCTGTAAGGAAACAGTATAATTTAATGGCAAAAGGGGTAACAAGGGCTGCAAACTCAGATAATTATAGAGCGGAATTAAAAGAAAATTATGTGGAAAATGCTCCTGAAATAATGATTGCTTTAGTGCAAAAAAAGCTTGATGACCGCTATAGAGAGCTTTTACCATTTATAAAGAAATTTTTGGAAAGGCTCACAAAGGTGGAAATGCCAGCAAAATCTAAGCCAGGGAAAATGTTTTTGCTTTATGCAATGGGAGAGCTTGAAGCATTTTTAGGGTTCGCTAAAGAGGAGTTTGGCATCCCAGAAGACGCTCTTAAAGAGCTTTATACATTAGCAGTCCCTGAAAACCCATTAAACTTGAAAGAATTTGTATGGCTTCCAAGAATAATTAATCAGCGATACCCAAAAATTCCTATACCAGTTATTGATTCAATAGTAAAACTACTAGGAAAACTTCAAAAAGATTTAGACTATGGCCGCGACGGTATGGGAGAAGTTCTATTTCCATTTGTAGACTACATCGTATCAAATATCCCGAAAAATTTAAGATTGCCTGTCAAACCTGGTAAAGAAAAAGAAAATGCTGATATCACTGTCCTAGATGCATTCTTTTTGGTGTGCACAGATCCAAATAAGTATAAAGGCGCAGTCTTAGCTTCAATGCCTAGCTTAGGGCTTGCTTTAATGCCAAACGTAAAGCCTGAAACCTTATCTTTGTTATGTGGACTTGTAGCACTATTCCAATCAGATAATAGCCCAGAAAGCAGAGATAAAGCAGCGTATAAGCTGTCAAAAACGTATGATATTGATGAAAATATTATAGCTGGGTTTATAGCATTAGGTAAAGGGGACTGGAATGGCTTGGCTGGAATGGCTGGGAGGTTTTGTGAATTTGACCCTATTAAAATTCAGCAAGTAGTAACACTTATTAAAAGATTGAAACTAATAGGAGAATCTGAAGAGGAAGCAAGATCTGGTAAAAGCGACCTTGAAAAATTAAAAGAAAAAATGGACTCAGGAGGAGACACAGACCAAATCTTCCACATGCTTGATAAAGACCATTCAGGAGAGCTTGATTTTGAAGAGTTTGCCCAAATTATGAAATTTTTTGACTTGGAATTTACCATGCAAAGACTATTAGAAATTTTTTCTAAATTTGATGCAGATGGAAGTGGATGCATGAATGTGCAAGAATTTGATGCGGCTCTGGAATATATTCGTAGCGAAATTGCAAATGGTGCAATTGAGCATATGGGAATGGGAAAAGGAAAACTGATTAAAATGTTTTTAATCACTTTGCTGATATTGATTTTGATTTTCGCATTTATTTTCCTTGGAATTATAGGGTTTATAACAGCCAGCAAATTTGGATCAGCTGTAAACTCACTACTACCTATGGGCTCTGGAGGAGTGCTTGGAAAAGCAAGAAACGTTGGAGATTTGGGAAGCAAAATTCAAGAAATTGGGCCAAGAATTAATGATTCACTAGCAGTTATGACAGTGAACGAGCTTTAAATCTTTTATATAAAAAATTATTTTACAAATTAAAGCTTTTTGATTCCAGAACTATTTGTTTCTGTTTTTTATGAAAATCATTCAATGCTTTTTCATTTGCATTAATTTTGTTATATACTTTTATGAGCTCAGACTCATGAGCTCTCGAAGTTATCAGAGAAATATATGTTTGCTTTAATTTCTTGTGGGAGTTTTCAAGATTTTTGATATCAGCACTGAAGTCTTCAGAGAGCTTTGTAGTTATATCCATTGTTTTTGTTAAATCAAAATTGCTTCTCGATGTTGCTATAGGAGAAATTGACCTTGCGTTTCTGCCAGTCAAAGGAGTAGCTGTCCTTGATAAATTTTCTTTCGTTTTTATAGGAGTTTTTTCTCTTATAAGAAACTGTAATCTTTCTATTCTCGTATCTTTTTCTTCACACATATGCCTTAGTGTCTGCTCTAGCATCGAAATTCTATTTTCTGCTTCTTCTTTTTCTTTCCTTTTCTCTTCTTTGCAGATTTCTAATTCATCTTCAATGGCTTTATATTTTAAGCTCATCTCATTAAATTGTTCATATTTTTTCTGTTTAAATTTGAAAAGCTTATCAGTTAATTTTTCGACTTCTTTTAGCAGCTCTGAGCGGTTTTCGTGAAAATTTCTTAATGATTTCGCTTTTAGATTAAGATACTCATGCTTGCATTGGTATGAATTTAATTCGTCTTGTGCATTTTTCAATTCAACTTCCAAATTTGTGATGGTTTTTCTAAGTTGACTATTTTTATTTTCAATTTCTTCGATCTTATAAAGGTGAGAATTAATTAATTCTCTTCTTTCTTCTGACCATTTATGCTCAAGCTCTCTTATTTTAATTGTCAATTTTTTATTTTCATTTTCTAATAATTCATTCTTTTCTATAAGGCCTAGTTGGTTTTGTTTTCTTGTATTTTCACTGAGTGGGAGCTGCAAATTTCTTGCTGCTTTATAAACTTTTGAAGTGGAGTAGTCTTTTAAATACTGCTCTAGATCTGAGCCAAAGCTATTTTCCATTTAAATTATTTATTTAATTAGGGTTTTCATATCTTCTAGACAAAAATTCTAAAACTTCTCCAACGTCCAAGTCAAGTTTTCCAATTCTTTGAGTTATTTTATAAATTTGTATATATTCATCAGCACTTTGGATTTTAATGTCTTTGATGCATTTTAAGATTATTGACCAGAACTCAATGTTTTGGTATTTTAGCTGAAGCAAAGTGTAAAGTGCTGCAATAGTCGATTGAGTATGAAGAATATTCCCTTGTATACAAGTCGCTGTCCATTTGAATAAAGGTTCAAGAGTTTCAATATAAAGATTACCTCTACGAAGAATCGATGTATAAATTATTGATAAATATTTTGCATCAATATTTGTATCAAGGCAAGGCTTAAGAATTGATAAAATACTTGGAGTTTCTTTGCCAGTTCTAATTAATGCTACAAATAAGTAAACAATTTCTTCTTGACTGAAATTTTCTATTGAGTTCACGATCAATTTTTCAATTTCAGTGAAAATATCTGCGGTGTTGTTGTGTTGAGATAATGTGTAAATTAATTGTACTAACTCAGATGGAGTTATTTGATTGCTGCTTATTAGCTCTATACAGCGATCTAATAATTTTCTATTTGTCAAAGATCTGTTTTTAAGTAAATAGCACCCTAAGACTTTTTCTACATCTTTCGCTTGAAAATCTTGAACTTTAAAAGAATTTTCTATTTTTTCTAATACAGAATCAGAGCTTTCTAATTTAATTAAGCAGTAAAACAATTGAGAAATTTGTGAAGGGTTCATTGTTTCTACTTTATTTACAGCTCATTCTTCAATAGTTCTTAAAAGTGCGAAGTCTTTATACTCTTTTTTATATAGGCCTGTAATAATCATAATTCCGTTTTCTGCATCAATTTCTTCTTTCTTTGTTAAAAAAATATTGGTAATAATTTTGAATAAGGTGTCTGAGCCTTTCTTCTTCATTCCATATGCTAATGAAATTCTTGCAGCCATTTCAGGAGTAATTTCAAACGGATTTTTGGTTAATATGTTGTCTATAACATCAAAAATTCGCGATTCATGCTCCCAGTTATACAGATAAAATACGATATCTGACAATTCTTGATATGAAAATGAATGAATTCTTCTGTATATTTGTGCAGAAATTGCAGACAGTAACTTTTCAGTCCCCTGCTCATTTTCAGCATAAATTTTCAATATCTTTATCAAATTCTCATTATCAAATTCATGCACCTTAAATGCTGCAGTCTGTTCTAAATCATTTAAAGCTCTTTTTCTTTCTTGAAAAACCTCGTTCATTTCTCTTTCTTTTTTCATCAATTCTACAGCATTTATATTGCTTTCTATCTGTGTTATTAAATCTCTCATAGGATTTATAGCTTTCTGTACCTCAGAGAAGAAGCGAAAATTGAAAAATATTAGACTTCTTCTAAAAAGCATAATAAATGGCTTACAGATTATTATTCCGTAATTATCATTTCAAAGAAGTAGAAACCAAGTGGCAGCAATTTTGGAGAGATAATCCTATACAAAAAAGGAACGGGGAAAAGTTCTATTGTCTTTCTATGTTTCCTTATCCGTCTGGAAATCTGCATATAGGGCATGTGAGGGTTTATGCGATAAGTGAGGCTATTGCATTGTTTGAGCATTTAAAAGGCAAAAATGTACTTCATCCAATGGGATGGGATGCTTTTGGACTACCTGCAGAAAATGCAGCAAAAGAAAAAAACATCGAACCTCATTTATGGACATTTCAAAACATTTTTCAAATGAGGAAACAAATGGACAGCCTTGGACTAAGATTTGATTGGGATAAAGAAGTATGAACGTGTATGCCTGATTATTATAGATGAACCCAATGGCTTTTTCTTTTGCTATTTAAAAAAGGGCTTGCATATAAGACTGAAGGGTATTTAAACTGGGATCCAATAGACCAGACTGTACTAGCAAATGAACAAGTTGATGAGAATGGAAGAGCATGAAGATCCGGAGCTCTTGTTGAAAGAAAACCTATGAAGCAGTGATACTTTAAAATCACAGAATATGCAGATGAATTACTCAAAGGGCTTGACAAACTTCAATGGCCTGACCAAGTAAAAGAAATGCAAAGAGGCTGGATTGGGAAAACCAAAGGATTTGCTATTAATTTTGCTATAAAAGAAACAGATGAAAATTTGTCAGCATTTACCACAAGTATTGAAGGCATTTTAGGGACAACTTTTATACAAGTTTCCCCTGAGCATCCTATATTAGCAAAGATGAATCTTAATGAAGAAGAAAAAAAATTCCTAGAAGTCATTAGAAAAAAGCCAGAAACTACTAGAAAAATTGGGACTCAAATCATAGTGATTTCTAATCACAAAGCAATTCATCCAATTACAAATGAAGAAATTCCAATTGCTATTGCTGAATATGTTCTTATGGTAAATTATAATTAGACTCAAGGAACTGGCTGCAAAATGGGAATTCCAGGCCATGATGATAAAGACTTAAAGGCTGTAGCAGGCTCATCTATTGATGTAAAAAAAGTTTTTGATAAAGATAAATTAATAAACTGTGGAGAATTCACTGGACTCTCAATCCCTGAAGCAATCCCCAGACTTAAAGAAATTTTAAAATCCAAGGATGCAATTTCTCCTAAAGCTTGCTATAATTTGCGTGATTGGCTCGTTTCGCGTCAAAGATATTGGGGTGTTCCTATACCTATGATTAATTGTATCATTCATGGTCATGTTCCAAATTACAAACTTCCTGTTATGCTTCCACAAAAAGGAGTCGATTTAACTGAATGAAGAACTGAGAGATGCCCCTATTGTGGAACCCCAGGAGGTAAAGAAATAGATACTTTAGATACTTTTGTGGACTCTTCATGGTATTATTTAAGATATGCAGACCCTAGAAATGACTTTGATATTTTTGATGGAGAAAAAGCTAAAAAATGGCTACCTGTTGACCTTTATATTGGCGGCAGTGAGCATGCAATTATGCATTTACTATATGCAAGATTTATCCATAAAGTTCTTAGAGATGAAGGCTATTTAACTAATGATGAACCTTTTGCAAATTTACTTACACAAGGGCTAGTATTAGGCAAAACTTATAAAAAAGATGGAAAATACATAACAGCAGAAGAAGCAACAAATTTAGAAGGAGTCGAAATTACTCATGAAAAAATGTCAAAAAGTAAGAAAAATGGAATAAATCCTTTAGAAATTGTAGAAGAATGGGGAGCTGATGTATTAAGATTAGCACTTTTGTTTTCAGCACCTAGTGAAAGTCAGATAGAATGGGATGGGGGGTTATTAAAAACTATGAAAAAATGGCTAGGAAATATATGAAGTATAGTTGAAGGAGAACTAGCAGAAAATGATGAAGAAGATTATTCAAAGTGGCTAAATGGAGTTACAAGATCATTTGAGAATAAGAAACTTCATGTAGTGATTGCAAGACTTATGGAACACACAGAAACTGTTAAAACAAAGCCTACGAAACGAAACCTTAAAATTCTTCTAATAATTTTGCATCCATTTGCTCCTCATTTTACAGCAGAAGCATACACAAAAATTTTCAATAAAGATATTACGAATGAGAAATGGCCAATTGAAGTGCTTATTACAAAGAAAAAACATTAACTATTTAAATAAAAAGTCTTATAGCTCTTATAATATTTATCACTGCCATTTATTTCATATAAATCTCAATAGACAATAAATTCATAAAGACTTAAAATATGTTAAATAAAGGCTAAATAAATTATATGTGATATCGATGGAAAAGTGATAATAATAAAAAACGACAAAAGCTGGTGTGAAGAGTTCATCTCAATTTCATATAAATTTTCCAATGAAATCATACTCAATGGATTTGAACTTGTTTCTATAAGAGAAAGTGGGGCAAAAATCAAGGAAATTGCAATGATCCCTAAAGAAGTTGTATAAAGATTTTTGAGCATTTTGCTTGATGGCTTCATAAAAGCGACAATTTTGAGAGGAATTAAAGGAATAAATATTAGCATCATCGGCAAAATGTGCAGAGATGTAACTACTAAAGTAACAGCAAAGCTTACATTTGTATAAGCTTGAAGGAAATTATGGTCTTCTTTCTTCAAAAATAGTAAAGGTATCAATGCAAGCACAATTAATGAAAAGTACCCAGCTGTGCTTACAAAGATTGATAAATAGCTTTTAGCAAGAAAAACTGTCAAAATAGCAGGGAAAATTGTTGACAAAATGGCTCGGATATTAAACCACCCTGCTCTTAATATTAATATTGACTGCAATGCTAGTGGAAGTATTAAAATTCCAATCACAAATGCATACTTGCCTAAAGTAATCATTTTCCAATTGCCAGAAAAGTAATAGAAATAGCTTCCAGCATGCATGGTTTCATCAAGTGAGCTAAAAGTTCTTGTTAGCATTTCCATTAGTTTTACTATTTGGAGCTTGACATTTCCTGTGTATTTTCCTTTATCACCTTTTTCCAGACCTGTTTTGATTGCTAAAGATAAAATTCCTTTATCAAGAGCATAGGAAAATGCGTTGTTTACATTTCCGCTTCATAAAGAATATCAGCTTGATAAGGAGCCTTCTATTTTTCTTAAGAAATTAGGGAAAAGAGATGAGATATCATCAGGAATTTTGTATAAAATGGGCTCTGGATGCTTAAAGTTAATAACCTCAATCCGCGAAAAGCATCTAAGTGTGGATACAAGCATGTCCACATCAGTTTGCACCCCATTAATTCCTTCAGAAACCACAGTAAAATAGCTAAATCTGTTTGAAAGATCAAATTCCACAGCTTCCCTAATAATCCCAAAATACTCAGAAGGCTGTGTAATATATTCATCCAGCCACTTTCTAAACTCTAATGCATAAGGAATAGAATCATCATAATAAAGAAACAATAAATTCGTTCCAACCCACTCTTTTTTCTCAACAAAATTAATGAATTCATAAGCAGCTTCAATTCCTACATATTTTTCTTTATTATAAGGTATAATGAAAGCCATGCAGTCTTTTCCATCAGTTCTGCTTCCTCTAATAAGATTATAGTAAACTTTAGTGTTATTTCACTTTTTTGCAAATAATCTGTTGGTAAAAAACTCTTCAAGATTGTCTATATTATTGACATAGCTTAAATCCTTACTTGTAATAGTCGCTGTCTGTATGCTCAATGCATTTTCCGACACAAAAGCCCTCTGTTCAATCTGTTCTGGATTCAGTAAAATATAAATCGCTCCTATCAGTAGCAGCAAAGAAACCTTATAGGCATAATTAGGAAATGCAGGGTGTGTGACTACAGCATATATTTTATACCTGAGCATTTATAATTATAAAAAGAAAGAACTTACTTAAAGTTTCTGGAAGTTGGCAATATCCACACTTTGAACTAAATTGTCTTCAACTGTATTCCAAACTCCAGTTCCATTTCCTTCCTCGTCTTCTTCTTCCACATTCATTGTGCCGGTCATTTCCATGATTTGCTCAACGATTGCTTCAGTTTCAACAGAGTCTTCCATTACGCATCCGACCATGAGCTTGAAGATTCCGAAGGCAACTGGCTGCTTCTTAAATTCAGCACCCCATTTAAGGCCTGGGAATTGAACTTCGTTGATAATTCTGGCTGCGAGAGCATCCAAATCGACGGTAGAGGTGGTTGGTTTTACATCAAAAACGACAGTGCTTCTACCAACTGGCTCTTCTTTCTTTCCTTTGGCTTTTTCTTCTGCTAATTTTTTAGCTTCTTCTTCCACAGAAGGATCGTCAGCGAAAAGATCGAGTTCGTCTTCTTCTGCACCTTCAGCAGCTTTTTGTTCAGGTTGAGGTGCAGCTTCGACGTGGGCTGGAGCTTGTTGCACTGGGGCTGGCCATTGTTGTGTGATTTCTGGGGCGAATTGGCTAATGAATTGGAACCATGCCCAGAGATTAGGGAAAGCGGCCTTATCAAAAGATGTCCCAGAGAGTTCTCCGAACACCTTTGCATCAGTGTGAGTTGGATGATCTCCAGTCAGGTAAAGATTTGCCTGAAGAGCTTCTTCTAACCTTTGAGGTTCTGATGCTGTAAGTGCCATTTTATGGTTTATAATAATTAGCCTTAATATTGCTCTATCTTTCAAGTCTTTTAATACCCAAATATTAGATAATTATCCTACGTTTAAATTTTTATTTAACTTTTTCTATTAGGATTTTGCACTGTTATATAATTAAAATGACAGATATAAAGCCAATGCAATCTGAAAGCGTCTATATCCCTCCTTTTAGGCTCGCTCAAATGCAAAAAGAAATAAAAGATAAAAAATCACCTGAATATCAAAAACTCATGTGGGATCTCTTGCGTAAATCCATTAATGGGATCATCAATAAAGTCAATATCAGTAACATTTCTAATGTAATTTTTGAACTCTTTAATGAAAATTTATTGCGTGGAAAAGGATTATTGACTAAGGCTATACTTAAAGCACAAATGGCAGCCCCAAATTTCACACATGTTTATGCTGCTTTAATTTCTGTCATAAATACAAAATTACCAGAAATTGGTATATTGCTTTTGCACAGAGTAATTCTTCAATTCCAAAGGTCATATAAAAGAAATGATAAATTATTGTGTATAGCGACAACAAAAATGATTGCTCACTTAGTAAATCAGCAAGTCGTCAATGAATTATTAGCTCTGCAAATCATGGCTTTGCTATTAGAAAAACCTACAGAAGATTCAGTTGAAATTGCAACTGATTTTATGATTGAATGTGGACAAGTTTTAACTGATGTGTCGCCAACGGGGGTTAATGCAATTTTTGACCGTTTTAGAGGAATTTTACAAGAAGGAGAAACTAATAAAAGGGTTCAATATACCATTGAGAACCTTATGGCCATCAGAAAAACAAAATTTAGAGATCATCCTGGTGTACTTCAAGAATTAGACCTTGTTGAAGACGCTGATAAGATTACCCATGAAATTTCATTAGTTGACAGCTTAGATGGGCAAGAAATTTTAAACGTTTTTAAGTTTGACGAAAATTTCGAAAAAAATGAAGAGGAGTGGGCTGTCATTAAAAGAGAAATTTTGGGCGAAGAAAATTATTTGGGAGAAGGAGATGAAGAGGAAAGTGAGGAAGAAGAGGAAGAAGACGAAAATGAAGGGAAAATCAAAGATTATACAGAAAGGGATTTACTGAATTTGAGAAAAACAATTTACTTAAGCATTATGTCAAGCGTAGGATTTGAAGAATGTGCAAATAAAATGCTAAAATTAAAAATTAGAGAAGGACAAGAAGGCGACATTGCAGCTATGATTTTAGAATGCTGCATGCAAGAAAGGACTTATCTTCGTTTCTTTGGATTACTTTCACAAAGATTTTGTATGCTGAATCCTGTATACCAAGAGCATTTCCAGTATTTGTTTACACAGTATTATCAGACTATTCATAGACTTGAAACAAATAAACTTAGAAATTTAGCAAAATTTTTTGCTCATTTATTATTTACAGATGCTATTTCATGGTGTGTTTTTAGAGTCATTAGACTTACAGAAGAAGACACCACCTCTTCAAGCAGAATCTTTATAAAAATCGTGATGCAAGAAATAGCAGAAAATCTTAGCATTGAAAAAATGCAATTCAAGTTTAAAGATGAAGAATTAATGGACTGCTTCCAAGGGCTTTTCCCTAAAGACTTGCCAAAGCATACCAGATTTGCTATCAACTTTTTCACTTCAATTGGACTAGGTAGTCTTACTGATGAATTAAGAGAATTTTTAAAAAATGCCCCACAACAAGTAGAAAGCTCATCATCCTCTTCAAGCTCATCTTCATCAGAAGAATCATCAAGTGATTCTTCAGGATCTGAAAGCGAAAGTGAAATTGAACAAAAAAAGAATAAAGAAGCTGCAGACAGGTTTTTAAAAAGAGAAATTGAAAGTGAAGAAAAAGAAAAGAAAGGGAGAGAAAATAAAAAAAGATCAAAAACTCCACCAAGGAGAAGAAGATCGAGAAGTAGAAGTAATGAGAGAAGAAGGCATTAATTAATGACAATTTATTGAGACATTTTAAAATTATTCTCAGAATAAATTTGATGTAATAATTAAAAATGAAAATGATGTCTATCAAAATATAAAAAATATGAAAAATTCTTTATTTAGCCAGCTCAATAAAATGTATAATAACTTCAATTTTCTAAATTCTCAACAAGTTTTCTTTGTCTCTCTTTTCATTTTATTCACATTTATTTACTTTAAAAAATGTAATATTTTATTCTGGCTCTATTTATAAGTGTTTTTTATTGAATTTAACATAGCCAAGAAAAAAATCGCCCAAATTTGATCGTCAAAAATATCAAAAAATCTTTTAAAAAGTAAGACCAAATTGACATTTAAAAATTTAATTAGGTATAAACATTATACGCACCCTCTAAGAACAGTTTAATTCTTGGAATAATGCATCGTTGATTATTGGATTACTTGTATGACGTGACATTGGTCTTTGAGCTCTGCAAAATGCAGGCGACTGTACTGGGTTTGGTAATTTTTTCCTTTGTACTTCAGGCTGGGTTAATATAAACTGCAACTCATTGATGATGGAATCCTCTTCATTTTTGCATTGATTTTCGAGCAAAGAAATGAAGGGGTTGCTGATAGTGGACTTTATGGGGACCAAAGAAACCCTTTTAGGCTTGGGTGAAATTATTAATGGGTCTTTTTCAACTTTGGATAGAAGACTTGTTTGAATCAACTCTGACATTTTAATTTTATATGAGCCATTATTGTTTTTTGTATTCCTAAGAAATGAAACTCACTTATGAACATTATGGTTGAATTTACTGATACTTATAATGCCAAAACGATTAGATTAGATGACAATATAGATATATAATAAAATTGAAAACTTTTTATAAATTTAAATAGCAAAAAATGCAACCGCTCTTAGCTATTTAAAAAGGTAAAGATTTAATTTAAAATACTTGAAATTGCAGTAAAATAAGTTAAATGAGGAAGATAAAGCAACTCAATTAAAAAGATTAAAATTTTGATCCTAAAGGCTTATTGATATAATGATAATTATTATTTTATATTTGTTATTAAGCTTAAGAAAATAGTTCATCATATAGAAATAAAACCTTTCCAAACTTTAAATATGAAGCCATAATTATGCTGATATAAATTTTACTTTACAGAAAAGAAACTATATGCCTTAATCATAATTAGATAAAGGTTTAGATACAAATTTGGCTTATTTTTTTAATTTCTGCTGAAGTTTTGATGAACATACTTAAAATAAAAATTAATTATAGAGAAAATTTAAAATAACATAATATTTTAACTATTTTTTAAATTTTAAACTTAACAAAACTTTGAATTAAGAATGCATTTAAAGCACATGAAAAATAAAATTTGTTGCTAAATAATTTTATGCTTAATTATCCTCCAGTTTTCTTTTTATTTCTTCAAGCTGCTCTTGTGTCCATGGAAGAGTGTTCGAAATATGCTGTTTTAATTCTTGCTTAGTCAGCATAATTAAATTAGTTTCACTTGGAGGTTTGGTCAAATCAAATCTCACAGCATCAACTCCAATGGTAGTGTGGCTATAAACTGACTGCCAATGCCACAAATCTCCAGCAACATTTTCAAATTCTTCGAAGTCCATTTCCAGTTTGCATTTAAATACCTTTTTTTCTAGTATTTCAAGTCCTTGATAAAATTTGTTAAATGTGTTTCTTCGGACATTTTCTTTATCAAGTGACTTAAATTCAACACCACCCAGTCTAGACAGCACATAAGTAGCTATCGAATTTCCTGCTACTGCTGGCATAGTTCCAATAACTGGCATAACTCTAGTTCTGAATTTTGCATAATCATCATATTTTTCTTGTGTATTTGACATTTTGTCTTGCACTTTTAACAAGCTTTGTGCAGCTCCTTCTGCTGAGTAAACAACAGTAATTCCATCTTTTACTCCTCTTTTATGCAAAATTTTTCTTAATTTTCTTACAAGCTCGCAGTTTTTTGTCGACGAGATATCAGAAATTTCCATTCGGGTTGGATCAATTTTTCCTCCGGCGCCTCCTGAGCTGATAACATTGATTTCGCGCTGATGGCAAAATTCTAATAAATCAGCTTTTGTGTTAATATTATCAATACAGTCTATAACAAAATCAGGGTTTCCGCTTAGTAGTTGTTCCGCATTTTCTCTAGAAAATAATGTATTAATGGCGTCTACTTCACATTGTGGGATAATTTCTTCTAAATGCCTTTTTAATACATCGGATTTAGTTTGGCCAACATCATCAACTACAGCGACTGCATGCCGATTTAAAGAGCCAAGTGTAACGATATCGAAATCAACAATTCGGATCTTTTTAACACCTGATCGAGCTAAGCCAACTACGCAATGGCTGCCGACACCACCTAGGCCAATAACAATAACAAAACTTTGCTGAATTTTCTTTTGGCCTTCTCCAAAAAATTGGGAATTTCTGATTAATTGGTCTTTTAGAGGTATTGAACGTTGCTTCTTTTTTTGTCTTGATAAATAATATGCTAATAAAGATCCCAAGCCAAGACCCAAAAGTCATGAAATTATTGACTTAAGAAGTGCCATAATAAGGAATATAAACAAATATGCTACTTGAAATTTTAAAATAAATTGCCTTGTCTGGATCCGTAAAGACTATTATTTCTTGAAATAATAATCTAATGCCTAAAAACTTTTTTAAAGTATATTTATAATTTTATAAATTGTACTTAAGAAATAGAAGAAGATGATCTAGAAAGGTTGGAAGATTTATGAATAAAGCTCTACGATAAGTCTCATGGGAGCAAGTTATTAGTAAGTTATTTAATTACGAAATGAATTTATTGCAATTAATTATTTTTTTCTTTCTGCAGCTCTTATTTTTAAGTTTTCATACTCAAATTCCAGATCCTGAAGCAAAGCATCACTAATTTTTACCATCTTCACTCTTTCAATAAATTCTCCATCGAATACATCAATATTTGCAATGTTAATACTCAAACTTGTCAGCAGCTGCATAATGTCTTCAAATCTTGATCCTATAATTTCTTTGGATAGCCTGCTAATTATTGAAATCCCAGCTTTAAAAATTGCTTTTCATCCTTGGATTAAAAATAGATCCCAAATTTGTAGTAAAATTTCTGTTTTATTCTGCAGATGGCTGGCGAAGAGAGTGATAAACCATGGAGAACTAAAATGGCCTGACGATATTCCAACTTCTTTGAAATAATCATGGACTTCTGGCTCTAACATTCCAATAAGTCTGTCCATTTGATAGAAAAATTGTTTGAGTTTTGGCAAGTCATTTATAAATAAATTTGTCATTTTAAACCTTTTAACCAGTGAAATCAAAGATCTAAATGTGGCCTCTTCATCTTGTATTTGTATGTATAAAGTTCCAGCAATATAATTCATCCCTTGGCAATACCCTATTTCAGGATTATAATATGCATAAGTTTTTAATAAATTCTTAAGGACTTGTGGAATTATGTGCGGGTGGTTTTGATAGCACCTAGAGACGTCCATATCAATAATTTCTTCTAATTCATTAATAGCTGTAGGTTCAGCTACAACTTTATTTAATAGTGCAATGTAATCAATAGATCCTGGCATATCATCTTTTAACAGTTCTGCCCATGCTTTAGTTCTGATTTTTAGCCTAAGTTCTTCATCAAGTCCTCCTTTATAGAGCCATTTCTTTATGATTGTGGGGTAAAGTCTTAGCTTTCAGTGCTTGCAGACTAAAACTAAATTTAAGATTTCTTTTTGTGTTAAAAATTTCAATGCTAATCCAATCGGCAAAATTTCTCCCCATTTTCGCCTTTCTTTTTCTCGTCTTTTTTTAGATATTTTTCATGGTGCTTCTTCTTTTAGACTATTTCTTTGATTTGCTTGCAATTCAGCTAAGAGCACACAAGTTCTATCAGGATCTAAATTTATTTTTTGCGAAAAACTCATTATAATAGCATTCGCAGTTTCTAAAGGTACAGCCAAATGTATCATATGAAAACTAAATTGTGTCATCACCATAAATCCTGCTGATTTATCAGTCTGCTCATCTCCTCCTTTTTGAAATACCATAGGTAGCTTATTGGCTAATGTCTTTATAGTTCCAAAGAGCCCTTCATTTTTCCTTTTCATTGATTTAATCCTCTGCATTGATGTCTTATCTGTCGAAATTTTTACTTGAGTTGTATAATCAATTGCCTGAATCCATCGTGATTTATCATTTCATATCGTGTGAGATGATATATAATTTGATAAATAAACTCTTTTTCCATCTTCTTTTTCTGTATAAAATATATGAGAAGATACTATAATTTTGCTGAAGACCATAGGATCTTTGTCGTTTTCCATCATAATTACTGTCAAAAGTGAGTTTATAATGGCTGCAAGCTGCAATATTTTTTCTGCGGTCAACGAATTTCTATGCTTCATATGCTCCAAAACGTCACAAAATAAAGTGCGGCCTTCAGATGTTCTCAGAATATTAGAAAGTTTAGTAAAATAGCTTTGGTCGAGCTCTTCAAGCTCTGGGGTGTAAGCAGGTATATCGATACTTGCATCAGAATCGCTTGAACTCTCTATTGAGCGCCTCATTATATCTTGTGTAAGATAATTAAGCACAGTCCTAATAAGTTCATAATTCGGATCTGCAAGTTCTTCTATATTCGTTTCTTCTTCTTTTGGTAAAGTTTCTTCTATTATTTTATTAGTTTCTTTTCATTTTTCATATGTAATAAATTCTGTTCTTGTGATTTCACTAGATTTCGACTTCAGTCTGTCTACGAGAACTCTGATGTCAATGTCACTATTCACGTTACTCAAAATTTTGGTCATATCGTCTAAAGACTCAGTTGTGACATTATGGTAAGCTAAATAGTGTTTTCCATACTTTTCAAGGGTGTATTTTACGAAATGAATTCTTCCTACTTCATTTTGTTGGAGGCATTGCATTATGCCTGGCATTACGCTGTTATATTCATCGAGACGGCCATTCATTTTGTTGCATGCAATCATATATCTGTCAGATTCTTTATTGGCCATTGCTCGGTTGCCTAGAAATTGTTTTAAGGCTTTTTCTTGCTTTTCTTTAGAATCATCAACAGAAATGAGCTTTTCAGATTTTTCTGCGATTTCTGAAGCTTGAATGTATTTATTCATGGATTTTTCGAGCCTGTCTTTGCATTTTGTTAATTCTTTGAACTCTGAAGCTCCTTGACTTGATAAAGAAGCTGTTGATGTGGCAAAGTGATTGATAAATAGCTCTAAAGGCTCGATTATATCTAGTTGTAAATTTTTGGAGAATACAAGTTGGCTTTGATTTTGTTTTCTGAGAAAACTAATAAAGGAGTGGAGTGCTGTTGATAAGGTATCTACATTGCCTTCTTTAGGAAACTCAAGAACTAAAGTATCACATAATTTTGATTGCTGCTGATTGTAGGTATCAATTAATTTTTTATAGTTTTTGAAGAAATTACACATAGCTGATATCACTTGGCTGCCTTTTTTAAGGTTGGAAGAAATCGTTTCAAACTGGTCACTTATTTCGGTATAGCTCATACAAAGAATTTATTATTGAAATATTTAAAATGGAAATGGTATTACACTATATGATTCAATTATATTTAATTTCAAAATAATAAGAAAAAACTAAATTTAATAATTGAGTAAGATGTTATGGAAAATTATAGATGTAAATAGACAATTTTTTATTTTTTTATATAGTTATTAGATTTCCAACATGACTTAAAATAATTAATTTTTAAATTAAACCTTTAAATGTTTATATGATAGCATCATAGCTCTATTTCTCCAACAATTAATAATTATTATAAATTAGATAAACTAGTAGAATAGCGTAATGTGATATCACTTAATATTTTAAAATAGGGATACAGCTATAAGTGTTGTGTAAATATCTTGATCGTAAAGAATATTTAAAATTAGGACTCTATAAGATTTTCGTCCATTTCCTAATTTTATTCAAAATATCAGTTTAACTGAAATGTATCCATTTTTAAAACTAAGAATTATAGTTTAACATATGTTAGTTAATGATCCAATTTCCTTGAATTTATTATCTTCAAGCTCGCTTCCCTATAATTTTGTTTATATAATCGTTGGATTTCATATAGATCCAAATCTAACTGTGTCGGCATCAAAATTTCTGTACAATTCAATGAAGGTACTTTATATATGTCTTTTTCTTGAAGAGGAATCCTTGATATAAGACTTTTGTCTTTTATTTCATGCATAAACATTTTGTTTTTCCTCAGTTCTTCAGTAGGTAGATTTGGATTCACGTTTTCTGTGTTCATCTTTTAATTTATGAAATATGAATATTTTAAATCTAAAAGCAATATGGATTATTTCATAGCTAAATAATTTAAAACAATAATAGTGAAACTATGGAAGCGTTTTGAGCTCAAATGCATGAAATACATTTTAAAGGTGATTCAGCAGTAATATCAGCACATATACTGAACTAATTGACTTATGCGAGAATTTTTTTGTTTAAAAAGCTCATTATTTAGCTTTTTCATCAAGATAATTAAAATGATATGAAATAGCACCAGGATGGCTTATTTGAGTATGAAATATAAAAATAATAGCTAAAATATATAAATTTTTGAAAAATCATCATTATTTATAAGTAATTTATTTGGTATTGAAAAATACCTTTAGGCAATTAGAATATTAGTATCAATTTGATGTTTTATAACATATTCTGTCTAATTTTTGGATTTTTTATTTATTGCTTAGGTGGGTTAGGGTGCTGAACCAGCTCAAGAAGAATTCCTCCTGTAGATTTAGGATGAACAAAAGCTACATCAAATCCTGCTGCGCCTCTTCTGATTCCTCCAGGTGTCATTTGAACTCCATTAGCTACTAAATGATCGACACAAGCTCTTAAGTCGTCAATCCATAATCCAAAGTGATTCAAGGCAATCTTATGGACTTTAGGGTTCTTTTCTGGATCGATAGGCTGCATTAAATCGATTTCCACAGCATTCTCTCCTTCCCCAATTCTTAAAATGTCTTCATTGACATTCTCTGACTCACTTTGGAAATTACCGATTTTTGGAATTCCAAGCTGATTGCTCCAAAAATTGGTAAGCACATTTTTATCTAAATGTCCAAGAGCGACTTGTTGAACCCCAAGGACCTTAAAAGGACGACTAGTAAAAGCTCTGCAAATAGATCTCATAAACATTTTTATTATTGGATAAAATTAATCTTAATATAAGAAAGATCATCATGGAAAGAAGATAAAATTTTGCATATGAGAATTATATTTGAATTTCCTGGCTATTACAATTATATTTATGGATAAGAAATTTATAATTGCAAGAGCAATAATAGATTCTGAATTAAAAAGAAAGTTACTGATTACTGAACATCTTGGGAATAAAATTTTTCTAACTTTGACTTTAAATATAAAAAAGTACAGAAGTTAAATAAGCAAATAATTTTTTTTACAGAATTTTATTTAAGACTTTAAGCCAAATTTAATATTTTTATAAGGAGATATTTAATTCATCTTTACTGGCTCTCAGATCTGGCAATAATTCTAATTTAAATTAATAGCTGAACTTTATTTAATTATGTATTATAATTTAAATATTTTCATACAAAGAAAAATCCAATTTAACCCCAATAGGACAATGGTCACTAACTGCCTTATAATCATCAAAAATAATAGATTCCTTCAAATATGGCAGCATGTTTACACTAACCAGTGCATAATCAATTCTTGATTTCCAAATTCTCCCTAATGGGCATCCAGGCATTCTTATACTTCTCCAGCTAAATTTTTTTTCATCTCCATTGCAATATCTAAAGCTATCCACAAACCCCAATTCAAAATTTTTTTCAAATGATTTTCTTTCAATTATTCCAAACCCAGGAGGTATGATTAGATCACTAGGAAGTCCAATAATATCATCCTCAGTATGAATTATATTAAAATCCCCTATTCAAATAACTTTTTTTCTCTTCTGAAGCTCAATAATAAAATGTCTTAATTCTTCATCTCAAATTGCCCTTTTTTGCTGCTCTTCTTCACTTTTTGATAGAGGGCAATAGCAAACACAGATAAAAAAATCTTCAAATTCAACTGATAAAACTCTTCCTGTGCTATTTAATGTGCCAATTCCATGATAAATTGAGTGAGCTTCTGCTTTTGAGAGCAAAGCAAGGCCTGCTCAATGGTCAAGTTCCTCTGAAAAGCTCCAATATTGATAGGAATATTGAGGAAAAAGAGACTTGAAGCGATTTTGCTCTGATAGCGTGATTTTTGTTTCTTCAAAGCATAAAATGTCTGGAGATTTTTCAGAGATGAATAGGTGAAATTGGTCTCTTGATGCAGCTTTTTTAAGCAGATTTACATTTCAAGACACGATAAAAATTTGTTTGGTAGGAAAATTTGTGCGGGATTTAGATTTGGCTGATTCAATTGATTGGAGAATTGAGTCTAAGGAATCATCAATAATCGTAATGGGGGGGTTCATATTTATTTTATAATTTAAATTTTTTAATTTTAAATTTTGCTGAAATGAGAATTAAACATTCATCATATAGCATTATAAAAATTGCATTTAAAAGCCAATTTAATAAATGGTTTTAATTATTTATTTAATAAGCATATTTTTAGATAGAGCATCAAATTACTAAATTCAGGCTATTTTTAATTTAGTTGTTTTACTTATTCATAATAGAATAATTTTTTCTCAAATATACCCATACTTTCAATAAAATTTTTGGTCTGTTTACTTATATCAAATTTATAGTACTTCATATCGTTACCTGAAGAGCACAAACTGATATAAAAAGCTTGATCTATAAATGCAACGAAATAATTCTGATAAGCGCTATACCTTGAGTAGCCAATTACTTTTCATACATATTCATTCTCTATTTCACTTTCTATAATTCTCCCAATGCTCTCAATCATTCAAACTCTTTGAGAATCTGATAACAATAATTTAATTGCATCAGAATACGATTTGATATTTGAAATTATTGAATAGCTTTCCAAAATTAAATCATACTTAATAATTTCAGTATTTCCTTTTCCAGAAAATAATATAGAATCTTTAAAAGTAACACAAGAAGATAAAGAATTATCTTCAGGCATGGGAGCAAGACAAAACCATACATTTTTAATTAAATCAAATCTTCTTGCACAGTCTGATTGATAAGCATAATGTGTTGATTTTTGAGGAAATCTCCCTCCAAACACGTACACGGAATTTTTATAATAAGCTGGACCACCATAATATGAAGGAGCCCCAGCAGGCAAAATTTTTTTAATTTGATAATTTTTCATATTAATAATGCAACATGTCCCTGTGATCGGAGAAGAGCTTCCATATAAAAATAGCTCAGAGCCTGGTAATTCTAATATGCAAGTTCCAGCATCTAGATGAATTAAGTCGAAATATTTTTCAATTTTTCGAGGATTTTCTATTCATCTAATTATTAGCTTAGTTGTTCTTTTTTGCTGAGTAATATTGAATAAAAATTTCTTTTCAGCTATAAACTTATCCATGAAAAAATAAAATGACTCCAAAATTTTTTCACTTTTACTTAAAAAATAGTCATAAGGTTGACGAATTTCATCGTTTCAATAAAGCAAATATTTCATGCGGTCAGGCTCTTGGAAAATATTTTGTAAAGAATCAGAAATATCTTCAATTTCTTTTGAAATTTCTATTTTTATTGTTTCAAAATTTTTTGGCTTACTTTTATTCATTAATTCATTAATTTTGTTTTCTAGAAAATAAAGCTTCCTTATATTGTCATTTATAATATCAACTAATGTTTTTGAATCTTTTACAAATATTGGCTTATCAGCAATTCACTTCAAAACTCAATTACTCATTTTTTCGCCTTTTAGCTTCTTTATTTCTTTTTCATCAATTTTATTAGCAGTTTGGGGTAATTTCTTTAGAAATAAATCAATTGAGGCTATACGTTCTTTGATTCTCATCAAGCGTGGCTGCAATGCTTTTTTATTGTAATCTTCACATTGAGTTAAGCTTTGATAAATTTTTTCTTTGATTATATCTAAATCTGCTTTGGATTTCGTAAGAATCCGAATTGCTTCTTCACGAGTAACCATAATATTAGCTAATTAATTATTTATAGATTAGACAACACTAATTTATTATTTTAAAGGCCATATATCTTAAACCAAGACTAATTTTCATTATTTACTATGAATTTTCTAAGAATCTGGCAAAATTGTATAGAAATTCCATCCTCCTTCTCCATCAAATTTCAAAATATGATTATGATACTTCAGCAAACTCTCTCTATGTGAAACAGTAATCAGTGTAATGCCATTATCTTTATAATGCTGATAAATGCTCCCTTCCACATCCATACTGACAGCACTTGTGCATTCATCAAGTATTGCGAATTTTGGCTTATGGTATAATAGTCTACACATAGCGACCTTTTGTTTTTGGCCACCACTTAAAGTGTCATTCCAGTCCTCGATTTGTTCAAACCCTCCTCTCTTTTCTATTATGTCTTCTAGCCTTACAATTCTCATAAGATTTTCTAAATATTCATCATTGTAACCTAATTTCTCCATTTGCTCCTTGGAGTGTGGGTAAATAATTTGCTCTCTAAGACTTCCATGTGGCAAATATGGCCTTTGTGGGATATAAAATAGCTGCTCCATAGGTGGTTTATATACAGTCCCTGAAAATAATGGCCAAAGCTCACCAAGAATTCTAAATAATGAAGATTTTCCACATCCATTAGGTCCTTGAATAAATGTATGCATGCCAGGTTTTATTGTAAAAGACAGTCTTTCTATTAAAAGATCTCCATTAGGTGATACCACAGGCACATTTTCAAATTTAATATAATCAGCTATTATATAAGTTCCCCTTGACTTTTGGTCATAAACTGCTCCTTCCATCATTGTCCTTTGATATTTCCCATTTGCCAAATCTTCCAATACGACCTTTGCTTCATGAATAAGTGTTGTGTATCCAGCTAAAGACTGCAAATCTTTATAAGACACTACTAGTCTTCCTATAGCTTTTGCTAAATTTATCAAGAGACTTGAATTTCTTATATAATCTCTCGTAATAGAGCTTGGGTCATTTCCTATCCTAGCGAAATATTTTTCCCTATTAGGTCCAAATACAGGCAGACCAAGGACTCCATAAGATGTCATAGTGGCTCCATATTTCACAAGCATACTATCAAAAGTTCCCATGAAAAATCTTTTCGTCAATATATCATTGATGTGTTTTACAATTTTTTCTAGGGTGTTATTAATTCTTCGTTTTTCCCAATCATTGCCTCGATAAAAAGCAATTTCTTCAGAGTGATTGACAAGATCACTTTGACAAGCTCGGTATAAGCCTTCATTCTGCTGCTCTTGAGCTGTAAGAAGCCCAAATGGAGGTGTTATAAATTTTATGATAATCCCTGAAAGAAAATACCAGCCAATAATAAAAATGGGTCCTTCAGCACCTACTAAATCTGATAATTTTCTGCTGAATAAAAATATATCTAAGCAAGGTTTCGTAATATTTGAATACAGATTACTAAGACAAGATGCCCATTTATCGATATCCTGAGTAAATCTTTGGTCAGGGTTAGCTATTCTGTTATCGAGATTGCTCATTTGATAATAAATAAGTCCTGTAAGGTATTTTTGATTCAAATAATAAGCCATTTTTGCACGAAACTGAATAGCGAGCTTATGATTCAAATAGTCAAGCCCACTGTTTACCATTGAAGCAGGGATTGCAAACATTGCCAATTGAATTATCTATGTAAAAATTACTCTTTTCATAAACAAATTGAAATCTCGAGTGACAATTGCTTTTACGATTCTTCCGTTGACGCTAGATATAGAAATGCTGAGAAGAGTTCTTGCAATTAGTAAAGCACTAAGTAGCACAAGGTTAAACATTTCCAGAGATTTTCAGCTTGGGACTACAATTTTTATTAGCTCAATTATACGCTTGAAAAACTCAAGATCCACAGTGCCTTTATTTGATTTTTTACTTCGCTGGCCAAGTGAAATTTTTGCTGATGTTTTGCGCTGACTCCAATTTAAAAGGTAAAGGATGCCTATGACTACACCAGCTGTCGCAACTTTTCGCTCTCGTGAAGAAACTAGCGCTCTTAAAAAAGAAAGGATGTGGCGATCTAGTGACATTTCTATTTATTGTGATGACGTAGATAAAGTGTCAATTATATTGGAAGTTACTAAGAAAATATTGATGATAAGGGTATTATAAAGAGAGGATAGTATATTTTACATCTTTATGATGTCAGAAGTAAAGCAACACTACTGGTATTTTGAAATATATATATTTAATTTAATTTTATTTGGATACTCAGGATATTAATTATTGTAGTAGATAAAATATGAATAGAATTAAAATTATAGCATTTATATAAATTTTATTTATGCAGTTTAATAGATGGAATTCAGCTCCTTTGTTTCCTATTTTAAAAGAGTCACCTCAGAAAACACAAGAAAAACGTCCAACAGCAGAAGACTTCTTTGATGATGAAGAAGAGAAGCTAGTAGATGCTATTGAAAAAAAGCCTGCGAAGAAAATAAAAATATCAAATGATAAATCGATAAGGAAAATCCAAAATGAAGTTAATGAGGAGCATACATTATACGAAAAAGGAGAAGCTTTTATCATACTTAAATGGGAGCCTGATAGAGTTGGAGACTATGAGAGTGCAAAATATTATATCCCAAATTTATCAAAAGTCCCTAGGTTTAAAAGAGCTAGATCAATTAGAGTTATTGGAGAGAATCAGTATGAGAAAGCCAAAGAGGTAAGAGAAGAGCTTGATTATTATCTTGGGATAAGTAAAAATCAAGAAAAGCACATAAAAAAGAGATATTTTGAAATTAAACCAAAAGGGTCAATAAAAATCCAAAAAGCATGCAATGTATGCACAAAAGAGTATATTCCTATAGAATCAATTGAAATTAAGCAGGAAAATGAAGAAATAAAAATTCATGAAACCATAAAAATATTTAATGAAAAATTATTAGAAAATCCTACTGATCCAAACTTATGAATAGATTACTTGAAATATCAAAGGGAGGCTTTTGGAAATAAAAAATCTACAATCGAAAAAGAACTAGCAATAATAAATAAAGCCTTGATTGAAGTCCCATCTGAAAAAAATTTAAATCTGATTTTAAAACATTTAGAAATCTTTGAAGAAAAGCTGCTTTATGATCATGAAAACATAAAAGAAATTGGAGAAAATGAGCTTGCAAATTCTGAATTAGTTTATATGTGAAAAGAGTATTTAAAGCAGAAGCCTGACAGTAGAGAGCTTTGAAACAATTATTTTTATTTCATTTTGTCTAATTTTTCCAAATTTTCTATGACAAATTTTAGAGAAATAATTAGCCAAGGGATAAAAGACTTGATGAGTGAGCCTGATTTAACAAAGATCGAAATTTTTATTGAAATTATGGCCAAAGTAATTGAAGTTGAATGAATGAGCGGATACTATGAGAGATCGATTGGGATTTATCAAGCTTTAACTGAATTTTATGTATTTGGAAATAGAGCTGGCTCATTTGAAGAATATTGGGATTCCGAATTGCCAAGAGTTGGGGATACTAAAGTCCCTATAGGTTGAAATAACTATGAAAATTATACTCAAAATGAAATTCATAATATGCTGATTAATGATAAATTAGGTGATTATGGAAATAATTTATTGCCTCTTAGAACTATTTTAGATAAAGAGCAAGCTGAGAAGTCTCCTGAAGGAGTTGTATTTTATGAAGATATTTGTGATTATTTAGTTCCGATAGAGTTTCCAATAATTCATAAGAAAAAAATCATTGAAAATTTTTTGGAATTTCTAGGTATCCCTAAAATATCATGTACAAACTGCCAAAAGAAAAACAATATTGATAGAGAAAAAACGGAAATAAAACCCATCTTTTGACGTCCAGTTATAAATTTAAATGATAAGGCAAAATTAAGCTTCGCTGAGAGAATCCTTGAAAGATCTATGCAATTTACACGAATATTTACAGAGGACTTAGGGATTCTTCTAATTTTGATTGAAAATAAATTGAATGAAGACAGATTAACTAAAATTTTGTTAAAAAAATCAAATTCATTGGCATATTGAATGGCTTATACAGAAAGTTTAAGAAGAAGCCAACCAATAAAAGCAGAAAAATTATATAGAACTATATTAAAATTTGGCGAAATTTCAGAACATGAAAAACTGTTTTGTGTTCATCAATATTTTCTATATCAAATTTTTGACATGAAAATACCCTTACTTGAAGCATGCAAACTAATCCAATCTGAAATTTTAAATATCCCAATCGAGTCCATAAAGGAGCTGACTTCTTTGTCATGCAAAATAAAATTGAGAAAATTGATATCAAGCCCAGCAGAAAAAAATTGAATTCCTTCGTTAAGAAGTATTGTTTTATCTATTACACAATGATTTATTTACGGAACTGAAGGGCTTGAATCTGCATTAAACGAGTTTGATAGTTTTAAACCCGAAAATATATGTGAAACATCTCTATGTAAAGGATTATCCAATGAATATTTTTTCTTAAACAATATTTCATTACTACTCTATGCAAAGAATATCCAATGATTAATATTCTCTGCTCAATTATGCATGAATTCAGCCTTACGTAGCTTTCAGTCCTTCCCTAAAAATCCTTTATTTTTCTCTTTTTTCCTAGATTTTTATTCAAATCCAAAGTTTTTGATCTTTAATGATATCAAAAAGATCACTCACTTTAGCCCATTTCACATGAAGTTAGTTATAAATAACCCAAAATTTCAATTATTAGGCATGAAAATATTACCAAAATTTTTGCTAAATTCGTCAAGAAATACTAAATTAGATCCAGATTATATTGATCTCTGGAGAATTTATATTAATAATTCAAATGAAGATATCAAAGAAACAATAGTTCATCAAGCTATCAGAAGGCATCCTTGGATAAAAGAATTTTATTTATTACTAGAAATGGATGAAAAATGGGAACTTATTGCTGAAAAAGAAATAAGAATGGCTGACTTCTAAAAGAATATTTAAATGCATTATTAATTAAATAAATAATTATTTTAAGGTGCTAATTTCTTCCAAAATATTCTTCTCCACGATCTTGATGAATGCTTGCACATCAGGGATTATTGCAGTATCAGCATAACAGGTTATTAAGAAGTATCCATTATAGCTAAAAGATGTAATAGAAATTCCGCAAGTCCCAATTGTAGGACTCATACTTATAACTCTTCTCATTAATTTTTCTTTATATCGTACTTCTTTCTTTGGTCCAGGCACATTGGAAAACAAAAGTGTTGCCTTATTAGCAAAAAAGTACATAATTCGTTTTGAAAAAGAAGGAGGTAGTATTTTCCCCATCAATTTCATAGCAAGCATAATAGAGAATGGCTGTAGAGAGCTTTTAAGCTTATTGAAGAGACTTGAACATTTATTTAGTAGTGTTTCAAAGTCTCCTTTAGGCAGCTTTACTAATAAAGCAGCAAAATCGTTTTCTAATGGTAAGCAATTCCCATCTGTAGGCTGGCCTTGCAGTCTAAATGGAATATAGCTAATAAGCTCTCCTAAGTCGCATTCAGCATACTCATTTAATGCTTGAATTATACTTGCGGTCAGGAAATCATTAAATGTAATTCTTCTTTTTTTGCATATAGCGCTTACATTAGAAAATTTTATATCATTTGTCCAGTACATTGTCTTTTTCCCTGTCAATGGCTTTCCATGAAGCTTATTTCTATTCATTTTAAGTAGAGCTAAAGAAATCACAGAATAAGGCAGTGATATCACTGCCAAAGTCCATAGAAAAATACTTCTCAAAAATGTAGGTCTTGGAGGATTGAAAAAAATCTTATCTGATCCTTCATCACTTGACCAAACTACTCTAGAAACCATTGATATGCCATCTGCAAAAGTGTGATGAAATCTTAGAATAAATGCTGAAGAATCGTTTTCATAATTTTCAACAAAAATAACTTTATGTGGAGGATGCTTTGGGTCGAGCTCTTTGGTAATTAAAGAGTTTACAAGTTCTTGGAAATCATTTTTGTCCATTTTGTTCGAAATTGTTTCAAAGTGATTATCGAAATTGTAATTTTTATCTTTCGTCCAATAAAACCTTCAAAATAATAATTTTATAATTTTTTTAGCACGAGGTTCAGACTCATGGGAAGCTCTGACAATATCTTTCATCTGGTCCGCACTGATCCTTTCTAAAATACCTATGCTTGTGATGAACATTTTGTTTGTAGGAGAGTCAAGAAGCCAAATCCCGTCTGATCCACTTACTCTTTCGTAGCCGAATAGCAAAGGCATCCAGTTCAGAGTGGCCCAAGTAATAATAATTCATCCAATAACATATAAAAATCCATAACTTGTGTATAAATAAAAGAAGCACACGGTTCAAAGCAATACAATAGCTGTATCGATCATTAATTTTTATGACATCATGAAATCTTTTACTAATATCAAATTACTAAATAGATTACTAATTATAACTTAAAAAGTAGTTTTTTCTGTATTAATTAAGTGATTTACATGAAAATAAAGCGCAACAATAATTGAATTGATATAGTAGTTTGTGTTTAAAAGTTTTGAAATATTCTTTATAATTAGAATTATTGATTTATTTCGGCCTTGTTTATGATTATATTCTTTTGGAGATTAAAGAACGTTTAAAATATTTAATATTTTCTATTCGTCATAACTTCGTAATTTATTAAGGCATAATTCTTTTTCCTTTATTAATAACTTTTTAGTCAAATTAATGAAAAATCATCTTCCTTCTTTTCCTTTAGATAGCTTTTTTTTTCCGTTTAAGGAGTTGATAATTTTTAAACATTATTTATCAAATGCAAGAATATAATTATGTATCAGAGATTCCTTTATCAATATTAAGAGCCTAGCTAATTTAAATACAACACCCCAATATTAAAATGTCTGAAGATTATAAGCGACAAATTGGCAAACTTGCTTTATGCCAACTTGCCCAAGAAATGGGTTTTTCCAGCATATCCAGCCAAGCTTTAGACACCCTTGAGGAAGTAACAGAGCTTTTAATCGAAAAAATAGGTCTTCGAGCTAAATTAATAGCTGAGCACGCAGGCCGTACAGAATGCAACATTTTTGACACATCCAGAGCATTAGATGTTCTCCAGGCTAACAAAGAGCAGCTTCAGCATTTTCTTACAAATCAAATAGCTGACATTCCTTTTTGCCGTGAAGACATAAAATTCCCAATTGTCCCTCGTCTATCACCTAAAGAAGAAATGGATGTTTTCTATAACGATGAAAATATCCCTAATTTTTTGCCTCCTTTCCCAAAAGATCACACTTATTTGTTTACACCAGTCCCGGTTACCAGGAATATGGATCCGAGCGAACTGAGAATTCTTAAAAATAAAGAAAAAAGAGAAATTGAGGAAAGATTGGCAGAACTTAAAGCTAAAACTTCAGAAGATAAAGAGGATAAGAGAAAGGATAACAACAGTAGCCCATTTTTATCGCTTGAAAGGATAAATACGACTTCTCATTTTATAGAGGATGAGCTTGCTTAAATATCTAGGTTACCATTTAAACTTTTATAATTCACAAAATTTTTTATACTTATTAAAAATTTAATACATTTTCCTAAAAGTCCCAGCAGTTTTATGTAATAAATTAGGAATTAATTTATTATTAAAGGAAATAATCATATTTTTAATATTTAATTAATTTCTCAAATTCATAAATGACTATTTGCAAAGAATTCACAAATGCAATTGCAAGCGAATTTTAAATTCCAAAACTTCTTATAAAATAATTAATCAAGAACTTTTAAATGGCAGATGCAGCATTTATTGACAGTTCTTCTGCAGAATTTCGACAAATAAAAATAGAAGGCGGCAAAGCATGCGAGCCCACAGCATTTCCCAACAATTTTATTACATCAGGCAAATATACAGTATTTTCTCTACTCCCAAAAAATTTATTCGAACAATTTAATAGAGTAGCCAACATTTGATTTTTAATTGTCTCAATTTTTCAACTTTTACCTTTTGGATTATCCCCAACTTCAAACTGAGCTACAATTGCACCTCTTTCCTTAGTCCTATCAGTCTCATTATTCAAAGATGCGTATCTAGACCTTCGCCGTCATGCCATGGACAGAAAAATAAATAACAGAATTACAAAAAGATGAGAAAATACAGCTGGAAAGTTCATAGAATCTAAATGAATGGATTTAAGGGTCGGCAATATTGTTTTATTGGAAGGAGAAGTCCATGTCCCAGCTGATTTATTGCTTTTAGTCTCAAGTTTGCCTGAAAAATGCTGTTATATTGAAACCACTGGGTTGGATGGAGAAGATAGTTTAAAGATAAAAAAATGTGTAAATGATATTTCAAGCATAATGGAAGGAAATACAGCATTAGAAGCTATGAAAAATATGCATATAATAGAAGATGGGCTATTGAAAACTGAGCAGCCTAATAGCAGGTTGCATTCTTTTGAAGGGTGGCTTAAGCTAAAAGGACATCCAAGAGCGAATCCTGTAGATTTATCAAATATGATATTGAGAGGAAGCACGCTGAAAAATACACCATGGATTATTGGGCTTGTAGTTTTTACTGGAAATGATACAAAATTGATGAAAAACATTAAGCATCCTCCACATAAAGTCAGTGATGTGGAGAAAAAAATCAATAGCTATCTGATCATTGTTTTCACATTTCTTTTCGCAATCGCATTTCTTGACACAGCAATTTCACTAACTCTTTCTTATACTCACTCAGGCCAGCTCAGTTATTTCTCCGGTGATTCGTATAAACTCTCTCCATTAGTATGCATTACTTTTTTAATCCTCTATAACAGCTTAGTCCCAATATCTCTATATGTAACTCTTGATGTTGTAAAAATAATCCAATCAAAAATCATACAATGGGACGTTTCTATGTACTATGAAGAGCTAGACCAGCCTACAATCGTAAAAACTGGCGACTTGAACGAAGATTTAGGTCAAATTGAGTATATTTTTGCTGATAAAACAGGAACTTTGACAGAAAATATCATGGAATTCAAAAGATGCTCAATAAAA
The DNA here is from genome assembly GCA_949751835.1 of Blepharisma japonicum. NCBI lineage: Eukaryota > Ciliophora > Heterotrichea > Heterotrichida > Blepharismidae > Blepharisma > Blepharisma japonicum. The sequence goes on along the minus strand of CATKHK010000005.1, from coordinate 556,961 downwards.
GGTACATCATATGGGTTTAATGAAGAGCAAGACACATATAAAAAAAGCCAAATCAACCCTCATAAGAAATTCGAATTTTGAGATCCAGATTTATTGGAAGACCTTCAAAAATCTAAAAAAAGAGAAATTGGAGATTTTTTTGAACTTTTAGCTCTATGTAACACAGTGAACCCAGATTTTGATTATGATGGAGAACCTTTATTTCAGGCCAGTTCCCCAGATGAAGAAGCTTTAGTTATAGCTGCCCACTGCTTTGGATACTCTTTAATCGCTTATAAAAATGACACAATTTCACTTAGAGTCAATGGAGAAACCTTAGAATATAGAGTTTTAGGGATAAATGAGTTCAGCTCTGAACGTAAAAGAATGTCAATTGTGGTAGAACCTATGAGCGAAAGAAATAGAAACGCTATTTTACTATGCAAAGGCGCTGATAGCGTTATGCTAGAACGGTGTCTTGGAACTTCAAAAGACATCATTACTCTAAACGAACATCTTGATGAATTCGCCTTAGCAGGGCTAAGAACACTTGTATTAGGCCGCCGTGAACTCACCCCAGAAGAAGCTAATGACTATCAAATTCGCTATAACACCGCTAAAAACGCCCTTTCTGATAAAGCTGCAAGGCTTGACGAACTTGCTGAAGAGTTCGAGAAAGATATGGAACTAATAGGAGCAGCTGCAATTGAAGACAAAATCCAAGAAGGTGTCCCAGAAGCTATAGAAACTTTGATGGGAGGAGGTATAAAAGTATGGGTTTTAACTGGCGATAAAAAAGAAACTGCTATAAATATAGGATATTCATGCAAACTTTTACATCCTGACATGGAAATCATGAAAATTTCTGCTGACACAATGGAGGAATCCAAGCTACAAATAAAATCTAATTTAGCAAAATACGTAAAAGGAGAAAGAAATAGGCATAATAGTGTCCTCAATAAAATTCGAGCAGTTACAGATAACACACCAGGTAATACAATAAATCCTGATAAAAAAAGAAAAGTGACAAGATATCAAGTTGTGTCTGATGATAAAGAGCAGTTTGAAGGAGAGCTGAAAGTCCCAAATTTAGAAAGTCTAAACTTGGGATTGATTATTGACGGGAAAACACTTGGCTTTATATTGAGCGATCCTATCGCTGTAAAATATTTTATGATGCTAGCTACATTATGCCATGCTGTAATACTGTGTAGAGTCACCCCATTACAGAAAGCCGAAATCGTAAAATTGGTTAAAAAACAGTTAGCTTTTCGACCTATGACACTTGCTATAGGCGATGGAGCTAATGATGTCTCTATGATCCAAGAAGCCCATATAGGTGTAGGGATTTTAGGTAAAGAAGGAATGCAAGCAGCCAATAGAAGTGAATACGCAATTTCTCGATTTTCATATTTAGTGCCACTTCTATTAGTCCATGGCAGATGAAACTATAATAGGGTTTCAAAAGTAATCTTATATTCCTTTTACAAAAATTTTTTGCTGGTTTTGCCAAATTTTTACTACAGTTTTGAAAACTTGTATAGTGGGACATCATTTTATGACTCCTGGCTTGCAACTCTTTATAATGTGATTTTTACATCTTTACCTATAGTGATATTAGGAAGCTTGGATAGAGATTTAGATAAAGAAGCCATTCTTTCCAGGCCGTCGCTTTATATGGATGGAATTTATAAAAAATTATTCAATTTCAAGGTGTTTTTGAAATGGAGCTTTACATCGATTTTGCATAGTTTGGTACTTTTTGGATTCTTGCAAGGATGTATAATGAATGCAATTAATGTTGATGGTTTTCCTCAGTCGTTAGATGCTAATGGAGTAGCTGCATATTTACTAGCGGTTAAAACAGTCACTTATGTGATAATGTCCGAAACTTATGACTGGACATGGCTTTTTATAATAGTTACCGGTGGAAGTATCCTTATATTTTACCCCTTTATATTTATATATGACTACTCTGGTTTTTCTGACTATGCAATGTACGGAATTTCAACCAAACTTTTTGAATTTCCATATTATTTTTTCTATATGATGCTTGGACCGGTTGTCAATATAATTTTCCATATTTCTATCAAATATATAAATATTTTATGGTACCCAAGCGAAGCTGACACTTTAAGAGGGAGAGAATCAAAGGTAACTCCTAGCAAAAGATACATCCAGAGATCAAGAAATAGGATCCAGCTTGTATTAATGAGAGTCAAAGAATATGCAAAATCTCTTAACAAAGTTTTTAAATCAAAAAACTCAAATATGGGATCTAATGAAGACGAGGATTATGATTATTATGCTTTTCATAACTGGTTTTTGAATTTCAAGCATCCTTATGTGGAAAAGGGTTTTAAAGCTCATATGACCGAAAAGATTATGAAATATATGACAACTGAAGCGAGGCTTGTAATTACTATTGGGATAGTGTTTGAAATCTATATAATTATTCTGAACTCCAGCGATCTTGGGATTGTTTTATCCTACTGTGTTTTAATTTTTTTATCTCTGCTAATTATATGGTTTTCGACAAGAAAGAATTTTCAAAATCAATTTGAAATGTGGATCCTTATATTTGTTGCTTCTTATCTCCTATTTAAATTTGTTCATGAAGTAATATACAGTTATGACTCTTCTTTAAGCACCGCTCTAGTTTTGACAGCGAATTTCTTTCTATTTAATGTAGGGAATTATAAGATCTGCATGATCAATCTTTTCTTTTTATTTGCTTACTTGCTATTTATGGGCATCATGTATGGAATAAAGCACAATGTCGCAGATTCCATAATTATTTTATTTAATTATGCAACACTCACAATAGGGATCTTTTTAGTAGGTGCATATGTGGGATATATGCTAGAAAAATTTACTAGAATGGAATTTGTTTTCCAAAGAAAACTTGAATTTCAGTTTCGGAAAGGCCAAGATATTCTTAGTAACCTTCTTCCTAATTTTGTTAAAGACAGAGTAAAAGAAGGTGTTAGATATATTGCAGAAAAACAGAACAGTGTAACTGTGCTATTTTGCGATATTTATGATTTTGATAAAATATGCTCATTTCTATCGCCAAATGAACTTTTAGAGCTTTTAGACAAATTTTTTGTAATGTTGGATAGTCTATGTGAAAAAATAGGAGTGACAAAAATAGAGACTGTCAATAAAACTTACATGATTTGTGGAGGATTAGCTGATAGTGAAGCTAGTCTTTCAAGTAAGCAACTAAAACTTAACCATGCTGAAAGATGCTTGGAAGCAGCAATAAAAATTCTTGAACTGCTTGAACCAGTTTCACTAAAAAATGGGCACAAACTTCAAGTAAAAATTGGAATAAACACAGGCTCAGTTATAGCAGGAGTCGTAGGGGAGCATAAGCCTCAATTTTCCCTAGTCGGAGACACAGTAAACACAGCCTCCAGGATGTGTTCTACTCTTAAGTCTCCAGACTCCATCCAAATTTCAATGGAAACTTACAACTACATCAAAGACCATACCAAATATAATTTCATCCCTAACAAAGTTGAAGCCAAAGGGAAAGGGATTTTGAACACTTTTATAGTGGAAACACAAAAAGTTCGAAGAAAAACCAGAAGGGCTGTATTTTTGGGAAATGATTATAAAGGAGGGAATGATGATAACTCTATTGAAGTGCTGGAGAAAAGCCAAGACCCAATGCTTACAGATGATAAAAGATCACAAACTCAACAAAATACAATCGAGGATGAGCAAATAAAGGATTCACCTAAGTTTGATTTGAATGACCTAAATAATGAAGAAGATGATGGAGATATTGAACTTGTAGGGCCTGTTGAATGGCTTGTATGTAGCTTCAGGGAAACTGACATGCAAAAAGAATTCCGACTCTCTGCAATTGAAAGAGATACAACTGGTCTGATATTTGGGCTATGGCTTACTATAGTAACTTATACAATAAGAACTATTATATTTATTGCTGCATATGCTTATAGGACGCAAGGCTCCATTTCGGAAATTATTCTAAGGCTACTCTGCTTGGCTACTATGTTTTACTTGGTCCTCCACTTTAAAAAGCTTTATAAATACCCACTTTTTCCTTGAGCCGTCATGTTCCTTTATCTAATTGAATCCCTTCTCAGCTGTGTTTCTATCACAACAATGCCTAGCCTCTTTTTAAACGTTGTTGCCTTAGAAATTATGTACACAAATGTAGTAATCAACCATATCAGTGGTCTCCCTTTTGGATATATTTTATTTTCAACTGTTATAAATTTAGGAAGCTGAATCTGTATCATTTTCCTAAGCCAGATTGACACTGAATCTGCCCTCGAAACCACCGCTTACATTTTGGTATTTTTCGCTATAAATGCAGTTTTCAGCTTTTTAATTGAATGGCAGAGCCGAAGAGCTTATAACTTAAACAAAAGAGCCCAAAAAGAAATAAAAAACACTGAAAAGTTGCTAAATCAGATGATACCTCCACAAGTTTTAAGAAATTTGCATAATGATGTGACGACTACAGATAGATATTATGATGTTACTATGCTTTATGCTGATATCGTAGGGTTTACTATGTGGTCTTCTAATAAAGACCCAATAGACGTTGTTTCTATGCTTTCTAAACTTTTCTCTATTTTTGATCATCTCTGTGTAAGACATAACGTCTATAAAGTTCATACAATAGGAGACTGCTATGTAATATTAAGCTTCACTGATGGTGAAAAACGAGACCCTAATACTGAGTGTGCTAATGTAGTAGAAATGGCTTTAGATATGATAAAAGCTATCAAAAGGGTCAATAAAAGCAAAAAAATCAACTTAAATATGAGGATTGGGATCCATACTGGAGAAGTTATAGCTGGAATCACTGGGACTAATATTGTGAGGTATGATATTTATGGCCCAGATAACGATATAGCGAATAAAATGGAAAGCAATGGGTTCCAAGGACGAATTAATATAAGTGAAGTGACTAGAAGTATTGTGGAAGCTAAGATGCCTGATAGGTTTGATTATGATTATAATAAGATCGTAACCTATGAGCCGACAGGAAGGTCTTTATCCTGCTATTTTATCGTACCGAAGCATGATAAAGATATTGTTGTAGATGAAGAATAATTTTATAGGGAAATGATTTAATATTATTATGCATAAATTTTAACGATTAACAAATCATTTTAAATTTTCTTATAGAAATTTATTATTACATTATCTTATTCTTGGAAAAATTGATAAAACCTCTATCTTTGAATTATTAATAGTGCTTGCACCAATTTTTTCAATACTAATTAATTTAATATAAAATCTTAATTAAGTGATTTATTCAAACTATTTGTAGAAAGGCTCAGATAATCAATAAACACTCTTTCATAAGCAAATGAGCATGCAAATCCCAGACAAACAATTGCAAATATAACAAACGAAAATTCCAATGGAATATCAACAAGCCCTAGCACCTCTTGTACGCCTTCAGAAGGCATGAATATCAAATACAAATTAAGCACCCCTGCGATTACAGCCGCAATTGCAAACAAATAATTTTCATATGCAGGCTTTCTAAAAGGAGGCCCAATATTAAGGCATACACCAATACATAATAACTGAGCTGTGCTTATAAGAAATAGCACTGTATTACTATGCCCTTCTGCTGCAACTTCTAAGCTGCTTCCTGACTTTTTATAAAAATCATGCAAAATCAATGCAAAATACCCCATAGTTTGTCCAATCACCACTACCACAAAATGTCCTATCAAGGATGACACAATCGGTATTGAAATCAAAGCCCCAGGCGGCATAAATGTAGCAAGCTTATCATAAGCTCCTGTATAAGCCATAAACACAGCAAGTGGCATAATTAAAAATAAATCTTGATACAAATACTGACTATCAGTCATATTATTGTCTAATAAATATAAAATATTTATCACAGAAAATTGGACGAGGCTATACATCATGATAAATTTGAAGCTTTGTAAACAAGTAACTAAGGATGCTCTGCCTTCTTTTATAATGTCAATAATACCATTAAGTCTAATTCCATTAAATGGGGCTGCTATTGAAGATTCAGCCTCACTTAAGCTCAGACCGACATCAGCTGCTTTTAAGGCTCCACAGTCATTTGCACCGTCTCCTACCATTGCGACCATAGTGTTATTAGTTTGAAGTAATTGGATTAATAATACTTTTTGGTCAGGTGACATCCTGCTAAAAATCAAGCCCTTTTCAATAGCAATAGGTAAGTTTTGATGAGAAATGGAAGCCATGAATTCAAGAAGTTCACCAGTAAGAACTAAACAGAAATCATCTGATAGCTGTGCTATATCAACGGTTTTACCTGCATCATTTTTTCAGACTACATTTCTATCTAATAAACTTCCATAAATTATAGAGGTTTTACTTGGGATAATTCCGCAATCTTTACCAATAGATGCAGCAGTCACTAAAGAATCGCCAGTGGACATAACGCATTTAATATTGGCAGATTTAAGCTCGGAAATTACTTCATATGAATTTGGCTTAATTTCATTTTGGAGCAAAATTAAGCCTAAAAAAATCATATCACTTTCATAGTTTTCGTTAGGGTTATAGTCTGATAGAGGTTTATAAGCGCATGCTAGGATTCTATAGCTTTGACTGGAGTAAAATTTTATAAGATTTTCCAAATTTTCTGGATATTCTTTGCATAACGGTATTATTACTTCTGGAGCCCCTTTCAAGTGCAAGCCTATCCCTTCCTGATTTTCTATAATAACTCCCATGCGTTTTGTAATAGGTGAAAAATAAAACAAGTTTTTTATCTTGATCTCAACGTGATTCTTTTTTACCTTGCATCTTTCGCTATCACTTTCAACCCATTCCCATGACAATTTATTAAAAATTTCTTCTTCTTGAGGATCTCCTATAAGTTTACCATTTAAATGCGTCAAAGATTGGCAAGTTGCCATATTTTCTTGGAAAATGTGAGAACATTCTAATAAATTATCAGTAAAAAGTCCAATTTTTGCATCCCAGACCCCTTTTAAAGTCATTGAGTCTTTTGTTAAGGTTCCTGTTTTATCAAAGCACACAATTGAAATCCTTCCAGCAGCATTCACTGCTGGTGGAGATATGCAAGTGATGTTTTTACGATACATCCTAGATATTGCAAAAGCAGTGCCCACTGTCATAGCAAATGGTAATGCAGGTGGTATTATAATAGTAACTAAATCCAGCCCTGCTAAAATTTTATTTAAAAGGTCTATATCATCATCAGCAAGCTCCACAAAAGTCCAAATAAACCCAGCTGCTGCAATCGCAGTCATAATTAATATAAATTTCATAGAATCCGACACAAATCCAAACCTGTTTGGCTTTGGAAACAAAATTGACCTTATCAAGCTTCCTTTTGCAGTTGCAAATCCAGTCGCAATCACAATAGCCTCACAGCTTCCTTTATGTGATAATGATTTTGTACCAGAGCTAATTGTGCAGTTTTTATCACCATTATACACATAAAAATTGGCTGTCGAAATTTGTTCTTTTAATACAGGCTGAGATTCACCGGTCAGCATACTTTCATCAACTAGACAGCTGCCATTAATGAGAATCACATCACATGGAATTTGTGTGTGCTCTGGCAGATGAATGAGATCACCTGGGACAAGCTCTTTGCTTGAAATCTTTTTTCATTGAGAATCTCGGAAGGCAGATATAGAGCATTCAAAGCGTGCCATAGATTTTATTGAGGAAATTCCACTTCTTATTTCTGAAACTGTTGCTATGACAGAAATGATGGAAAAAATGAAAATAACACCTGAATAGAGATAGTATTCTTCATAACATCAGAGAAGGACACTAAACGTTTGGAAGAGAAAGAAAGGATGAGTTACTTCGATAAGTACCAGAGAAAAAATCGAAGGAACTGGCACATTGATTTCGCATTCTCCAAATAATCTTCTTCTTAAGATGATTTCATGGGGATTTTTGATTCCTTTGCCTAGTTTTTCATGAAAATCGGCTCCAGTGTAGCTTGTCTCAAATTTCAAAGGCAGAAATGTACAGTTATCGTTTTTCATATAATATCTGACAAATCTAAATACAAAAGTCTATATAAGTTTTACCTTAATTTCAACTGTTTTCTCATTACCAAAATATCCAAGTGTTGATAAAGGGACTTCAATAATTTCAATAGGAATAATAGCGTGACCCCCGTCTTTCGCTATAATCATCACATAACTTGCTTCATTCGGCAAGCAAATATCATATTTCCACAGATCTAGGATAGGGCTTCATCTATTGAATAAGTAAAAAGTACCGAATGAAATCAAATAAAAAAAATAAGCCAGGTTCAGCCTTGTTTTATTGGCCTGCAAAAACACGATTTTGTCCCAGTCTTCAGATTGCAAAGAATTCTCAAAAGTCTGGTAAGTGCTAAGCTTTTTCATAATAAACGGATATTTTTAAGCTTAATAAAGTTAAATTATTTGACAAGCACATTTATCCCTAACTAATTCATTTACGAATCTGCTACTAATTTTTGACTTTAATTTGGGAGAAATGGGAACAGAAGCGAAAACGCTTTTGCATTTAAGCAGGCAAATTTTACAAAGGTTTTCGGCAGCGATTTCTACTGGAATCATAATCCTCAAAGTATTTTCTAATGAATTAGAATTTGCTTTGAGCTCAGAAATATGTGACTCCAAAGACTTTTCTAAATTTGTTTTCTCGCTGTATTCCATTTGAATTTTTGCGAGCCATCTATTAGATGCATCTTCAGTATATTTTTTGGCCTCTTTTTGTCCTTCATACATTTCCAAGCTTTCTTTTAGCTTTAAACTTTCTTGCTTTTCAAGTGAAATTTGGAGTTCTAACGATTTGACTTTTTCTTCTGAGGCTGCGGTGTAGGACTTTAGCTGTTTTCGTAACGATTTTGTGTGGGTGATTTCTTTTGTAAGGAGAATTGTTTTCTTTTTACGCTCATGCAAACAGATTTGAATTTCTTTCTGAATTGTTTCTTCGATTTCTTTAAGTTCTTCATATTTTTGGATTGAAATTTTTTCTTTGTAGCAGGTTTCACATATTCTTTCTGCATCATATCTGTTTTCTAATATCAAATGTTTGCTACAGTTAAAAGTTTTGCAGTTTTTGCAAACATGAGATCTTGCAGAAAGAGGAAAATTTTTTTTGCAACAATTGCAAAGTTCATAGGTTTTTTGAAAATCTGGGCTTTCGAAATTTAGAGGGTTGAAAGAATTTTTATTGAATTTTACTGGTGTGCTGTCTTGAGAGCTTTGTGATGAATTTATAATAATGTCTGAAAGTCTCATTTATCATATTCATTTTATTTTAATAGAGAATGGGGCATGCTAACCTCAAGTAGGATTATAGCTTTTACATAAATATTAATTCTTGCTCAGCAGACAAAAAGAAAAATATGCAAAATACAAATGGCAGCTTGACGAGCTAAGAGAAGGGTGAGATTTTTGTTTACCGACAAGGTATCTTTCCTCAAGCCATCAGGTCAGAGAATTTGAGCTCATGAGTTATGATTTTTGTAAGATGAGCTATCATAAGGAAAGTAGAGCGAAAAATGAGCAGTGTAGACAGAATTAGTATTTGCATGATTCAAAATCGTTGAAGAGATGCTGACTCAGCAGGCGATATTAAACAAATCTCTAGCTCATCAGAGTTAAATGGATGAGGTGCAAGCTAATGAGGTTATGTGCCATTATTTTAACGATAACAACGCTTGTGAGATGTGAAGATAAGCTACCTGCATCATTATTTCTTTAATAAAAGGCTTTTATTAGCTCTATATAAATACCTTTCTTGTAGAAATAGGCCAAAAGATTATGTAATTTTATTAAATTTAATATAATATCCATCGTAATCATACCCTAAAATTTAACAAAATCATCTTTTGTTTGTTTTTCTAATATGCACTGCCTACTAATTTTATTTTTTCAGTCAGCAATTTGAAAAAAGTATCTCTCTTTGCTCCATAAAATTTGTCAAATTATGTAGAATATTAATTATTGCTATTAATATCTATCAAGATTTATTGTTCCTACCAAATTTTTGTTTTCATCAAACATTTCTGCACATTTAACACTCCTCCCAGGATATGCTTTATTGAGATATACTTTAAGATCTGATCAGTAAGCCATTCCTTTTACATCATCTTTATCTTCTTTAAATATTTTAATTAATATAGTTAGCACAATATAATATAGTGGATGATCGTTAATATTTTTTTCTTTGTAGAGTTCAACAAATTTTACTAAATAGTGTTTTTGATCCGAAATCCTATTTTTGGAGACCAAAAATAGATGTCAAAAATGTTCATAGAAGTAAAATTTTTGTTAAAAGTGGATTTAAATATTAAAGATAAAAATAGAGAGTATTTAACAAAATGTTAAATCATAAATTTCATGCAGAAATCTATGAAAGAAATTAGCCCTGCATAAGCGCTTAAAGTTGTTTTAGTATCATAAACGGAACTCGAATAAAAGTCTAAAACTTTAAAGAAAAAAGCCTCAGATTCTTCTAGTCTTTCCATCGCTTTATATAGCAAGCCTAATTCTAAATAAATACCTATTCTGAGTCATATTCAAGTTTTTAAGTTTCTTTCAAATAATTCCTCACTCCTCTCCCTTGATCGGATCTAATGATATTACTAATCAAAGATAGTCGTTCAACATGCATAATTAATTATCAGGTATTAGTTTAATGTCCAATACCATCTTAGCTTCTTTTAATAAAGCTTCTGCATTTTTAAATTTTCTTCTATTTCTAAATACGGTTGCAATTGAAATCAATCCAAGCATTTTAGAGATATAATATTTTTTATCACTATAATTGCCTATAGCCAATTGCAAGTAGTCCACTTCCTTGTCTGCCATTTCGTAATTTTCTTGCTCCTCATAAGCTCTTAGAAGAAAGATATGTATATGAAATTTACCTCGTTCTCCTAATATATGCGAAAATAATTTCAATGATTTTCTGCAAATATCCACACATCGCTCATAATTCTCATCTCTCAGACTTAGCTCAATAATACCTGGATAAGTATCTATAGATAATGTTGAATTATTAAAACAATAATCTGTCAGATTAAAACATTTTTCAGTATACCACTTGAATTTTTCATGATTGCCAAGCCTGTAATATAAAGTCGCAATATACTCATAAAGCACTATAATATCATTAGCTTTAGAGTTACATTCGTGATCACTTTTAAGAAGTAATAATAAATAATTTTCGAATATATTCAAAGGTCTTTCAATTTCTCCTTTTTGATAATATATCTCTCCAATTTTAAAATCAATACTATGGTCATTATTATTTCCTGACTCTTTTATTAATTTAAAATATTTAAGGGCTTCATCAAGTCAGTGTCGAGACATATAAATTTCTCCTAACGCTTTATTTAATTTTATAACAAATGAATTCTCTTTAGGAAGTCGTGCTTCTAGAATTCTTTTGGCATTATAAATCATTTTGGTAGCTAATTCATAATCACCTTTTTTGAAGAATATCAATCCAAGATAATAATTAATCAAACAAAATAAATAATTATCTACATCTTTTCATTTTTTCATTTCACGCAAAGAACCTTCTAAATATTTTAGTGCAGATTCATAATTATGTTTCAAATAGAAGATTTTTCCATAACAATATAAAAACCAACAAAGTTGCTCTGAAGTTTCTGGACGATATTTTTTTAAAAAACGTTTGAATTTATCAAAAATAATATTGGATTTTGCAATTTCATTACTTGTTTCATAAGTTTCAATCATGTCTGTGAGGATTGAATATATATCTATAAATGCCGATTTATTATTAGAAATGGCGAAACTTATATTTCTTGCAAGAATGTGATAAGCTTTTATGTTATATTTTATTCTTTTTTCAAAATTACTTTCATCTAATGCCATATCTCTGTAAATCTTATGCAGGCCATAATTATCAAGTTTAATTAATTTAATCAAAAATTTTGAGCACTTCACATAGTATTTTCTATTATTCGCAATTTGAAAAGTAATTTGAAAAAAATAAAAAAATAAACATTTTCATCAAGAGCTTCCATTTACTTTAACTTTCTTTTGAGCTTGTTTTCACAGCTCTATGTCAAATGTCAAATTTTGATTAAGATCAGCTAGAAAATGCTTCATAATATCAAGGTCATCATTTATGTCACTCTTGGATAGGGAAAAATAGAATGAAAACTCTTTTAAATTTTCTAATAACTCATGAGTTAATTTATATTTACGATGTTTGAGAAAGTTTTGTAATATTTCTATAATGAACCCTGCCATAGATAAATTCTTATGTATTGATCAGCTAAGACCATATATGCTTTTATACGCGTAATTGGTATAACTATCCATAAAAAAATTGAAGATATAATTTGATGGGCTGTCTTTAAAATATGCTAAACTAAATCTTTTTGTATATTGCTCTGCTAATTCATGAGAATTTATTAAAAAATATTCAATTGGAATATATAAAAGCTTTTTGTAAATAAACTTTGTTTTCATGATGCAAGATATCATTTTATTGCATCAAATATTAATTGACAAATGATCTTTAATAATATCTTTAAATGTGCTCTGATATTTTTCTATATTTTGCATTTTTATAGAATTAAAAACATCAGATAATTCTTTCTTTATTAATCCTAACAATTCTAATAAAATTTCTCTTGATTTTTTGTTAACTTGAAAAGCAACTCTGAGTTGTTGATGCAAAACTTTTGAGTGAGCTTTATCTCAGTCTTCAATACAAAATTGTTTATTGCAGGAGTCGCATTGGTAGTAAGCCTCGGATACTCCACAATATCTACATAAATTATCCATATAATCTTTATTATTTTAATTAAAATCAATTTATGATTTCATATAACTATAAATCGCTCTATGAATGAATACTTATCACTATTTGTGTAAAAAATATACTATTAACTGAATTATCATGACCTCAGCTGATCTATATTCGATACCTTACTAGTAAGCTGCAATTGGCTAAGGGATCATATAGGATTGACTGTTTATTATTTATCTTAAAACTAGAAATTGTAATGCCTCATATTTAAGCTGCATACTGCCTAGGTGATAATATACTCTTTATAATACTTGTATTTTATAAATTACTATTTTATTGTCTATTCTCTAATACTTTGAATAATAATTTTTCATGGAAGCCTATCTGAAGCTTTCAAAGAACGTGCCTGCACATCGGGCTGGAGCAAATAATTGAGACCAAACAAGCCAGATATTTAGACTTGTGGCAACTGGAGAAACTATTATTGAGGGACAAGATGATTTTACAATGATGACAAGACTTCAACTCACGGATGAAATCTTGGATGGATTTTTGATGCAAAGCGACCTCAATCAGGAAGAGGAATTCAGCATAGCCAAAGCCCGAAGAGAGATCCACAAGAGAAGGACAACGAATCCAGCGTGAAATACCTTAGGAAGGAAGGTGCTGTCATCACAACTCATTATCTCTGTGCGGGAAAATATGGCTGAACATATTACTGAACTTCAAAAATTTGTAACACCTGGAAACCTATTAGAAGACATCAGAAACATCACCTGCCAAGCTGAAGGTAAAGGGAAAAAACTCAAGATCACATGAAGACGTGAAGTAGATAAAAGACACTGTGAAGGGAATGAACTCATACTTGAAGAAAAGTATGCCGAGATTTTAACAAAATGGAAGGAAGACACTCAAGAACTAGGAGATGGTCTCCCCCAATGGGGCGATACCAACCTAGTTGAAGTGTTTGCTAAATTATTAGTTGATGAAATCCCATTTGAAGAAGTTGACATCGAAGTAGGCTGTGTTATATCAGTGCAAATTAAGGAGATCCTGAAGGAACTTAAGGACGCCATGATGGACACAAGAAGCATTAAAAGACTTGGTTTACTAGCCTGCTGGTACGCAGTTGTTGACAAGACCCCCTCATCATTTACAGAAAAGAAATACACTCTTATCAGCAGAATGCAAAAAGGAGTCATTGAAAGAATCGATATCATAGAAGATCTAGAAAGAGTACAATGGCCCTTGACCAAAACGCCTTTAAATTCACAGCTACTTAAAGGATATATCCTGCAAAAGCAAAAGAAGGGGCTGATAACTTATGGCGATTTCAAAAAATTCTACATACCAAAAAAAAGAAAAATTGTGGAAACAAATTTCCAATCTCCAAAGCCTGTAAAAAGAAAACAAAAGACTGTGTCGAGAGGAAGCTTAAACTCGAGTTTCAGTGGAGAAAGCATAAGCAGTATAGAAGACATAAAGACTGTTACAGAGAGACAAAGAAGTGACTTACAGAGAAGTAGCAGCAGAAGTAGAGATCAATGATGGGAAAGTATGGGAGAATGATATTAATCTCAACTTACCCAGAAACATGAGGCTGATACGAGACATGGACTGGAGCTGACTGGATGATGAAAAGTGATAAAAAGTTTTCTATATATAAAAATATAAAAATAATCCTCAAAGATTTTAGTAAAAAGCTTATTAAAAACCATATATATTTATGAATAGAATTCTGTTTAAAATATGAAGATGCTTCAGTAATCATTTATAAGAATTTCTAGCAAATTTATAGATGTAAATATATATTACTCTTATAATTCTTATAATCAGTTACACAGAATTCTAATTCTTAATCGCCTTATATAAAAAGTTTTATTCTAATAAATAAATCTCGATGTCTTCCAATAATCCCAAACTTTAAACTATATTTATTTTCCTTCAAATTTGCAAATAAATAATTTCTTAATAATATATATTGCATAATTTATCCACAATAATATATAAGCCTTAATCCTATATTTCATGTGCAGTAATAATAAAATGTTAAAAGGAGCTATTATTTGGATCTACGTGCTTGCAATTCTCAATTTTACAGCTGCTTCATCCAATTTTAAAGCTAAAGACCTCATAAATGGCTCTCAGTTCGTCTTGAAATCTCTTGCTGAATATCGCCAGCAAGATCATCTATACAAGCCTCTGAGAATTTATACTCACATAATCGAGAAATCCTTTAGCACAGATGAAGCAAATAAAAATTTCCTGTCAGTCTTAGTCACTTCAGCTAACATTATTTCTGATTTAGTACTTACAAAGCCTATAACAGGCATGCTTAGGCTTGGTGAGAATGATCAATGCTCAGATATCCTGCTTGGTCAGATAATTCAAAGCGGAGACTTATCCGCAGATATCGCTATATTCGCTGTCAACAATGAAGAAAATGAAGAAATTCTAGCCTCAATGAAATGTGAAGTAAATGAAGATAAGACTATAAGGTCAATAGCTGTGGAAATTAATGCTAAAAAATTTATGAAGTTAGATAAACTTTTACAGGTCAAAGAGCTTTGCTCAGCAATCTCTAGAGCCTTATATGAAGACGAGGAATTGGAAAGGCAAGTACTACTGGGTGAGATAGGAGAATTCTTACTTAACACTTGCAATGATCCTAACGCTTCTTTCAGCACAGCTTCTAATAAATGTGTTTGCAATAAAGGATACATTTTAACTTCAGAAGTTTGCTTGCCTTGTAAAGCACCTTGTGCTACTTGCTCTATAGAATCTACTAGCTGTACTTCTTGCGAAGATCCTAGCCACATGAAATTAAGTGATTGGCACTGCTCTTGCCTTGATCCAAATATGACTTTCAGTACAACTACTAATATGTGTGTTTACAAAACAGATTATTATTTAAACTCAGGAGTTTACTTGGCTTGCTCAGCACCTTGTGCTACTTGCTTAGCAACAGATGTAACTACTTGCTTATCATGCGATGATTCCACTCACATGACATTAAGTGAAGGAGTCTGCACTTGCAATGATCCTAACGCTTCTTTCAACACAACTACTAATAAATGTGTTTGCAATAAAGGCTACTCTTTAAGGTCAGGAGTATGCTTCGCTTGTAAAGCACCTTGTGCTACTTGCTCTATAGAATCTACTAGTTGTACTTCATGCGAAGATCCCAACCACATGAAATTAAGTGATTTTCGCTGCCGTTGCATTGATTCAAATATGACTTTCAGTACAGCTACTAATATGTGTGTTTGCAAAACAGGTTACTATTCAGATCCAGGAGTTTGCTTGCCTTGTGCAGCACCTTGCAATACTTGCTTTGCAGAAGATTTAACTACTTGTTTATCATGCGATGATTCCACTCACATGACATTAAGTGAAGGAGTCTGCACTTGCAATGATCCTAACGCTTCTTTCAGCACAGCTTCTAATAAATGTGTTTGCAATAAAGGCTACTCTTTAAGGTCAGGAATTTGCTTTGCTTGTAAAGCACCTTGTGCTACTTGCTCTATAGAATCTACTAGCTGTACTTCTTGCGAAGATCCTAGCCACATGAAATTAAGTGATTTTCGTTGTCGTTGCATTGATCTCAATGCTACTTTCAGTACAACTACTAATATGTGTGTTTGCAAAACAGGTTACTATTTAAACTCAGGAGTTTGCTTGGCTTGTGCAGCACCTTGTGCTACTTGCTTTGCAGCAGCAGATATTTGTTTATCATGTGATGATTCCACTCACATGACATTAAGCGAAGGAGCCTGCACTTGCAATGATCCTAACGCTTCTTTCAGCACAGCTTCTAATAAATGTGTTTGCAATAAAGGCTACTCTTTAAAGTCAGGAGTTTGCACTGCTTGTACAGCATCTTGTGATTAGAAAAGCACTAAAAATAAAAATTGGATATCAAATTTATATTAAACTTATAAATTAAAAAAGCCGATTAATGTGCAAATAATCTTAATCTGTGGTATCTTAATATTTTATACATTTAGTTTAAGGATTTTCTCAAATTAGATCTTGAATCTTGAAATATAATAATATTTTATATATTATCTAGCCTGATATAAGACAATAGTAAATAATTTATGTATACTAAAATGAAAATGAATTTAGGAGATATATTTTTATTTTAATCAAAATTATATAATAATTAGATCTATCAATATCTTTAAATTTTCTGAGTTATAAATGATCGTAAGATCAAATTTCAAGCAAAAATTTTTTTTTATCACAAGTAGGCTCTATAAACCTTTAAATCAGTACTATAGTTAATTCATATTGCTTATTTGATAATAAAATTTTTTGTAGCAGCTAGCTGTAAAAAATTCTGGAATAGTCAAATTCTAAAATAGTGAATGCTAAATATATATTTTAAAGATTACCTTTTTCTTCTGAAGCTTTTTGTTATCATATCCTAGTAATAAAAAATAAATTTCTATCTTGATAGACAACAACAAAACTTCAAATAAATGAAAAATTTTCAAAATAAATGTAATATCATTATGAATAAACATTTTTGATAATTTTTTAGTTTAATCAGTTAAGTTATGATTTCTTTTGCATATTTATATGGCTTTTAACTTGCTAAAAAATTATTTTTTTAGCCTTGGGGCAATTTTAGGTAATTCAAACTTTAATTTTATTCTTTAGCAACTTTTAACAGTTTTAACTGACGGCAATTTTTTAAGTAGCAAGCTTTGCAGCATGAGATCTTTATGCAGGCACCTAGACTTGCTTTTATCTTCCAAATTTATAATACCAATTAAACACATATTTCCGGCGTATCATGGCGTATAGCTGAAAGAAAACAACATTAATTCCTTGAGATATCCTATCCGCTATGGATAAAAAAGCAACGGTAAAAATCCTTAATCCATATGACTTTTATCTGCATAAAGTCTGGAAGCATGGTTTCTGCAGCTTATAAAGAGTTCTTCTATTTAATCGTATTCTAATTTTTATTAAAATCATCTTTCTTTCGTTTTTCTTATGTTCACTATTTACTAATTTTTACTTTTTCAGCATGCAACTTTAAAAAAATGTATCTCTCCTTGCTCATAACTAAAAGCTGGAGTCCAAGAAATATAGGAACAAGATCAACCCAAATTTAAAATGCATTGCCATGATCTTGCAGGATATGATAGAGGCTTGCTTAGTGCTGATCTTGAAGACAGAAAAATAAATATGGTTATCGCAGGATATAGAGATGCAATTCTTAAGCTTGTGTATTGCTTTTGACATCACAAGTCGAGCTGTAATAGAATCTGCATTAAAATAAGTTAAACCATTTTTTTAATACTTCTTTCAATTAATACCCATTATTTTCATTAAAATTAGTCTTTCAATCATCTATATGGTCTTCTTAAGTATTCATTATTCATTTTATTAAAAAAGGATCATTTGCCTTAATTTTTACATTTCTTGGAGCCGGCATTTTAAGTCCATCTTTTATTTTTCTATTTTCTTTTTCTTCTTCTTCCTCTTCTTTATTTTCCTCTGCCATATCACTATTTCTTCCTTCTGCATTGATATAATCCAATTTTTGAATTTAAACGTGCTCGATATTTTTCTATATTTGGAAATTTTATAGAATTAAAAATATCAGATGATTCTTTCTTTATTAATTCTAACAATTCTAGTACAATTTCTCTTGATTTTTTATTAGCTTGAAAAACAATTCTCAGTTGTTTATGCAAATTTTTTGAGGAGCTTTATCTCAGTCTACCATACAAAATTGTTTTTTGCAGGAGTTGTATTGGCAGTGAGCCTCGCATACTCCACAATATCTATATAAATTATCCATATAATCTTTATTATCTTAATTTAAAATCAATTTATAATTTCATATAACTATAAATCACTCTATGAATTAATACTTGAACTATTTGTGTAAAAATATACTATTAACTGAATTATCATATAGGATTGATTGCTTATTATTTATTTTTTAAAACGAGAACCACATCAGAAATTGTAATGTCTCATATTTAAGCAGCATACTGTCTAAAAGAAATAAGGCGATTATATACTCTTTATAATACTTATTATTTTATAAAGTATTTATTTTATTGTCTATTCTCTAAGTGTTCAATTAAATTAGTTGGAACTGTTTGAACTTTTGTTATGCCCAATGCTCTTTTGACACCTTGATAGCATGCCTTTCGACATGCAGATAAACATTTAAAACAGCCACGGTAATCTAAGAAAGCAATAATTAAAGGAACAACAATGCCACTCATAAGCATATACATCATTAAGGCATTAGCTATATATGATAAGTATGCAGAGATATTAGTCAAAGGACAATCTCGAAGTTTAATAAAAGAATAATATATTTCTACAAAAAATATAGCTGCAGTAAAAAAATAGCCCAGACTGATACTTAAATTTGTAGAGTGAGTTATTTTATTTTTCTCGAATTGGCTGCTTAAAATATTGTATTTGAAGAAGAGTTTTATAAAAAGAGGTATAAGACCAAATAAGAAAGACAAAAGTGCAATTCAAAATGTCTGCCATTGAATTATAAAGAATTCCCTGTCTATCTGGCTATTATAGCTATCATAAAATAAAATGGCAATAGTAATTTCTGTAGAAATTGTTAGCATTAAGTAACAAAGTCTGAATTTTCTCGGCACATTCAAATCGGTGAAGCCAATAAATCCTAAGATGTCGTTGTACTTTATGAAATAACCAAAGAATTTCTTTTTTTCAAAATTTATGCTGTTTATTCCCTCTCTTAAAATAGTTATAAGTACTGTCCATCAAAGTGTCGAAAATACAACTGAAGTGTCGCCTTGGTGAGCTTGATGAATTTCAATTAGTTCAATTTCATTGTGATTAGCTTCAGGAATTTGAGGCTTATCAGATACTTCATTTCCATCAATGTTAGTTTCATCTAATTTATCTCTCTGAGTTTCTAGAAATGTGGGCTCTTGATTATCTTCAAGCTTAATTTCATTAGGATCAATAGCTTCAGGCTGATTTTTAAAATATCGCAATTTTTCTGTAAGATCTTGATTTTCTTCCCTGATACCCTCGTTGTCTTCATTTTTATTCTTTTCGATTGCTTCCTTTAAGTAGATAAGAATCACATCTTTACATTTTTTTATTCAGTTTACCAGTTTTACTTCTGACATACCTTCTTGCAAATTAATTTTTTTATAGCTATCAAGATTGCCCATTAAGCATTTATCAACATTCAATTTTTTCTCAGTAAGTATTTTTTCGAGTTCATTAATATTGACACCTTTTTTTGCTTCTGCTGCTATTATAATAGCGCCTCTAATCTTTTTAATTATTGGCTTTCACATACGACAAACAAACCTTTTTACTTTGCTCCATCCTAACTTTTCGATTAGAAAGGGATATGTCTTACACAGAGCTTTAGCTTCCACGCGAAATTGTGGACAATTTTTTCATAGTATGTCTATAACTTGTCTGAGAATTTCCAAATTTCGCTTATCGATACAATTTTCAATGTAGTCTTTAACATTTTTTACAGTGAGCAAGGTGTCGAGGACTTGGCTATATGATACTTTTAATTTTATTTTTAACTTATTTCTCAATCCATAATAAATGCCATTTCCTTCTTCGCTGTCTTGATAGTACATCTTTTCCTTTTCCCATGCTTCCATGACGTTATCTAAAGCATTAAAATTTTTGATTTCTTTATTTTCATCATTCTTTTCTTGTTTTTCCAAGAAGATATTATCTTTCAACATATTTTGTTTGTTCTTTTCCATCTGCTTCTTAATTAAAATACCAAAATCCTTACAATAATTTTCAACCTCGGCAAGAATAATTTGATTAGCTTTTAGGACTTCCTCTTTTCAGAGATTTCCAAAAAGTTCATCAAGTTTATCTGCAGCTATTAATCCGCATATACATAAAATTAAGATAACTGTATAGATGACAAAAACAGGAATGGTGCCGACTGTGGGGATGCCTAGGCCCATTGCTGTCTCAACTTTATTCACAAGAAGATGTTTAAGATCTGGATAAGCTAGTACTCCAATAAGTCCTGCAGTGTCGCAAACGCAAGTTGCTACTCCATTGCGTTCTAAACTCGTTCTGCAGTACTTAAATGAGCATTTTTCAATACTTAGATCGTAAACAATGCATGTAGCGTTCAGGCTTATATCAACTGATTTATAAGAGATTTCACTGCTAACTTCAGTCACAGGCTCAGTAGATAAAATTGGGTTAATGATAGTTCCAGTATTTTTAAATAAACTAGGCTGTACCCAACTTGATATAAGTTTATCTGAATAAACTTGCTCTTTTGTTACAGCAGAGTCAGAAGAATTCACTGATCCTTTAGTAAATGAGTATTCTTCTGAAGAAGTCATAGAGCTACTTGCATATTTCAGAAGAGAGTCTGAGATATTATTAAATGGATCAACTGACATGATTGAGACTAAGTAGCTTGTGGAATCAGAATTTTTGAAGGTGCCTACATTAAACTTAGCAGCACTATCTTCAATCGGTGAGTTGTATTCAATAGATTTCACTAATGATTTTCCATCAGCTGAAAGACTGGTGGAATTGAATTTCTTGCCTATATATTTTACAGGACTTTCGTTAGGATTGATTACCTGCAGATACTTCAGACTTCCTTCTGCATGAGTTTGATTTATTATTTTGAAGAGATTCATTTCTGTGTAGGCGCTCTCATTTCGAGCTGATAACGCCTGAAGACTATCAAGTAGATTGTCAAGGTTCGAAATAATTGTCTTGTATGTGCTGATGTCAAGGATCTTTGTGTGGTTCAGAGCTTTGTTTTGAGTGCTATAGATATCAAGCAACAGCTTTTCTTTATACACTTCTGCTTTTCCGAGCAAGGTGGAAACTGCATCAATGACGGTGCTGGATTCAGATAGCCCGATTCTTGGCATTGAAGAGTTCATCCATTTATTTAAAGTTCCATCCAGGTTTTCTACGCATTTCGTTAAGTCATTTAAGTCTATAGTATTGTGAAAAGCATAATGAGCAATTGAATTGATGGAGGAGATGAGCATATTTGAGTCCATATTCCCAATCCCACTATTTAGTAATACTTCTGATCTTTCTTTAGCATCAACAAAGCCTGAGTCATTAACTTCAACTTGAAGCTCAAATTCGTTAAAAGTGCCTCGTGAATCATAAATTCTCCCTACTAGTTTAACCTTTCCTCTCTCGCCAAGCACTATTTGAAACTTATTTTCAGTTGTTTTTGGAGTCAAGGCAATCATATTTTCGTCTTTCTGCATAAAAACTTGGTAGGAAATTGGATCATCTTCTTCTAAATCGCTCCAACCTGCAAATAGAACATTAAACTGAGTATTTAAGGCTAGGCCTTCTTTAGGATCAACCTCAAAAGTTCCTGAGTTAGGTGGACAGTTTACATATCTTTTAATAGAAGCCTTGACAGGGACAAAAGAAACTGGATCAATAACAGTAATTTCAAACTCGTACTCAATTCCACAGAGCATACTGAATTCTTGAATTGTCATGCTTGGCTGATCAGTTGGCGTAGTCGCAATGAACGGGTGACCATTCTTTTCTCTCCAAGAAATTGTCATTCTCAATGAGTCTGCTACGTCCGCAACTAATCTTACTGGTGCTGAAGGATCTAAATAAGGAAACATAGAAACAATGTACACCCTTGGGATGTTTCCTTTTACCACATAAAGTCAGCTGACTTCAGACTCGTAATCAGGATAGTCTCTCAAGCCGATTGTAAAACTGCAGTTAAATATTCTTTCTTTATTCAATACTCTCAACTTGAAAATATCTGGAGCCAACTCAACAAATTCGCCATTTGAGCATTCTATTTTGTTGATAAATGCATAGCCTTTGTCAAGCTCAAAAACTTCTCCTTTATAGCTTGCAGTCAAATTTACAGTGATATTTGAGTTTGCAAAGACAAAAGTGTTTACTCCATTCAGGACCAAGTTAGGAGCTGGTGGATTAGCAATTATTGAAGCATTTGCTGAAATCTTATAAGTGTTGTCATTAAAAAACGCATCCAAAATTATTATATATTCTCCCTTTTCAGTAAAGGTATAAGCAAACTCCACTCCTGAAGACTCATAGATCTTGCTTCCTTGCAGCACTCTTGTTGGAGATTTTTTATATAAGCTTCATATAACCATGGGGTTTGGGTCTAGGTGGATTTTGGAACTCCTCTGATATTGAAAAATGAGTTTGGTAATTTCATTAGTTATTGCCTTGATTTTGGGGTCTTTTCACCCACTAACTGCAACTTCGTCACTCGTCATGTTTACTGTGATGCTCGCACTTGCTTGCTGGTCGAAATTGTCTGTTACTGTTAAAGTGACATTAAATTGTTTGTGCTCTTTTGCTATATTACAGCTCTCCAATGTGATGTTTGCCATTCTCTCAGTGTCATCCCCAGAATACAGTATAAATTCACTGAAAATTCATTGGTATTTTAGGCTTCCTAATCGAGTTGAAGACCCAGAACCATCAAAAATAGCGATACAAGAGCAGCAAACTTCAGCTACAGGAGCTATTAAAGCAATAGGCAGTGGCGGCTTTTGGAGTTTCCAAGGCACAGTCAAATATTTAAAGTTTGTTTCATTATTGCCTAAGCCATAAAAAACTTTTTCTCTGAAAATCAAGGAATTCGTATTATCTTTGATATGCCCTACATATATAGAAATTATGCCTGGCCCAGAATAAGTACAATCAATATTTCCTCCTATCGAAGAAATGGAACTCTGAGATAAGAGCTCCTCACACACTACATGTGTGCAGTTTTCGTCACTGCAAAGGCCATCATTAAATGATATTTCCTCGTCCGGTATTATTTGAATATAGTTATATCCTGAGTAAAATACAACTCCTAAGCGTTCAGGATGGCTCATAATTGAAACAGAAAAGTCATCATAAGATACGGGAAATGTAATTGGAGAGACATATCCTTGGAATATTGCTTTGATAGTGATAGGGCCATTCTTATTGTCATAGCTTGGATCCACAAACACATTAAATGAGCATGTAAAATTTTCATAGAAAGGGCTGAAGGTGCAGGTCCTGCTGCTGAAAGTTACGATATCGCTATCAATTAAGTGAACATCTATCATCCATGGATGAATGGTATTTATTATAAAATCGCCGCTTCACTTTCCTACTATGATTGTTGTGTTTGGAAGAATGTGAATCCAATATTTCTCTGGGCTGTTTTCATATGGAAATTTAATGCATGATAATCTATCGAGTGATAGACAATAGTTTTCTATGCATTTGCACTTTTCTACTCCATATGCATAAGGAATGCATTGGCTACAGAGAGTACGTCCAAAATAAGGACAGACAGCGCACAAAACATCTTTACAAATGTTGCATGTGTCTTTTCTGATGCAGCCCTCATCGCATGAGCGAAGGCACTTTTCACAAGAGGGCTCTGATCCTTCCCATTCTTGATAATACTCGTCTATCATACAAAGTGGAAGGCAGGTTCCATTCTTTTCAAACCCACAGACTTCGAATTTAAATTCATAGATGAACGCTTCCTTTTCAAAATTCCACATTTTAAAATTATAGAGAAATCCATGGAAGGAAGAATTCTGACTTTTTCCTAGGAATATGGTGGAATTTGAAATATCTCTAAATAATAGATTTGGGAAATCTCTCTGAAATATTACTTCATTGTTTAGAAATGCACGAAGAGAAGTTGTGGAGTTTGCGTAAAACACAGTGTAAGCAAGATAAGATCAGCCAGAAAAAATCATGCCTGGGGTGGCAAATACAAACTCTCTTTGGTCCCTATCTTGCAGAGTTATTGAAAGAGATCCATTGCTTGTTAATAGCAGTCTATTGTAGTGCTCAAGAATATCCCCTGTCCCTAAAACATGGAATCACCCCCCAATTGAAAAGATGTGATCTAAATAAGTAAAGTTTTCTGTTTGGAAAAACTGTGTTATTCCATCTAAATAGAATCCTCGGCGATCTACAGGAGTTGGGTCTTCTTTTTCAGAGTTATTAAAAGGACGAAATAATCCCTTTGTGTAGCCTCCTATGAAGATCCCATATCTCCCTCTGAAATATTCATTCGGATTGATATGTGTTAGAAGGCAATTCTTTCCAGAGCACTCGAAGTATCCAAACGGATACTCATCAAGACACACAGTATCAACAAGAACACCTGACTTGCAGCCTTTGCATTCGAAATGCCCATTGTCATTACAAAATGCACAATAATTATATTCGCAATGCTCGCAATATCAGTTTGAGCTGTTTTTGATTAAAAATGCATTGTCATCACAGATACACTCATTAGGATATAAATTGTGGGAATTCTCCGAGCAATTAAAGCAAATTGATTCTTCTAAAGGCCCAGAGCAGTTTCGACATAGCTGATCATAGCACAAATTGCAATTTGACTCTCGGATGCAGCCTATAGTGCATGAAGAGTTGCAGGAGATACAGGTGAAATTTTGATCAAAGGTATAATCGTAATCACATGACGGCAATTGGTTTAAGTTCGCTTCATTTTCTATATAGCCCACTATGTCACTTATTTGTCCAATTAATTGCTGGTATCAATAAATGAAGCCATCATAGACGCTATCCTGGCTCTTTCCAAGAAGCATAGAAGATAATGCTGAATCTCTATATATCCATGCATAATAGGAATAAAAGAACAGCAAATGCCCATTAGAGTATGTTGACAACGTTGTGGTTGAATTAAAATAAGATACCACTAAAGTAAAATAAGTTCAATTTTCGAGTGGTAAATTACTATGTGTAACAATATGCATCAAACTGTTCAGCGGGTTTTGGAGAATAATATTCGCTTTGCCATTAGAATTAATGCTCAAGCTTCCTTTTTCCAAAAAATCTCCATTTTTTGGGTTTAAGCAGATGATCATAGTAAAACTGTGGGGCAAGTATATTTGACTTGAATTTAAAAAAATTCCATTAGAGAAATACAAGCCTCGATTTTCAATTGGTACTGGATCCATTGATTTTTCTGGGGTATTAAATGGGTAATAATAATTTTCATCTGCTCCTGTCTTAAAAATGCCGAACTCTCCTTGGAAGGTGCCAGTTCAGAAAGGGATATCAATAACAATATAAGGCTTAGCTTTTGATTCATCCCAACCTGATGGAGTATAAGCTAAACAGACAGTGTCAATTAATTTATAGTTAGACCCACAAATCTTGCAATCAAAATAATCTACAGTTAAACATTGACTGCAATAGCCATTGTCACATATATCACAAATTTTTGTTGTTTCATTAAAAAACGAGTTCAAATTGCATTCACATACTTTGTTAGTCAAATTTCCTCTGGTGACACAAGTATCACAGACAAAAGAGTCACTACATGAGTAGCATTCTTTGGTCTCACATATATTGCACCTTTCTGCTGTTCTACAACCATAAGTACACTCACTTAAACAGTCTACACAAACTCCATTGTCATTGAATTTTCCAAAATCGCAGCTATCAGGACAAGTAAAATCTTCAGAGCAAAATGAGCACCCTGATGTGCAATTGACTGCTGGGTTGTAATCGGTAAGCCCATAACTTGGACTATCATAATATTTAAAAATTCACATAAATCCAGTAAAGGTTTGACTCCCTATGGGGTCATTTCCAATAATTGCGGTTGAAGGATCATTATACCAATCTTGTGATGAGGCTTGAGATTGAGCTAGAATTACTCCATTATGAATGAGCTGAATTTTTGTGTATCATTGGCCGACAAGTAAATTGCAAGAAATGGCAATCTGGTTCCAAGCATTAAGCATACCAGTTTCAGTAGATTGTTGTAAACTTAAGGTTTTTCCATATGCCAATTTGATGTTAAAAGCAAGCATATTGCTTGAAGATATTGTAAGACTTAGAAGAATGTTGTTTGAGTCTCTTTTGAGAAAAATGTTTCCAGCTGAGTATGGTTTTACTCAAAAAGAAATAGAAAACCAAGGACTCAAATTAAACTTATCGGAAGTCATGTAGGAGCTTTTAGTATAATAGTATCCTCTCTGATAGGTAGGATATGGATCATTCGCATCATAGTTTGGGTATTTATTAGCGTTATTTGACCCTACTTGGAATATTCCTTTTTGCTCCATGCCAAGATTAATTTGGCTGTTGAACTCAAATGAAGTAGATTGTAAGTGAATTTTTGGCAAGCAAAGATTGTTCAATAATTCATAGCCTGAGTAGCATGAAGAGCATTGATATCAGTAGGCATTCCCAAAGCAGGTTTTGCATCCAGTATAGCAATTTACACAATTATCGCCAATCTTTAATTGGCCATTATCTTCATAGCACGGAGTAGTTGGAGATTTACTCTGCACTTTTGCAAGCCTAGAAACGATAAAAAGTATAGTAAATAGCTTATTCATAATTATTCTATAATTTTTGCACTTATATCGGCAATTTCTCAACATTAATAAATCAGATTTATAAATATTTACTTTACAGATTATTTAATCTTAAATCTAACCCTGACTTTATAGCATGTGTCCTAATAAAGTGCATTTGATCATGTTGAGGAAAATAAGCCATCTTCTTTAAAATTGCTTAAATGTATTACAGTTTCAAGATCGAACAGCGGTTAGGCTAAAGTAAAAACATCAAAATTAAATTAAAGAAATAATCATTAAAATTTTATAAATCTTTGATAAGAGCAAACATATAAAAGGAAAACTGCATTCCTTTAGAGGAAATGCATTATTTAAACCATAGTTGATTTAGCATTTTACATATCTGTCAAATTATTCACATATTATCAAAATTTTTATTGCAATTAATATAATTTTGACTTTATAAGAATAACAAAAATTTGCAAATTGACAACTTCCGAAAAACAAATAAATAAAGAGCTATGCAAAGTGAAAACATGATAAAAATACTTTATCAAATAATCCAATTAATTCCTATGAATTTACTATCGTACTCTCATTATTTAATTTACTGCATCAAATTTAGACTTAGTTACGACAATTTTTTATTCTAGCAATAAAACATATATTAGTATAATAGAGAGTTGCGTATTTTAAAGCAAATAAAGAGTCTTAAAGTCTTCAGATTTGATACCTGCCGGATTGCTAGCCAGCACTTTCAGATCATCCTCGAACATCATGTTTTCTAGAACAGGACTTGCTTATCTGATATTTGTGTTTCGTTTGGTTAGAAAGACTTCTCCACTATTTGCTATTAGGTGCGATGTATGCATTAAATTACCAAAAAGTTTCTCTCCGTTATCATGGGTGATTGGAGCCTCAGAAATTAGAAATATGCCCCCTATGACAAAAAATATATTGATAGCTAATACTTGATCTGGAAAACCAATAATTTCAGCCTGAGAAAAATCAATACCATATGGCAGCACAGCAATAAATTAAGGGCCAAACCTAAAGGTACAATCATCATAACTTCATGCTATAAAGTGCCTGAAACAGTTAAGGCGGACTGAAGACCTATTTGTTTATCTCTTATATGCTAATTATTGGAGCAATATGAGAATTTTTATACTAGATACTTTATGTTTTAAAGCTCTTATCAACTAATGCTTATCAACTAATGCTTATTTATGGTTTCAAAATGCTCATATCCCATACTGCAATTTTTAACAATAAAATTCATACTTCATTGACTTCGACGTTTTTAATAAATAACATTAAATATTGTAATCCACCAACTAAATATTTAATAATACAATTGTCAGAATGAGACAAAGTTAACATAAATTTTGTGCTAATCTAGCTTATAACACTCCTCATGCTATTAAGAATTTCTAAAGTCTTTTATTGACTAACTGAGAGTGAATTAATCAAATTATATTACATAGGTTCTTTGCAAACTATTGGCCGAACTGCCCCAAAAAGTCAGAATATAAAGAGCCTTTTCATAATTGTTTTTCGAGATCTTTGCGACACTATTATAGCAAGTTTACTGTATATATTAAAGCATAAAAATAGTTAATATAATGAATGTTGAGCACATTACTTTGTGCCAAAGTTAAGCATAACTTCGCGGTTTATAAAATGGCTCAAATGCATTGGCCCTGCCAATTTCCATACAGTCACTTTATCTGAAATCAATTCGATAAATTGGTGTCGAGAATTTGGAATTCTAAAAGATGGTCTATTATCATCTTTAAAATCAACCCACTTATGATTATCAATATTTTGATTTATACTTTCAAAAATACAATATTTGCCAAATATCACTTTCTGTACGCAGATGCTTAATATTCCAATACAGTCGACTTCCAATCTCAAAAATTATCAAAATACTTTTCTATCATATGGTTTTTGAGCATGCTTTTGCTCAAAATATTATTGGATAGTGGAATATAGAATGAAAACTCTTTTAAATTTTTAATAACTCATAAGTGAGTTTATATTGATGATGCTTGAGAAAGGTTTTAATGCTTCTATAATGAACCCTGCAATAGATAAATTCTTATGTATTGATCAGCTTAGGCCATATATACTTTTACACCCGTACTTGGAATAACCATCCATAAAAAAAGTAAAGAAATAAACTAATGGATTGTCTTCAAAATGTAATAAATTAAATCTTTTTGCATATTGCTCCACAAATTCATGAGAATTTATTAAAAAATATATAATTGTAATATATAAAAGCTTTTTATAAACAAATTATGTTCCATCATGTAAGATATCATTTTATTGCACCAAATATTAATATAAAAATGATGTTCAATTATATCTTTAAATGTGCTTTGATATTTTTCTATATTTTTCTTTTTTATAGAATTAAAAATATTAGATGATTCTTTCTTTATTAATCCTAACAATTCTTATAAAATTTCTCTTGATTTTTGTTAACTTGAAAAACAATTCTGAGTTGTTTATGCAAAATTTTTGAGTGAGCTTTATCTCAGTCTTCCATGCAAAATTGCTTATTGCAGGAGTCGCATTGGTAGTAAGCCTCAGGTACTCCACAATATCTACATAAATCATTCATTTATCTTTATTATTTTATATAATTTAAAATCAATTTATGATTTCATATAACTAATAATTGACTTTATGAATTCATGCAATGAGCCACAATTTGCGTATAAAAGATACTAATAGGTGAATTATCTTAGCCTGAGCTGACTTATATTCGATACCTTAAATACTAAACTGCAATGGGCTAAGGTATCATAGGGGATTGATCCTTAATATTTATTTTAACAACAGTACCTTAGAATTGAAATGTATAAAGCTATATACGGTTTAGAAAAAAATAAGGCTATACTAACATCTTTGTAATACTCGCTATTTTATAGATTATTTATTTTATAGTCTATTCTCTGTACTCCAGTATGCGAATTAGTAGGAACTGCTTGAATTTTTGAAATTCGCATGATTCTTCTGGCAAATTACTTACATGCCTTACAGCATGCAGAGAAACATTTAAAACAGTCACAGCAATATAAGAAAGCAATAATTAGATGAGCAACAATGCGACTCATAAGCATATATATCAATAAGGCTTGAGCTATATATGATAAGTATGCAGGGATATTAGTCAAAGGGCCATCTCGAAGTTTAATGAAAGAATAAACTGTTTCTGGCAAAAATATTGCTCCAGTAAAAATATAACCCAGAATGATACTTCAATTTGTAGGGTGAGTGATTTTGTTTTTCTCGAATTTTCGGGCTGACATGAAATTAGAACAGTATACATCTTTAATGTCGACGAATAATCATTAAATTGGCATTGCTTGTTTTATAAATAAAATAAAATCAATTCCTGAAAAAATATTTCCTTCTCCAATCCTCTACATAAGTGAGCGGGAAAATTTTGCTTTCTTAAGGAAGGTTAGCATCACATCAATCAACTTAGTTCCTAGGGCATAATGACTAGCGAGACCGCCGGAGGCAAGATAGAACCAAGTTCACAGCTCATTGATATCAATGGAAGAGATACAAAATTATTTGGTGTAATTGCATTGAAGAAGGATCCTCTGGAAAAGATGACTAGCATGAGATTTTTAAATGAGCTATTTTACGCTGTTAGCAGCGTGTAATAAAGTAATTAAGTTTAACGCCAGGTCTGGAAAATGCTACTACAATAAATCTACTGTAAAAATGCTATATTAAACTAAATAATAAATTATGCAGAAGAAAGGTTTTGAAATGGAAAATGAGGATGGTATAATTTGGAAAAAGTAGAGAAATACCCATCTCTTCTTCTGGTGCAGCTTACTCTAGAAAAGAAGATGAACAAAAAAGCAGCGAAGAAGATATTTCACAGCAAAATGTATCAAAAAGAATAACTTAAAAACACAGAATTCAGCAGAATAATATTCCTAGGAGGATCCTCATCCAAAATAACTCAGCCAAATAATAAACTTCTTAAGACACATTCAGTAACTTTTTCGGTGAAAAATCATAAATGAAATTTTAAAAATTCAGAAATGCTGCCAAAAGCAAACCCAAAACAAACAACAAGGATAAAAGATAGAATATAGCCAGAGGAAGAGGATTTGAAAAATGACGTGTGGTAGTTATTATGGTTGGCCTAATAAGCACCCCACAACAAACAGATTACTGATCAACTGTGCCTCTTTATTATAAAAAAATAATTTCTCGAACAATGAAGTCTAGAAGTTTTCAAGCAATAAATCGAATGCTTCACAACCTGATCAAGATTATGAGGAAAGCAAACTTTTAAAATTAGAGTCTATATTTTCAATTATCTGTGAAAAGTGCAAAGTCAACTATTCTCTTGGAAAGTTTATTCTATTGACTAATCAATTATAAAGTTCAAAGGAAGACATCAAGAAGCTCAATATATGCCAACTCAGCACATAAAATAAGGTTTCAAAGTATTTTACCATTTTGTATTCAAATATAGGATATATGTGAAACTTTAATATATTTCCTGGTAAAATACAAAATGATGAGCATTCAGCTATTAGGGTTGTTCAACAAAATAATATAGTCAATGATGGCTACTTTTTTTCTTTATGGAGTTCAATAATTTAAATCAATCATCATAAATAATCTTTTTAAAATTATTTTGAAAATTCTGGCATCATATTCTCTTGAATGCTGATTGTATAGTTAATTATAAAGCATTAAAAAGCTAAATTATGCTTTTAGCTTATTATATCAATTAATTCTAAATAAATGTAAATTTAGTTATATCATTCATCTTGATTTACTCCTAAGTACATTTGAATAACCTTATTAAAATCAAGAAGATAAAAAGATGACTAAAGCAGGAATGGTGCCAACTGTAGGGATGCCAAGATTCGTTCAAACTCAGGACCTGTTCTTCAGAATGCTTTTAATTATTGGATAAGGCTGCACTCCAATAAGCCCTACAACTTCGCAACCGCAAGTTGCTATTCCGTGTTCTCCCCAGAGCATACTACAGTACTTAAATGAGCTTTTTTCAATATTTAGGTCATAAACTGTGCATGTAGGTTCTAGGCTAATGTCAACTGTTTCATATGAGACTTCACTGCTAACTTCATTTACCGGCTCAGCAGATAAAACTGGATTAATAATATTACCTGTGTTTTTAGATAAACTAGGCTGCACCCATCCTGATGTAAGTTTATCCGAATAAACGAATTTTTTTATTATAGCTGAGTCAGAGGAAGCAACTGATCCATCATTAAATGAGTAGCCTTTTGAAGAAGATAGAGAGTCGCTTGCAGAACTTAGAAAAACGTCTGAAATATTCTTAAATGGAGCAACTGAAAGTATTGAGACTAAGTAGTTTGTGGAGTCAGAGTTCAAGGACGTGCTTATATTAAACTTAACAACACTACCTTCAATTGGTGAGCCATATTCAATAGGCTTAGCCAATGACTTTCCATCAGCTGAAAGATTTGTTGAGTTGAATTTCTGACCTCTATATTTTATAGGACTTTCATTAGGATTGATTGTCTGCAAATACTTCAGACTTCCTTCACTGTAAGTTTGATTGATCATTTTGAAGAGGTCCATTTCTGTATAAGCGCTCTCATATCGAGTTGATAATTTCTGAAGACTATCAAGCAACTTGTCAAGGTTCGAAATTATTGTCCTGTATGTGCGGATGTCAAGGATCTTTGTGTGATTCAGAGCTTTGTTTTGAGTGTTGTAGATATCAAGCAACAGCTTTTCTTTATACACTTCTGATTTTTCAAGTAAGGTGTAGACTGCGTCAATGACAATGCTGGATTCAGACAGCCCGATTCTTGGCATTGAAGAGTCGATCCATATGTTTAAGGCCCCGGTCAGGTTTTCTATGCAGTCCGTCAAATTATTTAAGTTGAGAGTGTTGTGGAAAGCATAATGAGCAATCGAGTTGAGTGAGGAGAAGAACATGCTTGAGTCCATAGTTTCCATCCCGCTTTTAAACAATATTTCTGATCTTTCTTTAGCATCAACAAAACCTGAGTCATTAATGTTAACCTGAAGCTCGAATTCGTTGAAAGTACCTCGTGAATCATAAATTCTCCCTACCAGAGTAACCTTTCCTCTCTCTCCAAGCACTATTTGAAACTTATTTTCAGTTGTTTTTGGAGTCAGGGCAATCATATTTTCGTTTTTTTGCATAAAAACTTGATAAGAAATGGGACCATCTCCTTCTAAATCGCTTCAGCCTGAAAATAGAACACTAAACTGAGTATTTAATTCTTGGCCTTCTCTAGGATCAACTTCAAAAGTGCCTGAGTTAGGTGGGCAGTTTACATATCTTTTAATAGAAGCCTTGACAGGGACAAAAGAAACTGGATCAATAACAGTGATTTCAAACTCGTACTCTATTCCACAAAGCATACTGAATTCTTGAATTGTCATACTTGGCTGATCAGTTGGTGTAGTTGTGATAAATGGGTTGCCGTTCTTTTCTTTCCAAGAAATCATCATTTTCAAGGAGTCTGTTACGACTGCAACTAATCTCACTGGTGCGCAAGGATCTAAATAAGGAAACATAGAAATAATGTACACCCTTGGGATGTTTCCTTTAACAACATAGAGCCAGCTGACTTCAGACTCATAATCAGGATAATCTCTCAAGCCGAATGTAAAATTACAAGAACTCAAATTAAACTTATCATAAGTCATATAGGAGCTTTTGGTATAATAGCATCCTCTCTGATAAGTAGGATATAAACCATTCGCATTATAGTTCGGACACTTATTAGCACTATTTGATCCTACTTGAAATATTCCTTTTTGATCCATGCCAATATTAATTTGGCTTTCAAACTCAAATGAAGTAGATGGAAAGTGAGTTTTGGGCAAGCAAAGATTGCTCAATAGTTCATAGTCTAAGTAGCATGAGGAGCATTGATATCAGTCGGCATTCCCAAAGTAGGCTTCGCATCCGGTATAGCAAAACACATAATCAGATCCAATCTTTAAGTAGCCATCATCTTGATAGCAGGATCGTTCATTACTCCTACTCTGCACATTTATAAGCCTAGAGGCGATAAAAAGTGTAGTTAAAAGCTTATTCATAATTATTCTATAATTTTTTGCGTTTTAGTTGGCAATTTCTCAACTTTAATAAATCAGATTAATAAATATTCGCTCTACAGATTATTTAATCTTAATAATAAACACTATCTTTTATGGCATGTGTCCTATATAAGTCATCTAATTATATTGTGGGAATTGAGCCATCTCCTTTAAAATCTCATAAATGTATTTCAATTTTAACATACAACAGCATTTAGGCTAAAGCAAAAGCATAAAATCAGATAAAAGAGCAAATATACAAAAAGAAAACTGCATGGCTTCATAGTAAATGCATTTTTTAAACAAAGCCGATTTAAGACTGTTTAGATCTGCCAAATTATACAAGTCTTATAAGCAATTATAATAATTAACTTTTTAAGAATATCAAGTCCGTATTTTAATAGTTTAGAAATAATAAAACTGCAATATTTCTTATATTTCTTACTATTAAAGAAAGGTAGCTTATCATTGAGGGGGATGGATGTGGGTTTAATGCTTGCGCCCTTGGCTCCCGATTCCAACTCCACAAGTTGGTAAGTGGGGATATTTAGCATTTGTCAATTTGTGGAATTGCTTGAGTAATTTCTGATGTCAAACATTAAGAATAACATGCACAAATTTAAATCTTCCTATCAAATTACTGTCTCATCAAATATATCTGCATATCCAGCACCTCTCCTAGAATAATATGTTTTGTTGAGATTTTTCTTAAAATCTTATTATAATACAATTTTTTACATCATCTTTATTATCTCTACATGTTTTGATCAATAAAATCATCACAAAATAATAAAAATAACTGTATAAACTATATTATATATTAAATAGCTAATTTTAATCATAACAATCTAATCAATATCTATTTCATGCAATATATTTTAAAATCCAGGTACCCTATTCCAATGAAAGATGATTATATAGTTAATTATAAAGCAGAAAAAGACTGAATTATGCGTCAGCTTACTATATCAATTAATTCTAAATAAATTAAAATTTATATATATAATTTATACTTGATTTTCTTGTAAGTAGTCTTGAATAATTCTATTATCATTTTTGCATGACTTTCCACAACAATAATGAAATAGAGATATAATGAATGGTATTATAACTCCGCTCGAAAGTAAAAATAGCATCAAGGATTGGGCTACATATGACATATATACATAGAAATTAGTCAAAGGGCACAACCGGAGTTTCAATAGGCAGTAAACAAACTCACCTAAAATCATTAGTCAACTAAAAATATAGCCAAGTAATATGCTTTTATTTAAACGTCTCAAATACTTGTTTTTCTCAAATTGGCTGCTCAAAACATTGTAATTGAAGCAGATTTTTGTGATTAAAGGTAATAGACCAAAAATGATTGATAAAACCCAAATATATAAGGTTTGCTTCTGAAAATATAATAACAATCATACTTCCCTGTCTATTAGCCGATTTTTGTTATCAAAGGCTGAAATGGCAATAGTAATTTCAGTGTAAATGGATAATATTAAAAAAGTTAGCTTAAATCTCCTTGGAGAGTTCAAATCTGTTAATCCAATCACTCCTAAGATACCATTGTGATTTATAAAATACCCAAAAAAACTTTTCTTATAGTTACCGCTTGTTATTTTTTCTGCTTGCAAGTCTGTTAATAATTTTGATAAAAATGTTGTGTCCTCATTACTATTTTCGTCATTTATTTGTGAGTCAACTATTATATGTATATCAAGTATATTAATTATTGAGTCATATGTTGAATCTCTATTATTTTCACTCCTTTTATTGTCATCATTGGTAGTATATATTAATTCTTCTTCATTCATTTTCCCAGGATCGTTACTAGTATCATCTTTTTCCTCTAGTGATACTTCTGCACACTTATTCGTTGTTTTATATTGAAACAATTTTTCTATATGATTTTGTTTTAAGTATCTAATAATATAATGCTTCAATTTGTCTATTGAATCTAGCAGAGCTTTATGTGAATTTATATCCAGCTCAATGATTGAATCAACTTTTTTTTCTTTGGAATTCATGTCTGATTCAATAGTATTTCTTATTCTTTTAAGAACTGGCTTTGCTCTTCACCAATCATATATTTCGTCTAAGCAAAGCATTCTCATCAAACAATTATACTTTAATTTCAGGGTCTCTATTTCAGCTTTGAATTTATCATCTATGTTTAGAGCACTTATTACACACTTTAAATCATCCAAATTTTGGCTATCTATGTAATTTTCAATACAATTTCCTAGATTTTTTTTTGTAAGCAAGCTATTGAGGGTCTGATTATCATATTTATCTTTCATCTCCTCTTCTAGCCTGCTTTTCAATCTATTGAAAATTTCATCATCTCATTTTTTTGATAATTGGTCTATTTCATCTTTAAATTCTCCAATTTTTTCAAGAATTATTTTATTAGCTTTCAAAACCTTCATTTTTCAATGAGCTCCATATAATTCATCAAGTTGGCCTACATATTTTAATCCAAACATATATAAAACCAAAATAGATGAAAAGATGACAAAAACAGGAATGGTACCAACTGTAGGGATGCCAAGATCCCTTCATACTTTAAACCTGTTCTCCACTATGTTAAACAAAGTCGGATAAGGCTGCACTCCAATAAGCCCTACAACTTCGCAAACGCAAGTTGCTATTCCGTGTTCTCCCCAGAGCGTTCTACAGTACTTAAATGAGCTTTTTTCAATATTTAGGTCATAAACAGTGCATGTAGGTTCTAGGCTAATGTCAACTGTTTCATATGAGACTTCACTGCTAACTTCATTTACCGGCTGAGCAGATAAAACTGGATTAATAATATTCCCTGTGTTTTTAGATAAACTAGGCTGCACCCATCCTGATGTAAGTTTATCCGAATAAACGAATTCTTTTATTATAGCTGAGTCAGAGGAAACAACTGATTCACCATTAAATGAGTAGCCTTTTGAAGAAGATAGAGAGTCACTTGCAGAACTTAGAAGAGCGTCTGAAATATTCTTAAATGGAGCAACTGAAAGTATTGAGACTAAGTAGTTTGTGGAGTCAGAGTTCAAGAACGTGCTTATATTAAACTTAGCAGTGCTAGCTTCAATTGGTGAGTCATATTCAATACGCTTGGCCAATGACTTTCCATCAGCTGAAAGATTTGTTGAGTTGAATTTCTGACCTCTATATTTTATAGGACTTTCATTAGGATTGATTGTCTGCAAATACTTCAGACTTCCTTCACTGTAAGTTTGATTGATCATTTTGAAGAGGTCCATTTCTGTATGAGCGCTCTTATTTTGAGTTGATAATTTCTGAAGACTATCAAGCAAATTGTCAAGGTTCGAAATTATTGTCCTGTATGTGCGGATGTCAAGGATCTTTGTGTGATTCAGAGCTTTGTTTTGAGTATTATAGATATCAAGCAATAGTTTTTCTTTATACACTTCTGATTTTTCAAGTAAGGTGTAGACTGCGTCAATGACGGTACTTGATTCAGATAGTCCGATTCTTGGCATTGAAGAGTCCATCCATTTATTTAAAGCTCCGACCAGGTTTTCTATGCAGTCTGTCAAGTTATTTAAGTTGAGAGTGTTGTGGAAAGCATAATGAGCAATTGAATTGATGGAGGAGAAGAACATGTTTGAGTCCATGGTTTCCATCCCACTTTTATACAATATTTCTGATCTTTCTTTAGCATTAACAAAACCTGAGTCATTAATGTTAACCTGAAGCTTGAATTCGTTGAAAGTACCTCGTGAATCATAAATTCTCCCTACGAGAGTAACCTTTCCTCTCTCTCCTAGAACTATTTGAAACTTATTTTCAGTTGTTTTTGGAGTCAGGGCAATCATATTTTCGTCTTTTTGCATAAAAACTTGGTAAGAAACGGGATTATCTCCTTCTAAATCGCTTCAGCCTGCAAACAGAACACTAAACTGAGTATTCAACGCTTGGCCTTCTTTAGGATCAACTTCAAAAGTGCCTGAGTTAGGTGGACAGTTTACATATCTTTTAATTGAAGCCTTGACAGGGACAAAAGAAACTGGATCAATAACAGTGATTTCAAACTCGTACTCTATTCCACAAAGCATACTGAATTCTTTAATTGTCATACTTGGCTGATCAGTTGGTGTAGTGGCGATAAATGGATGGCCATTCTTTTCTCTCCAAGAAATTATCATTCTCAAGGAGTCTGCTACGATTGCAACTAATCTTACTGGCTCTGAAGGATCTAAATAAGGAAACATGGAAATAATATACACCCTTGGAATGTTTCCTTTCACCACATAGAGCCAGCTGACATCAGACTCATATTCAGGATAATCTCTCAAGCCTAGCGTAAAACTGCAGTTAAATATTCTTTCTTTATTAAATACTCTTAGCTTGAAAATATCTCCAGCAATCTCAACAAATTCTCCATTGGAGCATTCTGAATTTTTAATAAATGCATAGCCTTTATCAAGCTCAAAAACTTCTCCGTTATAGCTTGCAGTCAAATTTACAGTGATATTTGAGTTTGCAAAGACATAAGTGTTAACTCCATTCAGGATCAAGTTAGGAACTGGAGGACTAGCAATTATTGAAGCATTTGTTGAAATTTTATAAGTGTTGTTATTAAAAAACGCATCCAAAACTATTACATATTCTCCCTTTTCAGTAAATGTATAAGCAAACTCAACTCCTGTAGACTCATAGACTTTACTTCCTTGAAGTACCCTTGCAGGCATTTTTTTGTATATGCTTCATATAACCATAGGGTTGGGGTCAAGATGGATTTTGGAACTCTTCTGGTATTGAAAAATGAGTTTGGTAATTTCACTAGTTATTGCCTTGATTTTGGGATCCTTTCACCCACTAATTGCAACATCATCACTTGTCATGTTTACTGTGATGCTTGTGCTGGTTTGTTGGTCGAAATTGTCGGTGACTATTAAAGTGACATTAAATTGTTTGTGCTCTTTTGCTATATTACAACTCTTTAACGTTATATTTGCTATTCTCTCGGTATCATCACCAGAATACAGCATAAATTCACTGAAAATTCATTTATATTTTAGGCTTCCTAATCGAGTTGAAGATCCAGAACCATCAAAAATAACGATGCATGAGCAGCAAGCTTCAGCTACAGGAGTTATTAAAGCAACAGGTAGTGGTGGCTTTTGAAGTTTCCAAGGCACAGTCAAATATTTAAAGTTTGTTTCATTATGGCCTGGTCCATAAAAAACATTTTCTCTGAAAATCAAGAAATTCGTATTATCTTTAACATGTCCTACATATATCGAAATTATGCCTGGCCCTGAATATACACAATCAATATGTTCTCCTATTAAAGAAATCGACTTTTGAGATAGAAGCTCCTCGCACACTACATGCGTACAGTTTTCGTCACTGCAAAGACCATCATTAAATGATAATTCCTCGTCCGGCATTATTTGAATATAGTTATAGCCTGCGTAAAATACAACCCCCAAGCGTTCAGGATGGCTCATAATTGAAACAGAAAAGTCATCATAAGATACTGGAAATGTAATTGAATAGACGTATGCTTGGAAAATTGCTTTGATAGTGATAGGGCCATTCTTATTGTCATAGCTTGGATCCACAAACACATTAAATGAGCATGTAAAATTTTCATAGAAAGGGCTGAAGGTGCAGGCCCTGTTGCTGAAAGTTACGATATCGCT
This sequence comes from Blepharisma japonicum, assembly GCA_949751835.1. Taxonomy (NCBI): domain Eukaryota; phylum Ciliophora; class Heterotrichea; order Heterotrichida; family Blepharismidae; genus Blepharisma; species Blepharisma japonicum. The sequence continues at coordinate 517,084 of CATKHK010000005.1, read as the reverse complement.
CTCAATTAAGTGAATATCTATCATCCACGGATGAATGGTATTTATGATAAAATCGCCGCTTCACTTTCCTACTATGATTGTTGTGTTTGGTAAAAAGTGAATTCAGTATTTCTCTGGACTGTTTTCATATGGAAATTTAATGCATGATAACCTATCAAGAGATAGACAATAGCTTTCTATGCATTTGCATTTTTCTATCCCATATGCATAAGGAATGCATTGACTACAGAGAGTACGTCCAAAATAAGGACAAACAGCACATAAAACATCTTGGCAAATGTTGCATGTGTCTTTTCTGATACAGCCCTTATCGCATGAACGAAGACACTTTTCACAAGATGGCTCTGATCCTTCCCATTCTTGATAATATTCATCTATCTTGCAAATAGGAAGGCAAGTTCCATTCTTTTCAAACCCACAGATTTCGTTTTTAAACTCGTAGTTAAATGACACTTTTTCAAAATTCCACATTTTAAAATTATAGAGAAATCCATGGAAGGAAGAATTGCTACTTTTTCCGAGGAAAATAGTGGAATTTGAAATATCCCTGAATAGTAAATTTGGGAAATCTCTCTGAAATATTTCTTCATTGTTTAGAAATGCATGAAGAGAAGTTGTGGAGTTTGCATAAAATACGGTGTAAGAAAGATAAGATCAGCCAGAAAAGATCATGCCTGGGGTGATAAATATAAACTCTCTTTGGTCTCTATCTTGCAGAGTTATTGAAAGAGATCCATTGCTTGTTAATAGCAGTCTATTGTGGTGTTCAAGTATATCTCCTGTTCCTAAGACATAGAATCACCCCCCAATTGAAAAGATGTGATCTAAATAAGTAAAATTTTCTGTTTGGAAAAACTGAGTTACTCCATCAAAATAGAATCCTCTGTGATCTACAGGAGTTGGGTCTTCTTTTTCAGAGCTATTGAAATGAGGAAATAATTTATCCGTGTATCCTCCTATGAATACTCCATATCTACCTCTAAAATATTCATTCGGATTGATTTGTGTTAGAAGGCAGTTCTTACCAGAACATTCGAAATATCCAAAAGGATACTCATCAAGACAAACAGTACCAACAAGAACGCCTGACTTGCAACCTTTACACTCAAAATGCCCATTGTCATTACAAAATGCACAATAATTATACTCGCAATGCTCACAATATCAGTTTGAGTTATTTTTGATTAAGAATGCATTGTCGTCACAGATGCACTCATTGGGATATAAATTGTGGGAATTTTCAGAACAATTAAAGCAAATCGATTCTTCTAGAGGTCCTGAGCAGTTTCGACATAGCTGATCATGGCATAAATTGCAGTTTGACTCTCGAATGCAACCAATAGTGCATGAAGAGTTGCAGGAAATGCAGCTGTCATTTTGATCAAAGGTATAATCGTAATCACATAGCGGCAATTGGTTTAAGCTCGCTTCAGTTTCTACATAACCCACTATGTCACTTATTTGTCCAATAAATTGCTGGTATCTATAAATGAAGCCATCATAGATGTTATCCTGGCTCTTTCCCAGAACCATAGAAGATAATGCTGAATCTCTATATATTCATGAATAATATGAATACAAGAAAAGTAAATCTTTATTAGAATATGTTGCCAGCGTTGTGGTTGAATTAAAATAAGAAACCACTAAAGTAAAATAAGTTCAATCTTGGAGAGGAAAATTGCTGTGAGTAATAATGGGCATCAAGTTATTCAGAGGATCTTGTAGTATAATATTTGCTTTGCCATTAGAATTGATGCTCAAACTTCCTTTTTCTAGAAACTCTCCATTTTTGGGGTTGATGCAGATTATCATAGTAAAACTGTGAGGTAAATAGATTTGACTCGAATTCAAAAAAATTCCATTGGAAAAGTAGAAACCTCGGTTTTCTATTGGAATTGGATCCATTAATTCTTCTGGGGTATTAAATGGATAATATCTTGCGTTGTCTGCTCCTGTCTTAAAAATCCCGAACTCTCCTTGATAAGTACCTGTTCAGAAAGGGATATCATATGCAATATAAGGCTTAGATTTTGAGCTATCTCAGCCTGACGGAATATGAATCAAACAAACTGTGTCAATTAATTCATAATTAGGCCCACAGACTTTACAGTCGAAATAATTAACAGTTAAGCATTGACTGCAATAGCTATTGTCACATATATCACAAATTTTTGCTGTTTCATTAAAAAACGAATTTAAATTGCATTCACATACTTTGTTAGTCAAATTTCCTCTGGTGACACAAGTTTCACAGACAAAAGAATCACTACATGAGTAGCATTCTTTGGTCTCGCATATATTGCACCTTTCTGCTGTTCGACAACCATAGGTACACTCACTTAAACAGTCTACACAAACTCCGTTCTCATTGAATTTTCCAAAGTCACAGTCATCAGGACAAGTGAAATCTTCAGAACAAAACGAGCACCCCGATGTGCAATTAACTGCTAGGTTGTAATCGGCAAACCCAAAACTTGAGCTGTCATGATATTTTAAACTTCACATAAATCCAGTAAAGGATTGGCTCCCTATTGGGTCATTTCCGATAATTGCGGTCGAAGGATCTTTATACCAGTCTTTTGATGTGGCTTGGGATTGAGCTAGAATCGCTCCATTATGAATGAGCTGAATTTTCGTGAGTCACTGGCCGATATTTAAATCAGAAGTAATAGCTATCTGATTCCAAGCACTAAGAACGTCTATCGGGGCTGATTTTTGTAAACTTAAGGTAGCTCCGAATGCCAGTTTTATAAATAAATTAAGAATTTTGTTTGGAGATATTGAAAGACTTAGAAGAATGCTGCTTGAATCTCTTTTGAGAAAAATATTTCCAGCTGAGTATGGTTTTATTCAAAAAGAGTTAGAAAACCAAGGACTCAAATTAAGCTTATCGGAAGTCATGTAGGAGTTTTTAGTAAAATAGTATCCTCTCTGATAGGTAGGATATGGATCATTTGCATCATAGTTTGGGTACTTATTAGTGCTATTTGATCCTGCTTGGAATATTCCTTTTTGTTCCATGCCAAGATTAATTTGGCTGTCGAACTCAAATGAAGTAGATGATAAGTGAATTTTTGGCAGGCAAAGATTGTTCAATAATTCATAGCCTGAGTAGCATGAGGAGCATTGATATCAGAAAGCATCCCCAAAGCACGTTTTGCATCCAGTAGAGCAACTTATACAATCTGAGCCAATCTTTAAGTGGCCATCATCTTCATAGCACGGTTGTTCACCATCACCTCCACCTGCATATGCATTTTCAAGTCTACTGATGATGAAAAGAACAAGAAATAGCTTATACATAATTATTCTATAATTTTTTTTCATTTTAGTCAACAATTCTTAAGCTAGTAATTCAAATTACTCAATACTTACTAGACATATACTTTAAACTGAATTTAACCATTTTATTATATAATAGATGCTTCCTATGAGTTGCATCAACCATAAACATAAATTTTAATCATCTATTTCACTCTAGCAACTTCTTGCAATTCCCAGCATCAGAAGCAAATATATCATTTTTACACATGATAGACACCCCTTTTTGCAATACTTACAGAAAGGGATTTTTACTGTGTGTAAAAAAATATATATTAGAAAAGCACTAAGTAAAATACCTTGCTTATCTCGGAGGATAAAAGTTAAAAAAATAATTAAGTATAAAGTTTCTTGCTGAAGCTAAGTCTATCTTAATAATATCCTAAAAAGTTTAGTAAAATACCAATAAGTTAAAATTACTACTAAAACTTATCTTTAAATAAATGATGAGAAGAAGCCTAGTCAGGGCATTTTCACTATTTAGACTGCCTATTCAGCCTTTCACGCCAAAGCATCCTCAGCTTATAGCTAGTCGAAACAGATTCGTTTGCCACAGATTTATGTCAAGCCTCCCAAGTCACCAAAAACTAGGTATGCCTCTGCTATCTCCCACCATGACTCAAGGAACAATTGTGAAATGGCTCAAAAAAGAAGGTGACAAAATCAAAGCTGGAGAAATCATGTTTGAAGTTGAGACCGATAAAGCCACGCTCGGTTTTGAAGTCCAAGACGACGTCTATTTAGCAAAGATTATTGAGCCTGAAGGTAGTGCAAATATCCCACTCGGCAAGCCAGTCGCTATCTTAGTTGACAGCTCAGGAGATGTTGCAGCTTTCAAAAATTACTCGCCAACCCAAGAAAATGTTGCCCCAGAGAAAATAAAGGCAGAAGTCAAAGAAGTAAAGGCTCCTATTAAAGAGGAGCCCAAGGAATCGCCTATAATTTCTGATAGGGTTTTCATTTCTCCATTAGCCAAAAAAATCAGCAAAGAAAATAACTTTGACTATACAAAAGTTGCAGGGACTGGCCCTCATGGAAGAATAGTGAAAGATGACATAATTCAAGCATTATCAGCAACCCCTCAGCCTGAGCCAACCATTCAGACTCCTCAAGAGACAAGAGCTGAAGGGTTTAAAGACATCCCTCATTCCAGCATTAGAAAAGTGATAGCAAAGAGGCTTCTTGAATCAAAGCTAACAATTCCACATTATTATTTATCAATTGATTGTGCAACTGATACCCTCAATGCTTTTAGAGCTAAACTCAATGCATTGTCTCCAGTTAAAATTTCTATTAATGATATCATTATTAAAGCAACAGCCTTGGCTTCTCTTCAAGTCCCAGAAGCAAATGCGTGTTGACTAGAGAATTCAATGATAATGTATGATAATGTCGATGTTTCAGTAGCTGTTCAAACTGATAAGGGGCTTATAACTCCTATAGTTAAGAATGCTCATATAAAAAGAATAGGCGAAATCTCAGCTGAAATGAAAAAACTTGCTGATTTGGCAAAAACTGGAAAATTGACTCCAGACCAGTTTCAAGGGGGAACAATTACTGTGTCTAATCTAGGTATGTTTGGTATTAAAGAATTTAGCGCAATCATTAACCCTCCTCAGGCTTGCATTCTAGCTGTTGGTGCGAGTCATGATGTGCTAGTTCCTGATGCTGAAAAAGGGTTTAAGGCTTCATCAGTGATGACTGTTACTTTGAGCTGTGACCATAGAGTTGTTGATGGTGCTATTGGTGCTAGATGGCTTCAATCTTTCAAAAAATACATCGAAGAGCCTTATTCAATGCTGATTTAAGGAAAAATAAATAATCAACTTAGTTGTTTGCAGGATATTAAGAGTTTAATCATTAAATTCGATACTCTGTTTAAATCTATGATTTCCTTACAATAATATTGCTCTTGAAAATTAATTTTATTTTTCGAGTTTAATAGACAAAAAATCAAATTTACTTTAGGCAATATTAAAATCTTAGCTAGGATCTATGATACAAAATATACTTTTCTAAGTTATTATTTACAACTATTTAAAGTCTAGAATTATTTTAAAACTTATATAAAATCATTTCAACATCAGAAAGATTAATTCAACCCAAAATAGGCATTTTAATGTTCTAAGAAATATATAAAATTTACATGAAATCCATTTTGTGATTTGGATAACTTCGATATTTTTTTAATATAAAATCAGACATATTAAAAAATAATTATGATCCAAATTCGATAAATAGCTAAAATTAAATAAACTCGATAAAATACTGTTTTATCAATAAATAAGTAATTATAATTTCAATTTAATGCAAATTTGATGTTTCAGATTTTAAATTTCATAGCTTAAAGCATAATTATAAGAATTTTGAAAGGGATTCCCTTTTATATGAATTAATCTACTTTTCAGTCAGTATTGATAGTAAAGAAATCAGTCTTTATTTTGCTGACTTTTATGATGACGCATATTTTCAAAATGATCCCAAAAAATATTTCAAACATGAACGAAGGCAAAATTTCTGAAATTCGCCAAGCGGTAGGCGAAGCATTTTTCCTGAATAAAGTTCAGCCAAGCCTTGATATTATGAGAGAGACTCTTAATAAATACCCCAAAGGGTCAGTTGCGCTGAGTTTCAATGGAGGAAAAGATTGTACGGTACTTCTCGAACTAGCTGAGTTACTTGACGATAAAGAACTGAAAATCGTGTATTTTGAAGAGCCAGATGCCTTTGAAGATCTCATTGAATTTGTGCAAACACGTCTCTCAGTTTCTCCATTTACCAGCCTTAAGCTATCATCTGATATCAGAAGAGGAATGGAAGAATTAGTCAGCCAAGAAAACGTTGAGGCTGTCTTTTTAGGACAGAGGATAAGCGACCCTTATGCTCCTCAACAAATCAACTCTGCATCAAGCCCTGGATGGCCTGTATTTATGAGGGTATGCCCAATTTTGAACTGAAGTTATGGTGATATTTGGCATTTTATTGTCAGTACCAAGACAAGTTTTTGTCATCTCTATGAAAAAGGCTACACAAGCTTGGGACCTAAATCAAGAACCCGACCTAATCCGTATTTAGACGACAAGCCTGCTTGGCTTCTAGAAAATTACCAGACAGAGCGGAGTGGAAGATTTTAAATAATATATACTAATTTCGTCCAAATTGCATCTAAATATCTATAATAGATTAATGAAGAGAAATAATAAAATTCTAGGAAAATTTTTCATAAATATTTAACTAGACCTCTTCTTAACGAAAAGCATAAAGAGAGATATCATAGAGTCAGCTATTAAATTTAAAGTTTATTTTCATTCCTGTCTTTTGAATAGTCATATATAATAATAACAGTCAAATATGAAGGGAAAAAATTCATAAGATGAGAACAGATCTTAATGGTTAATATTAAAATAGAAGGACCATAGTTACAGAAATAGTGTTAATTATTATGAATAAAAGGAGTTAATTACTACCACCTTTAATCCTTAGGCAACTTCAGCAAATTATTTAAGGTCTCACTCTCAATTTCAGCACAATTTTCAAGCACTGCATTCAAAAAGAACTCCATCCCTTTCATCCTTTCAGCTATTATGCTAGGAGAAAATCTATTGCAACTTGCACACAAAAAATTAAGCCAATCAAAGTAAGTTTTCCTTGGAAAAGGAAGCTTTCTCAGTCCTGGGATAATGCTTATAAGCTCTCTTCTTAATGCATACACTTGTGAGTACCTCAGTTCAATTTTCCACTCTACACCGTCGTTTCGTACCACTGATGCCTCATAATATATGTACGGATCAGTCCCAGATCTTATCTTGTGGTTTTTAATGAGGATTTTCATTTTCTTCAAGGTTTGTGCGTCCATAAACGATGCCTGGATATGTAGCATTGGTCCATTGTCGTAAGAGTTATATATTTGATTTGCTCGGACTTCAACTGCAATGTCTAGAGGTGTTGGATTATCAATGCTTACTCGTGGTGGGCTTAGTTTTAGCCACATGTTGGCGTTTCCTGACCTCCAGCTTTCGAAAAGTGATCTCGAAAAGATCAGAGATGCCAAAATGTCGTCAGAGCCATATTCGTCTTTGTCGTAGAGATGGATCATAAAGGGTTGCAGGTCTTCGACTTCTATTTCGAAAATTTCGCCCCATTCATAAGAATCGTCAGATGGAGAGCCTATTTGTGTTTGCCAGCTTCGGTTGCCTGACTCAATAACGATGTAAGGCTGCAATGACATTGTGTCGACGAGCTCACCAAGACGGATTCCGCTTTCGATTTTTAGAACGAGGTAAGGTAGTCTAGTATTGGGAATATTTTCATCGTAGGTGTTTGCGGAAGATGAGCTTCTTTTGAGTTTTAGCATATTTTTTGTTTAGGTGGGTTTAAAACGATTAAGAAAATAAGATGGATATCTTGAGGATAATTGATATAATCCGTTTTTAAGATATGGATAATTTAATTTATTTCAACTTGCTGGTGCCGGATTATTTGGCACTATGAGGTCGAATATGTTGAAAGTTGATTGAAGTAGAATTTATGGAAGGTTTTATAATTTTTAAGTGGGAAGAAGGCTATAGCTCACACGATGAAGGGTATAAATTAATTTTAAATAATTGTCTACCTATATACAATTTATGATTTAATTACTTAATTATCAAATAAATTCAAATTTAAAGATCAGTTAAAAATATATAGGGTTAGATGAATTATATCATATTCTGAAATGCCATTCCAATTTTAATGTATGATTTGTTGCAAGCGATTATCTTAAGCATAAGAAGAGATTTTACAGTGGAAAGAAAATAATTATTTTTATTTATATTAAGCTTTTATATTGCAGTTTTTATTTCTTTTTTATATACTGCGTCTGTGAAGTTACTTTTTGAATCTTGATTCAAAATAAATTTTTTAATCATTTTGACTTAGAATTAAAAATTTCCTGCATAGTCCATAAATCCGCCATTTTTCTGGTTTTCCTCAAATTATACCTTTTTTGCATATGGTAATGTGTTTGAACTGAAATCAGAGTTATTATCCGCGAGTCAATAATTTATCGAAAAGCATTTTTAACTCTGTGTGAAGTCTTTCAACTGGAGCAAAGGATAGACTTATAGTGTATTAGACTTACTAAAGGTCAGTATAGCAGTGTAACTCTGCAGCTGAGCAAGGTTTTATAAGTAGATGATTATCCATTTCTAACTCTGGCATTTATGTGGAAATACTTTTAAAAAAATATCGTGCTATTATATAAAATTACTTTAAAGAATAACTCATTCAATTCAAGAACCAGTTAAATAATCTTAATTGTTATATTCTAGATAAATGTTAGAACTAATTTAAAGCATTTTGATTGGCTAATGATTACAAAACAATCTTTACCCACATTTCTATATACTCTAATAATTATCTATTCTTTAGGTTTATCGGAATGAACGATAGTTTCACTGGCTCCTGAAGTGTTTTCTTGTGGGTTCTGTCCCTCTACATCACGGAGAGCAGTGCTCTCACTTTGGATTCTCTTTCTTTTTGGTTTCTTTTTCTTCTTCGTCTTCAGCGACACGGCATAGTTTTGTGGAATGCTGATATCTTGTGGAAGGCTTGTGCACTGGTTCTTCAAGCTTAGCAAGAATTCAGTCGTATACACTTTCAGGCTTCCATCGTGAGATTTATTCTCTTCATGAGCGATCGGCATCTTGGACTCTTCAGTTGGAGCTTGGAGCTGCTGAGACGGCTCATTTGATACATGAAGACTGGATAAGCTGTCCTTTATCATATCTGGTTCAAAAGCGCTCGCATATGGATTGAGGCCTGAACTATATGAACGAGGCTTAGCTTCCATATTCATATAATAGAACTTTTCAAAAATCCAAGGAAAAATAAAGCATATTAAATAAATGTGTGAGAGCTTTATTGATTAGGCATCTTTGATGCTAAATTTAAGGAATCATAATTCGCTTCAAGTGAGAGTGATTGTGAATTGGCCTAACTGCCAATATAAAAGCGACTAAGCTTATGGATAACAAAATAAAATTTAATGCATTAAATATATAAAATTGTGATGTGGCTTTAAAGATAAAGACTCTCCTAAAGTGTTTAGTCACATAACTATAAAAGAAATGGTATAGGAACAAAACTTAATTTAGTACAGCTATACTTATCACTAATAAATTAGGATAAAAACCTCCTTTTTCATGTGAAATCACTGATTGGAGTTACAAAAAGATCTCCTGGGACATCAATGACTATTTTCAGGTGGCAGTATCTCTCCTTCATTTGCTTCAGGAGGTGTTAGATTAATAAGTTGCTGATGCAATTCATTCAGATCAGCTCTAAAAGCTTGAGCTAAATGATCACACTGCAATTGAAATAGAGCTTGATCGAGTTTGTCCTTTATAGCTAGTAAATCGTATCCTCTGACATCTTGGAGTATTGGCAATATTGCTTCATCTTCCCTTTTCTTTTTCTTTTTCTCCAGCTTTAAAAAGTATTTTTGGGCATGAGATCTTATTTGGACCATCGATCTTGTTTCGACATGCTCTAGGATTTTTCTTCAATCCTTTCCATAAAGATTCAGTGCTTCAACGAACCGACGATTTTCTTCCTTTGTCCATCTTCCTTGGGGACCAGGACTATCAGAACTTTCAGACATAAAATATTTTATTAATTCTTTTGTGGTTAGGAAATTATCCTCCTAATCAGATAGAATGTGGTAAAAATTTGATCACAAGAAGATTGCAATTTTAAATAGTTGATAAAAACTTGTTTTAATAGAAAAAGATTTTAGTTAATCTGCTAGAGCTTTAAGAAAGATTTAGGGAATTATAGGATATTAATATAAATCTAGAATGGTGTCAAAAATAAAGAAAAAAGACACCAATTTGAAAGAAAAAAATTTTATATGTAAATTATGCGATTCTTAGGTATAAAAATTTGCATTTATTAAGTTTAGGATAATATCTTAAATATACATTATTCATCCATTTCATCCTTCTCATGATAATCCAGCGCCTTATTTCTCACTCCTCCAAGCTCCCAAAATATCTAAATATGGAAAGTCGCACAGCCCTAGGAAACCCATACTACTCCGACGACCGAGTAATCCTCCTGGCGAACTTTCTTGCAGAATATCTTGTCGAGCCAGGCATCGAAATCGAAGCAAAAATCGGAAACTTCATTTTTCAAGAAGAAAAGCCAGACTTTAAGCAGATTTCCATGATTGATTTACAAAGATATCGTGGGCGGTTCGAATCTGATATTTCAGCTCTTACTTTTATTTCCCTCATGGAGAAGCTCAAAGAAAACTCAGTCCCTTTCACATTTATCGAGACAGAAGACACTCTTTACTCAAGCAAAAAAAAGAACTCAAAAATCAGACAAACGATCAACTCTAACAATGAGGTGATTGCGACTATTGAAAAGTCGAGACTTGCTGATATCAATTTCTTGATAAATCCAACTACTGGGCTTGGGTTCAGGATTTCTGCAAATACTGAAATTAATCTTGAAGACATCCCGCAAGAGAGCTCTGTTAGTGCGATAAGGAAAAAAGCAAGACACTCGTTTAGGTATCAATACTTGGAGCTGGATTTTACAGAAGCTTCTATGGGCGGGAAAAAGTCGTTTGAGGTGGAGCTTGAAATTGCAGATGTTCCTTTTGTGAAAAATCATGTCGATTCGTTTTTGTCAGGGAAAGACAGAAATAGCTTGCTAGGGATTTCAAATAAAATATGGAATAATGTGCTTGCGCTGGCTTATCATAGGCCGAAAGCCCCACTTCCACATGTTAAAGAAAATGAGGAAGTTCTTAAAGCAAGGAACGAGAAGTATGAATCACATTGGGGAAACACACATCCAGTCATTGGAGATTACTTATATGAAATAATACTTGAGAATAATTTTCAATAATAAAATCTTTAATATTATTTATATTATTATAAGAAAAAATTTAATAAAAATTCCTAAATTTGGTTATTAAGCTTTAAGAGCTGCTTTTGGAACTGCTTCTTGCTTTTCTGTGGCGATTATTTCTATGTGACAGTTAGAGCTTAGATAAGGCTTAATTCCACCATGTGCTCTAAATGTTTTTCTTCTTCCTTTTTGAGCTCTATTGACTTGGACGTGCCAAATTGCCATATTTTCAGCGTCCAAACCTTTACTATCTGCACTAGCTTCTAAATTTCTAATTAAATCCAAAATCACTTTGCATGACTTTTCTGGCCAGCGTCCTTGAGTGCATCCTCATTGTTTAGCTTGGGCATGACGTCCGACACCACCATGGTATCTTCTGAATGGAATGATTTCGTCGTGGTCTATTACTTTGTGTAAGTATTCTTTTGCACGCTTTAAATCCATTCCTCTTATTGCTGCTGCTACTTCGAATGTGTTTTTGAAGTGAACTCTTAAATCACTGCCACGGGTTTGGCAAGATTTACTAGGGACTGCTGCTTGTCGTGAGTAAGTCTTTACCATTTATTACAATTGTACGACATGATGATGAGTTCATATTAATATAGTATCATTATCCAAAAGAATTATCAAAATTCTCCTAAAACATTATAAACCTTTCAATGATTTTTATATTCACTTCTCAGCAGTTTAATAGCTTTTGCCTTCATGCATTCTTCTTTTCCATTTATTTCTGCTTAATTCTATTTTTTCTTAGCTTTTATTATGCGAAGAGTAATTAATTACGAAATTTCTCAAGCCAATTTTCCTGAAATTTCTATCGAGCCAATTGAAAATATAAAATCAGTAAACCGAAACACCCACTGGGAAATCAACTCACAAGAAGGAACCGTCGATTTGGAATTTCCAGAAACCACCATCGGAGAAATTGATATAGGTAGAAACTATCATAGGAGTTATGTCAAGTATCAAATTAAAAATCATCGGCTGGCTGCACACACAAAAGGATTCTACCCTTTTCTTCCAAAAATCAATAAAAAGAAAAGAATCGCTTAATGCAATTGTTTATAAAATTGAAAAAGATTTTCCAACTGCACAAAATAAAACGTTTACTACATTGAGACTATTTATTGAGAATAAAGAAAAGAAGCAAGGAATCATGATGAATTATTTTATTGTAAAAACAGAAGTAATTGATGACTCAACAAATAATATAGGGCTTAAAAAGAGTTTTTGTGAGAGCAAAGAGCAAGAAATGAAGAGTGCTCAGAAACATCATAATGGGAAGAACTTAAATAAAGAAATTTTAGGAGGCATTTCTGATTTTTTTGGACCAGAGCCCCTAGCTATCAAAAGCAATGCAATATTTCAGCCCCCAGCTATTGATTGGAGCAAATCTTCACAACCTGCTGTTATAAATCATTCTCAAGTCAATCATCCACCTCCTCCATCTCCAAAGAGAGAAGCATCAGTAAGAATCCCTACCCAAAGCTATAGCAATATTTTAGAAGGATGCATAATATCTTGCAATGTTGGAAATCTGGCTCAAAAGAAAGTAATTGAAGAATTAGTAGAAGCTATGGGCGGGTATTTTATTCAAGAAAACAAAGATGCAGCTCAGTTCATAATTTCTGACGGAACAACATATCCCAATTTATTAGAAGATTTAAATAATGGAGTTGTTATTATAGCGCCACAATGAATTTTTGACTGTATTACAAACAGAAGGAAAATGGACTCATCTGCGTATTTATTATTTAACTAAAAATTGTTATTATAAATTGCTTTCAGACTTAGGCTTTATTTTTGACAAAAATTTTTCTCTGACCATCTCATCAACTTTATTGTTAATTTTTTTCCTTTGTGGAGACACCGATCTTTCTTCTCTTTTAGGAGAAATTTCTATATCCCTTAAACTTGTCATTCACCTTTTTGAAGCATTTGAAAGGAATGGCATAATCAGCTCCTGTTGACCTTTTTTATTGACAAGTTTCTGGAAATTTGTTATAGGTGGGTTTGAGTTCGGACTAATTGAAAAACCTGAGATATTTTTTGAAAGCTCTTCTGCAGGAATACTAATATTTTCAACTACTGGCTTTTCAAATTTTGCAGTAGAAAACTTCTCACTAGTTTTTGACTGTAGGTTAAATTGGCTTTGGATTTTCCCAAGTTCAAAATTTTTCATTTCCAGCTCTTCATGCAAAATCTGAATTTCTTTATCTTTTTGATATAAAGTGGCAGAGAGTTCTTCGTATTTATTTTTGAATTCATAGAGCTGGTTCATAATGAGTTTTTCTATGTCTTCTTTTTGCTTTAGACGAGATTTTAAGCTTTCATTTTCAGAGAGTAAAATGTTGTTGAAATTTTTTAATTGGTTTAGTGTATCGGCCAGCTCAGCTCTTTCTGCTACCCAAGCAGTATTTTGTGATGGCTCAATTGAATGTGTTCCTTTTCAGTCCATTTGTGTAAGCTCAGATAAAGTATGTAATTTATCTATATCCGGAGTTTCAGAAGGTTCTGTGCTTGCTGATTTATTTTGATTCTCAGTAGGCTTGGATTTCTCTTTGTGAACAATCTTTTTTGAGTTTTTAAGTCTGTCTTGGGACTTGACAGCTGAGTTAATTTGATTATTCATATATAAATATCTTAATTTAATGGTATTTTTTCAAAATATCTACGTGCGCGAGTCACCTTGTCTCTTGCAACATTAAATAATGGATCATTTGGAGCAAGTGTTACTATACCTTCTTTGAAAATCCATTGGAAAGGCCCATTGTCATGCTCAGCATGTGAAATTCCTCCGAGAGAATATGCAGTGTGATAAAAGTCAGGAGAGCTGCCTGGTTTATCAAACAGCCCCATAACAGCTTGACAAGCTATTACCACATAAGCCTGCAGTGCTAAAGGGTCGTATAAAGAAATTTCAGCAGGGATATTCATGACTTCCTTTATCAATGGAAAGCATGCCCCAACCCAGAATGAGTAACAGCTATCCACCAACTTATTTGTCCTTCCATTGAATCCTCCTTCGGCGCTCATCTGTCTGTTCACCAGTCAGCTCATCAGCCTATCCAAATCCAAAACATCCGTTCTGTTCATAAGTACCAAGCTTGCTAATCCACAATAAGTGTACCCGCCATGCGCTTCTCCATAAGGCTCTGCGCCAATGCCACCTTCATATGTCTGGCATCTAGCTATATGTTCAGGGACATCTCGCATAATTTCTTCATCTAGAATTCCTAAAATACTGGACACAGAGATCGCGCAATAAATTGACCTCATATCACTTTCTCCATGCTCATGCATAGTGAACGCTCCTTTTACATCTTGTCGCTTCATTGATAAAATAAAGTTTCTGATCCCCTGCCTGTCTATAATTTCTAAAGCTCTATCACAGTCCAAAGTCATTAAAGCAGAGACTGCAGAATAGGTAGGTGCCAAATGTGGTATCTGATAAGGTCCTCCACAGAAGGCTCCAGTTCTCTTGCATTTGCATTGGCTGATGAAGTCAATTGTTCTGTCTTTTATATCATCACTTACTTGATAATTCAGAAGTTCCAATGCATGCAGCAGCCAAAATAGTAGTCATGGCTCTCCACTATTAAGAGTAGAAACAGATTTTGGAAGGCTTTCTAATGAATGCAAACAAAAATTGATATGTGATTGTTGATCCAAAATTACGTAGCTTCTATATTTTTTGGATATAATGTCAAATTTGAGTATATCGAAAAGTTCTTCAACCTTCTTTTGGATTCGCCTTTGTTCACAAGCAGAATGCCCTATGTCACCCATTATTTATTAAGGTAAGAAATTTATTATGTTATTTTGGAAGGCTTCTTCAAAATTTTCTTCAGAAAATTCACTTACTCTTTGTCTTGCTTGGATTTTAAGGCTTTCTAGAGACTCACAATTATCGAATGCGTACTCTAGACAATCTGCGTATTCTTCAGCTTGTGAGGCTAAAAGTCCTGTAACTTTATGCTTGATTATGTCTTCTCTAGGGCCTCCAGAATTATTTGCAATAGTTATCAATCCAGCTGCCATCATTTCTACAACCGAAATCCCGAAATGCTCATTTCACATAGAATGCAAGCCTACTGTAGATTTTTCCACAAGAGATAAAAGCTCAGCAAAGCTAACGTTAAGGTGAAATTCTACCTGTTTTTCTATTCCTAATTCTTGTGCTTTCTGTTTCAGATAATTTACACGAGCATTGTCTTCTTCATTTCTGCTTGATCCTACCAATAACAGCTTTGAATTTTTAAATTTAGGATTTTTTTGTATTAAAAGTGACAGCGAGCGTAATTGAAGTTCATGATCTTTTTCTGGTCTAAATTGGCCGATTGAGATAGCAGTCATTGGGTGCTTTGATGGAGAGTTTAAAGGAACATTAAGGAAAACTTTGATATCACATGGGGGATATATAACTTTTATAGTCGTTTTCCAAAGCGCTTGGATATGATTTCGAGTCCATGAAGAATTGCATAAAGCGAGGTCACAGCAAGATCCTATTATGGAATAGAGGAAAAGAAGAATTTTGTAGTAAAATATTTTGAGGTAAGAAACAGTTCTGATATTAGCTATTTTGCTGTTATTGTTATAGCTTGGCCTCATTTCTCTAACTCTTTGTATCATATCAGTTGATATAAAAGGATAATGGACATAAGCAACAACCCTAATCCCTGATAATTTTGCAAACCAATATCCAGCAGCTTGCCCATGAGTGTCAATTAAAACAGGAACTGAACACTTTTTCAAAGCTTCCATCATCATAGCCATAGATCCTAGTAGCTGTCCTAACAGCGTCAGCACTGGATACCTCACAGCTTCAATTCATTTTCTTCTATTTAGCATCACAAACTCAATATCTTCATTCCCTACCAAATCAATTCCGAACAATTTTTTCGTTTTTTCCAAAATTTCTTCTTTCCCTTCACTATCCCCACTATAAATCACGATTTTGCAACCAGTTTTCATATGAATTAATTTTTTGACAACGACCCATAGCACCCTTTCTCCGCCACCTCCAGCGTTGCTAAATAGCTTTTACCTATATGGATGAAGGATCCCTATGGTTTTTCTCCTTCTATTTTTCCTTACTTGTATTGACGAGTAAATTATGTACCCAAAAATACACAAAAAGAACAAAACAATTTTCCATATCATGGTATTACGTGTTATAATATTAATAAAATGGATTTTTATAAGTGATTAGGCTGTTATTGATTTAAGATGTAAATACCACCTATATAGATGTGGATATTTTTCTTGGCTTGGAGCTGATTTGAGAGATCCATAGATTTTCCAATCTTCTTCACTGACGCTGTCACCTTTGATGTAGGTTTGGAGTTCTAGCTGTTTGTTGAGGTCAACAAAATTGATGACTTGTTTGACTTCAACACACTCTTGGCAATATGAGTGGCGTTCTAGCTCAACTCTAGCCTTGGATGGAGGTGGCAGTAGGCTTCTCATGTAAACAATAAAGTCAGCAATAGTGAATTTCCCAATGCTTTTATTGCTATCTCTGTCTCTCACATCAATTGTTCCGTTAGCGGATTCTTGTTCTCCAACAACACCAATTAAATTGTACTGAGCAAGCTGGGCCTCTCTTACTTTCTTTTTCAAACTTAAGCTGTCACTGTTGACGTCAGCGTAAAATCCTTCAAGTGTAAGTCTGTTTTTGATTTGTTCTGCGTACTCGTTGTAAGTGTCTGAAATTGGAAGAATTGCGATTTGTCTTGGGGAAAGCCAGAATGGCCATTTTCCTCCTGTTTGTTCGACTAAAATTCCAATCATTCTTTCAAGTGACCCTAAAATAGCTCTGTGGATGATGACTGGTCTTTCATATCCTGGTTTGACTGGCTTTTCCTTTAAATCTGCGTATTCTACTAAGTGCTGCTGCTCTTCTTGTGAGACATGATCAGTCTTGAACTGTAAATCGAACCTAATAGGCAAGTTAAAATCGAGCTGGATTGTCCCGCATTGATGTTTCCTCTTCAGCGCATCATAAACCTGGATATCAATTTTTGGTCCATAGAAAGCACCATCGCCAGGGTTTAATTTCCATTGTTTTCCAGACTTATCTAATGCTAGTGCAAGTTGTGCTTCAGCATCTGCCCACAATTCATCACTTCCAAGTGCTTTGCCTGGTTTAGTTGATAGCTCAAATTCATAGTGGAATCCAAAGACATCATAGACATAACATAAGAAATCCAAGCAATTTTCTACTTCTGAAGCAATCTGATCTTTCCTTATGAAAATGTGTGAGTCATCTTGGACAAATCTCCTCACTCTAAACAGGCCAGTCAAAGTTCCCGATAATTCATTTCTGTGCAGAACTCCAAACTCAGCAACTCTCAATGGCAGTTCTCTGTATGATCTCAGAACACTATCAAAAACTAAACAATGCCCAGGACAGTTCATAGGTTTTAAGCCAAATTCTTGGTTCTCTACATCAAGCATAAACATGGCGTCTTTGTAGTTTTGGTAATGCCCAGAAGTCTTCCATAGATTTGACGAAAACATGTTAGGTGTACCGACCTCAATAAATCCTCTTACTGCATACTCAGCACGGATAAACTCAATTAGTCTGTTGTAAATTCTTGTTCCATGCTTTGTGAAAAATGTAGATCCAGGGGAATAAGGATGCCAGAAATATAGCTCTTGAGTTGTGCCAACTCTTCTATGGTCTCTTTGAGCTGCTTCTTCTTGGAATTTTATGTATTCATCAAGCTCTTTTTTAATAGGAAAAGAAATTCCGTAGACACGCTGTAGTGAGTCGTTTTCAGAATTATTAAGGAAATAAGCTGAGGAATTTTTTGTGATTGAGGAAGCTTTAACATATCCTGTGTGAGGGAGGTGAGGACCTGTACAAAGGTCAATGAATGGGCCGCAGCGATAGATGCTTGTCAATGAATTTTCTGGAAGTTTTACTCTCATCAAAGCGACTTTGAATGGATTGTAATCAAACAGATCTAAAGCTTCTTCTTTTGTAAGCAGAATTCTTTCAAATGGGTGTTTTCCTGACACAAGCTCATCGAATTTCTTCTGGATTTCTTTGAAGTCTTCAGGCTTAATTGCGCGCTCACCAGTGTAGGAATCATAGTAGTAGCCTGGCTTAAGAGGAGGTCCATTAGTAAGAAGGGCTCCAAAGTTGTCCTCAAGGGAAGCTCCAAGAATATGGCTTGACGAGTGCCAAAATACAGTTTTCGCGTTATCATCGTCCCATGTAAGGATCTCAAGGTGGCAATCACCTTCTAGAGGTCTGAACATATCGTAAAGCTGAGACTTTTCGTCTTCTTCATGATGGTGGCTCTCGTCTTCGATTTCTCCTGAAAATACTTGTTCAGCACCTTGGTGATCGTGGGTGTACCTTATTCTTGCTACTACTGCCTTTTCCGCCAATTTATGGGATATTGATTTTGCGATATCAAGTGGTGTGGTTTGCCAGGAAACTCCTTCTTTTTGTGACCCGTCTGGGAGAGTGACTTGGATTGGATGCTTTTCTCTGCTAGAGAGTGAGGCTAGGTACTTTTGCTTTAATACTTCATACTTCTGAAGACGTACGGCTGACCATGCAGGGTGCTTTTCTATTTGAAGATTGGTGGCGATTTTGCCAAGAGGTCCTTCAATGGTAGGTCCTGTTGATTTTTCAGCTCTTCTTGCTTCTCCTGTACTGTGCATTCTAAATTTATGGTTAAATGGAGAGAGTCGACGTCATAACAACATTATCAATCCGACACAAAATTGATGATATTAAATAAGGTGTAGAAGTTGGGATAAATTATAGACAGACTGCTGAGATTTAGAGAGAAAAATTTAATTATTCCAAGAATCATTTATATAGGGGAGGCAAAATAGAAGCAAGTTTAGCTATTTGGTAGACTTTGATTGAAAATGTGCTATAAAATAAAGATATTTATAATTAAAAATATATAAAATCAGAGTAAATAGCAAATTAGAATAAGCTAGATACACCAATTGAAACTCATTCTATCGATATGTCTTGAAATTATTTCTAATAATTAATTAAAATACAACTTTCAAAAATTGCCGAACTTATGAGTGTCGTTATGTAAAGCACTCATCGGAAATCATATAAAAATGGACAAAGTTGACTATAAATAGGATATATGAAATATGGGAAGCTCTTCTTCTAAAGATTTAAAGCCTTCAATAGAATCAGCGTTCCAAGAATTTTCGGTAGAAGCTCTTTCAAAGTCTAATCTTTCAGCTCTTATCGACTCTTTTCTTGAAAAATCTCATATTTCTATTACAAAAGATCAACTAATTGCTATAAGTGATAATGAGCTGCCATCTGATTTTTCTCTTCAAGATCTCTTTTCACTTTATTCTAAGCTAAGTTCTCTTGCTTCATCTAATCTGAATCTTCAAGCAATAAAACTTCAAATTGAGTATTATTTTTCAGATGGCAATCTACGCAGAGACAAATTTTTTAGAGAATTAATAGAAAAATCAGCTGAAGGCTATATTCAAATTTCTGCTCTTTTGAAATGCAAAAGATTGATACAATTAAATGCAAATGACCAGTTAATTAGAGAAGCTGTAGAGAGTTCTAGTGAATTAGAAATTTCGCCTGATGGTTCAGGAGTTAGAAGAATTGGAAATAGAAAAATTCCCAAAAAATCTATCAAAGTGACAAAAAATAAAGAAATAGTAGAGCCCTCGCCTATTATTTTGTCTGTTGAGATATTTGAAGAATCTAAAGGGTCATGAAAACAGCTGAGGGATTCTTTTAAACAAAAATACAAAGATATAGAAGTAATTTATTGTCGATTTTCAGGAAAAGAAGGAAACATAGGAATAAATGGAAATACGAGTGAAGAGGAAATAGGAAAAATCTTAAATGAAGATCTTGAATTTGAAGGTCAATCTGCAAGAATCTGAAGGTTAGAGGGAGACTCACTGCTAGATTTCTGAAAGCTGCATGGCTCTCATTTTGATCTTTGCAATAACCAGTCAAAAAACATTAAGAAAAGCAAAGCAATAAATGTTGGAGGACGATTTTTTTATAGCGCTGAAAAGCTAAAAGAATTTTTAAAAGAGCTGCTTGAAAGGACTCCTGAAGGACAAAATATAGATCCTCAATATCATAATTTTCTCCATGCTTTGCTTAGACATCACCCTTCTTACGAAAGCAAATCTGTAGGGCTAAAAACTTTTTCTGCTGGGATGTCAGAAATAAATAATAGCAAATCATTTTTTATTGTAAAAGAAGATGGAAGCCAGCAAGAGTTCAATATTTCGAAGTGCCTTTCTAGCTTTAATTAATTATTTAGATGTTTAATAAGCTACTAAAAAATAATTAGTTTAAAGACAATAAGCGACAGATAATTTATATAATTTAATTTAAAATTGAAATTAGCAAACTATTTATTGCGAATATTGATAGAAATTAAATGGCTAATGGAGATATTCAAATTGATAATTATCTCACCGCAATTGGATGAGGGAGATATCAGACCCAGATCTTTATTATATGTGGAACTTCAGTTTTTAATATAATGATATGGGGATATATCGTTTCTCTTCTTTTAGTCAGGCTAGGAGATAACTGAGATATAGGAAGAATTGAATTAGGAATTATTGGTTCTACTTATGGATTAGGAGCGTCACTTGGATCTTTATTCTTTGGATATTTATCTGACAGGTTTGGGAGAATGTTTTCTTTTAGGGTGAGTATTTCAGTTTTATGAGTTGCAACTCTTTTTGTAATTTTTTCATTCAATATTATTATGCTAAGTATAGTTTTATTTTTTGTTGGCGCTGGAGCTTCATCTGACCAAGTATTATCTGCAACTATACTTAAAGAGTTTATATCAAATAAAAATGCATCGATATTGGCCGTTTATACTTTATTTTATCGATTAGGTGGAGCGGCAATTGCAATCATTATTATTATCGTAGAAGTAATTAATCCCACAATTATGGCAGATTGAAAAATGATTACAATTATTATATTTTTTTGAAATTCTGCACAACTAATTCAAAGACAATTTATGGATGAAACACCTAGATACTTATATTCTGTAGGAAAGCTGGTAAAAGCTGAAGAAGTTTTGAAGAAAATTTCTCAAAAAAATAAAAAATTCTTAGAGATAAATCTGAGTGAAAAGGAAACACTACAAAATGAAGAAATCAGCGAAATTCAGCCTAAAAAAACATTAAAAACACTATTTATTAAGGAAAATATAAATACTACTTTATTGCTAACTATCATTGGCTTTTTAATGGCTTTTGCAAATATTAGCATTGTTTTCTATACACCAACTTTCCTCTCTAAATATTCTCTTACATTACGATACACCGCTATATTAACTCAACAATTTGGAGGATTTTTAGGGAGCTTGACAGCGGGAAGGTTAGTTAAAATGCAATTTGGACCAAAAGGAGCATTAATTTTATTCTCAATTCTTGTTGGCTGTTATATTTATTGCTTTTTTCTTACATTCGAAATTTTTAGTGTATTTTCAATATAGGTAATTGTATTTATTGCATTATATCAATATTTATATCAAATTTCACTTGGCGCTATATGAATAATTGTACCAGAATCATTTTCTACTGAATTAAGAAGCACTTTTATAGGCTGATTTATGCTTTGGCAAGGGATGGCAAGCGTTTTTGCACCAACAATTATAGGAATTTGTATAGATTTTGGGGGTTCTCCAGCAGCAATTTCTGCTATTTCTTTCTGTCATTTAATGTCAGGAATACTTGGTGTATTTTTGAAGCCAAAAAAACAAAATAAAGTAGAAAATTTGATTTAGATCAGCAAAAAATAATTTTTATTTTAGAATTTTAACTTTAATACATTGGTGACTTAAAACTATTAAATTATTATAATAAGCGAAAGTATTTATAATTTATCATCAGAATAAATTTTTACATAAGAATTAATTATTTTAAAATTATGATTTAAACATATTAGCAAGAATTGCTAGAAATTAAATGGCTAATGGAAATAGTCAAATTAATAATTACCTAACGAATTGGGTTGGGAAGATATCGATCGCAAATTTTTATTATTTGTGGAACCTCAGTCTTTAATATAAATGAGATGAGGATACATTGTGTCACTTCTATTGGTAAGACTAGGAGACGACTGAAATTAGATAGAATTGAGCTAGGAATTATTGGTTCTATTTATAGGTTAGGAGCATCACTTGGATCTTATTCTTTGGCTATTTATCTGATAGGTATGGGAGATTATTTCTTCTAGGGTGAATATTTCAGTTTTATGAGTTACAAATGCTTTTTGTTATTTCATCCAATATGATTATGCTATGGCAGGTGCCTTTGCTCCAACTATCATTGGAATTTTTATTGACTTCGGGGGTTCTCCTGCAGCAATTTCTGTTATTTCATTTGGCCATCGAGCATCAGGCATCCTTACAGTATTATTAAACCCTCTAAAGCAGCACCATAAAGAAGAAAATTTGATTTAGGATAACGATAATGTTATTAAAATAAAATTGCATAATTAGTTAAAAATAATATGAAAACATTTGCAAAATTTTGACCTTATTTTTTATAAATAAAATAAAAGGGAAAGCAAATCAGACTTTAAATAATTTTACCTAATGCTTCTATACCACATATAATTTTCTATAAAAATTAAGTATATCTTTTTATATTCCTCTCAAATTTATCTATTTGGGGCGAGGCCATTCTGGAATCGTCTTATAAAAATGTCATGGAGACGGTATTTTAGAGAACTCAAATGAAAGCTAGAATCTCTTGTAGAAGGCCGAGGTGATAGATACATGACTAAAGTCTTAATATCCGCTAACATAGGTGTCTTTTTAGGATGAAGATTTTTAGATCAACGATTTATGTGAAGGCATTTTATTATGAACGAGAACAATACAATTCGTGAAAGGCGGTATTATACAATTTTTACGTCAGCTTTTTCACACATTGAGCCGATACATTTATTGTTTAATTGTTTAGGAATTTGGTTCTTTGGGCCACATGTTGAAGTTGCTCTGGGATCTCTTTCACTTCTAAATCTATATTTGCTAGGAGCTTTAGGCGGGTTTATGGGTGTCTGATGGGAATTCAAAAGAAGATATCATGGAGCTATGATTCCTAACCATTTAGGTGCAAGTGCCCCAGCTACAGCTATTTTTATGTACTTTGCAGTCGGTAACCCATGGGCCACAGTCTACGTATTCATATTCCCAGTCCCCGCAATTTTACTTGCAATTCCTATTTTCTTTTTAGGGGTCGGCGGAAAACAAGGAACATTGTCCCATTCAGGCCACATGGGAGGTGGATTGATGGGAGCTCTTTATTACTTTGTAAGGAGGGGCTTTTTTAAATTTTAACTAAGCTAGATATATTATCCCTCGATATATTTATAACTAATACTTATATACTTATCTCCATCTAAAGTTGTCCTTTCTTTCTTTAATGGCTGCCGCTAGCAGTTTGAAGTCTTCTTGGTACTCCTGAGGAATTAATGCGAGCATACTCCACGCGTTGTTCGTGTCATGCCCGATTTTATTGATCATAGGAGAATACACCAAGAAGAAAAAGAGCAGGGAGAAGACGGAATATAAAGAAATCAGCAAGTTTTGCCACACTTGCATTTGTTGGACTTGGTCTTTGTAGTCGGACTCATAGAGATCGGTAGTCCTGGTTAATGCGTCATAGAGATAATGGTTGTCGAGATCTCGCAAAAGTTGCATGTCGTCGCTTTGGAAGTATTTGAGAACGTTGGCTAAGGTGTAGTTCTTTTTATCATACAATGTTTGGATATTTAATAGATGATTTCTTGCTAGGGTTGTATAAGCGCCAAGAGCACTATGAAGGCCTTGCATTAGCATTCCGTCACCAGCTGTTGAGCAATCATTTAAATTTCTTATGACTGGAACATCACAGGCGTCATCAAATAAAATTTTGTCATGCTCTGAGCTTCTCATATCATTATATGTCAGCCCTTCGTCGTCATTTCCAAAAATCAAGCTGTTTTCTACATAATCCAACTCATCAATCCACCTTGAAGCTTCATTTAAGCAGTCTCCTACATCTTGCCCACTTGGAACTACATATTTATAGCCAATTCCTGTTATATTTTCAAACAGCGCTTCGTTTACCCAGAAGTTAATAGCCTTTGTTAATTCTTGCCTCCTTGCTGACCAATCCACATGTATTGGCATATCATTCAAAATCTGTCCCACAGCTTCAAAGCCTGTATAATAAATCAAATAAAAATACACCAAACTTACAGTAAAAAAACCTGCCATTTTTACAGTCATGATTTTCCTTTGTTTCGGGTCATAGGCCAAGACTTTTTTCTCAACCATGTTTTTCTTTTTTTTCTTTTCTTTTTCTTTGCTTTTCTCTGACTTCTTAGTCGATTCTTTATTTTTTTCGCTGTCTAAATTAGCTTGTTCTTCTGCAGCTTCAGCTCCCATTTCTTCAAGCTCTAGATTAGCCTGTTCATTTAAGATATTCAGCCTATCAGAACATTTTGCCTTCATAACTCTGCAAACATATCCAGGGATTTCAAAGAAAATTTCCCAAACTTCTCTGCGAGATTTTTCTATAATTTTCATGGCAGGGACTATAGCGAATAGTGCACAGAAAACAAGCAAAATTACGGCTGTCATAATAAGCATGATTGCAGTGAGCCTTTCACTGGTAATGTCTCTAAGTGCTGCATCTACATAAAACGAAGCTGATGAATTGATATAGCCTAAAGTTTCGCCGACTCCGTTTCTGAATAAGTAAAATCCTCTTCTATTGGATAGTGACACAACGGAGCTTTCATAGTCTTTTTTCAGCAAATACCCTTGAAGGATCATATTTGAGGTTGCGTCAAATAAATTGCATTGGAGCTCTCTTATGCTGGTTCCTTCTAATAGCCAAGTTCCTATATCTCTTATAATGTAAACATCTTTATCAGCGTTACTTAATAGTCCATAATTTTGGTAAATTTTGAGATTGATATCATGCATATCGTCATCATCACTTTCAAGCCAGCTAAAATAAAGATTCCTGTCCGAATCACTAATAGTGTCGCTGTCCATTAAAGAGAGCATCCTTGCATAATATGCCATGTTTTGTGTATTCATACGTAAAGTCCCTACTAAGTTAACGTAATGAGTTAAGTCTTCGTTAGCTGTAATTGAAGTATCAATAATTTCAAAGGTAATAACTGAGGTCATGATGAGGATCAAGATGGTCACAATCAAGGTAATTTTGAACCTCATGACATATTTCTTTGTGTGGGAAAATTCATATTGGATTAAAGCTTTAATTGACTTGTTGAATTGAGCTAGAGAGCCCATAGAGGAGTTCATGCTCTTTGAAGAGCTGTGGACACTTTGGTCAGCGTTTTCTTCGCCGTTTTCTTCTTCGTGGCTATGGCTGGCTTCTATTTCGCTGGAGCCTGATTTTTCAAAGGATGAAGCATCATCTGACTCGATTTCTTCACTTGTTTTATCGCCTTCTTCCTCTTCTTCCTCTTCCTCCTCTTCTTGTGATTTGTCTTCAGAATCTGAGCCAAATGTTTTTGATGGAGATGAGACGCTACCTTTTTTGGAGTTTTTTAAACTGTTTAGCTCTTCTGTAATCCCTGAAATATCAATTTTATTTTTAATACTGCCTGAGTGCCTGCTTCCACTTTTTAAGCCACTTGATGAATTGTCTGAAGTTTTTTCTTCTTCCTCTTTTGAGTCTTCAGAAGAATTTTGACTCGAAGATTCTTCTGAAGAGTCTTCACTGGATTGTGATAATTGCATTGAGGCAGCAATTTTACTTTTAGAATTGGAATCAGTAGAATCAATTTCTAGATTTATCTCATTATGATTTAGCGCAGCATTAGGTCTTTCTTGAAAGAATACTTGATTTGGTACCATAGCACTAACAGGTTTGCCCATTTCATTCATAGGTTTTCCTGCTGTCACTGGGCCTGATGTATCAATTAATTTTTCTTCTCTTTTAGTTTCCAGACTTTTTACAAGCTCAATTTTTAACAATGAAACACTCTTATCACCTAGTTTAAGCTCAGAAAGCTTAAGTAGCATTCGGTTTTTCTTTCCTTCATGGTCATGGGTATACTCAAACCCTTCTTCTTTAACCATTTCTTCTTTGAACTCTTCGAATTTATTGATGATGTTATAGATTTTCTGTTCAGAATTTTTGGTGTTTCCTAAATCAAAAAATTCGTTGCAATGCTGGGTATATCCAGTTATGACAAGGTCTTTGCTAAGCATGATAGTTTCATAGCTGGGATTAGTAGGCTTTATGATAGCGGAGAGAAATGGTGGATTTGAATCATTCGGAACCACTTTTAAAAGTAGTCTGGCTTCAAAAATATTGTTACTTTTGTTGGCGAAATATACTACAAGATTATGGTTGTCGATGATTGTATGCTTCCCTGATTCGTGATATTTTTTGATATAATCATCATGTGATTCGGAAAAGGGAGAAGGGATAATCAAGGAGACATTTCTCCCTATCAGCTCAGCTGAAAGATATCCTAAAAGTTGACAAGCTGAAGCATTGGCTTTTTGAATTTCTCCTAAGGTCTCAAAATCGCCAGAAATTCTTAAAATTGCATTATCAGAATCAAAAAATGAAAGTGGCTGTGTCAAGCTCGTCATGATATTTGAGTTCATGTTTTTCTGCTGAGCTTCTTCTTGCATCTCAGCTTTATTCAGATATCTTTGACCAAGTTCAGCGTAATTATTCAAACTACTAAGAAACCACCCATACATTCTAAGCGCCTGAGTATTTTTTGAGTTAAGCTTCAATAATTTCTGATAATTAGCCTTGGCAACCCCAATCATTTTTGTGGTCTCTCCAGCCAGTTTATTTAATTTTTGTATTTTTGGCGCTTTTGACTCCAATTCAGCCCAGAAATAAAACTGGGACCTGGTCACTGCTTCATCATTTTTCTGGGCACTTTGGAAAGCTTTTTCAAAAAGTTCATAGTCATATGCATCATCTTTTATGTGTGCTTTATAAAAGCTGACACTGGTACGTCTGAAATGGTAAAGTGCATATTGTGAGTCTAGCTTATTGGCATTTAAAATACCTTTAAAACATTGCAAGATGGATAAAATATAATTTCCAAAGATATGGAGTTGGATTAAGCCTGACCATAAATAAAGCAGCTCAGCATTTGGGAATTTTTTGAAAGCTTCTGTATAAAGATTTTCAATTTCTACCAAAGTCTCTGCTTGAACTGTTTGGAATTCTTGATTTTCATCTTCTTCATTTTCTCCATAAATGCTTTTAACATTTTTATTTCTGGCTTCTTCCAGTTTGAGTACAAGCATTCTTGCCTTAATTTCGACTTGATAAGGGTTGGTAAGGTGCTGGATTCCTTTTTCAGCAATGGTTTTGCTACGACGGATCATAGCAAGTTGGCTTATTTGGACTAGACAAGGAGTTAAAAAATAAAAAAGCATGGTAATTGAAGAGTTTGTTTCGTCAGTGCTATTAAAGAACTGGCCAATAATCAAGCAAAAAACAGCTGATAAAAAGGCGACCCATTCTGCTAGTCTGACATTACACATTCTCATATTATAGTAAGGGATATATTGTATAAACACATAGCACTTTATCAAGCTGATAGCTAAACACACAATCAAAAACAATATTTCTTTTCCAGAAATCATAATAAAATAATTACAATATATGATTGTCACGATCGCCCCAAGCTTCAAAATTTTAAACCTTGGATGCGGCTTGCCCATCATATTACCACAAATAGGGCAAAAATCATAATACAACCCAGCGCAAAGCATCATGACCCCTACAAATACAACGGTTGCCCCAATGAAGCCCACCATAAAGGGAATTCCTTCATATAAATCTAAACAGTGGCTATGGGTACTAAATGCACATCTTGCCCCAAATGCAAAGGTATCAACTATAGGTATAAACAGAACCGTCGTCATAAGGGTTATCAGTATTTTGGCTACCTTGACCACAAAATTCAAGGTTAGGGTATATGTTTTTCTCTCAAGGGCTATTATAACACATAGACTGATCAAGCCTCCGAACAATGATCCCCAAATAGCAAGGAGAACGACATAAGAAATGCCATTGCTGTGGAAATAGTGATCAACTCGAAATACCCAGCAAACATCGATTAATCATTGGGTTTGGCTGAGATTTCAGGGGCTTGTGTCTTCATATGGACCCAATGCAGAATAATCACCGTCAATCATGACATAAGTAAGAAGTTGAGCTGTTTCTATTGTTATCATAATTACATAGTAATAAACCCCAGATGAGAATTTTGTAGTGTTTAATTTGAAAAATAGATGAAACAAGTAATTTTTCATGATACGTAAGATCTGGTCCTTGCCCTCAGCATTATTCTCATCCATTTCTTCATCTTCGGCTTGATTTTTTAAAAACTCTGTTTCGTCAAAATGTCCTTGCATAATTTTATATCCATTTATGATTTTGTTTTTTATCTGAGTTAGCACACTTAGGTGATTCTTTATAGTAATATAGAACTCTAAAATTAGTCTAAGATTATCTGACTACATTTATGAAAACATTATTTAATCCTTTACTTGCCATTTTAGCTAAAAACCAAAAAGGAAGCCTAAATAATGAATTTTCTGTTAATAAAATTTGATTAATTCTTAGAAAAACTTATTAATTTACAACATCTGTTCACAGATAATCTCTTTGGATAAGTAAAAATAGCCCTTGGCGCAATCTATATCCTGAAAAATGCGAGATAACTTGATTTAATATCATATTTGAAGCTGATTCATAAGCATTTGGTTATATTTCTTCAAATGTATTCAGAAATTGAAATAAAATTGTCCTAGCTTTGTGGCCTATAACTTTGGAAAGATATAAAATTATTATTTAAAGAGTAATAGTATTGCTTTTTACTAATTTTTTTATATTTATATTCCACAATAAATATTTATTTCTTGCTGAAACTAAATATAAGTGCAATATAAGAATTTAACCTAGGGCAAATATTAGCAAATTATGCAGAGATTACCATTAATTCTGCATCCAAGCCTAATACAAACTATTCTTGCATTTATTAATCAGTTTGCATATTAATTTTTACTTTAAATTAAGTCTGTTTTTAAAAAGATTAATAATTATGACATATTGACGCAAAAGCAGCAGTATTTAGTCTCCTCAAGAGTATTGCTAGGAAGCAAATTATCTTATTGAAAAACCTTCCTATTGTTTTTATAATGCAAATATAGCATTTAATTCACCTAAATTCTCTTTGGTACGCTCATTAATAGCCACATTAAATTTTCATTCATTTTCCCAATCATAATTTTGTCATCAAAATGTTTCCGAACTTTGCTTTCTCAAAAATCTGTCACCAGTCCTTATTTTATGCAAGGCCAATTTCCAATTATTCTTTTTTCTCTAATATCTATTGGTAAATGATAAAATGGCTTGGTTGTTTGCTGTTATTGCAACTATTATCATCGGGCTTTGTAGCTGGTGATACTTAAAGAATAAAAAGAATCAAAATCCTTCTCCTCAATCAGAACCTTTAACAGAAACATTAGGTCACCTCCACATATATGTTGGTTCTCAAACCGGTCATGCGGAAAAGCTGGCAAATATATTGGCATGTGAGGCTGTCAAGTACAGCTTCTCCCCTCACATTGTATTGCTTGACAACTTCCAGATCAGAGACTTCAAGAAGCATGACTTTTGCGTTATTATTTGTTCTACTCAGGAAGATGGAGCGCCTCCATCGAATGCATCGCAATTTCTCAAGTGGATTACTAAGGTAGCAAAGGCATCTAATGAAAATTTATCACAGCTGTCTTATGCAGTTTTTGGGCTAAGTAAACAGCTAGACGTGAATAACCATGCTACAGCTAGAAAAATTAGCGATTCTTTACTTAAACTTGGGGCTAATCAGCTAATCAAGACAGTCGAATCTCATGAAGACGATGTGGGAGAATTTGAAAAGTGGAAAGAGCAGCTGTGGCAAATCTTACCTGGTATCGTTAAGAAGACCAGAATCTCACCATTTGCTGACTTCGAGTTCTTAGAAGTGGCGCATCATGTGAATCTTACAAAGCCAAATCCTTTAATTGTCTACGAAGAGTCCAGCAAAGCACTAATAACAAGTATGGAGTGTCCTGTCTCCAAAATAAAAGAGCTTAAAAGAGATCCTGAGAACTCAGCGTTACATGTTGAAATGAAAATTGTAGGGGAATATGAAACTGCTTGCAACTTTGGAATTTTCCCAGAAAACGATGAAGAAATAGTAAGAGAGCTGGCAGCTCTTCAAGACTATGATTTAGAATTAACCTTTCAGTTCTTACCAATTCAAGGCAAAAAACACCCTTTTCCAACACCTTTGACAGTAGGAGAAGCATTAACGAAGTATTGTGACTTGACCAGTCTGATTAGGAAAAAAATCATAAAAAACATTTCAAAATTCGCAGCAGACCCTGAAGAACAAAAAGAGCTAGAGTTTTTGGCAAGTTTGAAAGGAAAAGATGAATACAGGAGAATCATTGAAGAACCCATGATCACTGTTGTTGATTTATTGAGAAAATACTCATCAGTTAAAATTCCAATAGGAGCATTAGTACAGATCTTAGATAGAATCCAAGCAAGGTATTATACAGTAGCATCCTCATCAAAGTTGCATAAAAATACCATTCATATTGCAGTTGACGTAGCAAGGCATAGGACCAGTGAAGGGAAAATCAGGACAGGGCTTTGCTCAGGTTACTTCGAAAAAATGCATGTAACTGGCCTCTACAAGCCTGTCCGTGGCTTTTTTAAAACTTCTGCATTTAAGCTTCCTCCTATCCCTACCCCGATCATTATGATTAGCAATGGCTGCGGGGTAGCTCCGTTTCGAGGTTTTCTCCAAGAGCTTCAATATTTCGCCTCAGAAGGCGTTGGGTACCCTGAAACAATTCTTTATTTCGGCAGCCGCAATAAATCTAGAGAATTTGTATACAAACGCGACCTAGAGAATTTTATTATCCCTTCTGATTCCCCAGCTTCAGAATTTGAGTACCGCCCTGAAAAATGAGGCGAAGGTCCACATGTTCTTCATAGTCTTTTTGTAGCCTTCTCCAGGGATCAGGCTCATAAGATTTATGTCCAGGATATTATTTTTACGCAACATGATAAAATCTGGGATTTGCTTGCAAATAAAGGCGCTTATCTGTATATTTGTGGGTCAACTGTGATGGGAAAAGGGGTCTCTGATATGCTAAAAACAATAGCAAATGAGCACTTGGGCGAAGATTCTACAGAATTTATATCAAAATTGACGAATGAAGGGAGATTTAGAGTGGAGTTTTGGGGTTAATAATTGATATTCTTATAAATAAATGTCTTTTGGAGCACAAAATGGAATTAAGGTAAAATTTATGCAGAAACCTTTGCTAGATACACAAATTCAGTATAAAGGAGAAGAGATAAGGGAAAATATAGAAAAATTAAAAAATTATGTTGCTAGGTATGAAAGTACACAATCGATGGATGAAATTGATAAAGAATGTGAAATAATTGAAAAGACCTTAAAAGATCTTGAGAAATTTCCTGTGAAAAATCCTGCTGACAGAGCTGAAAAAGAAAGGCTATTTAAAGGCTATTCGATGGAATTTGAATCAATCCTTCAATCATTCCAAGCAGAAAACTTTAGTCAAAAACAAACACAAGTACAAAAAATTGACACTTTTACTGAAGAGCTCCGAAAAGAGCAAAGACTGCATGCCCAAGTAATTGAAAACCGCATGAAAGAAGCCCACAATATGATGAAAGGCTTCTCTGAAATTGTAAGTGAGCAAGGAATAATGCTTGATACAATCGAAACAGATGTTGTAAATGCTGAAAAATACACTGGAAAGGGTGTAGATGAGCTATATAAAACAGATGCCAAGCAAAGGCGTAAAAAGAATTGTTGCAAGGTTCTATTAGTGATGACAGCACTAGCGGTCGCAATTTTAGTAATCGTTGTTTGTATCATGAAGCTTTAATTCAGTTTAAATAATAGAGATTGTTATCTTAAAAAGTATCCCCCTCAGCAGGTTGAGCAAGTCTCTTGTTGGCGATCATTTCTTTTCTGAGTTCTACTAAGATGGTTTCCATAGTGTACTCAGGACTCCAGGCTTGAAGAATTCTTAAGCCTTCAACAGCACCATTACGAGGGTTGACACTTGGCACATTGACCTTTGTGACAAATTGGACTTGCGGAGGATGCAGAGGATAGTTCGGTCCACACTGGAATCTGAGTTCATAGATGCGATTCTCAAATGTACCGCCTGATGGGCCTATAATCATTCCTTTCCAGCTGCTTAGTGTAATGTCATCACCTCTGTCAAGGCCATAGCTTACATTGGGGTCGCCTAAGCCATGCTCACCTTTTTCAAGCTCATCAAGTAGTCTGAAATTTCTTGGAACTAAATAGAAAAATACCTGCTGACTGCATTTAGTATTTATAAACAACTATTTCATAAAAATGAGGAACAATTTTCTCAAATCTATTAGAAATAAAATTAATATTATGAATGCATAGGGGGAAATAGGCTTTATTTTGAATGATAAAAAACTATTCAGAAGTCAGCATATAAATATAAGAATTTTGGAGATAAATAATAAATCAGAATAAAGTTATTTAAATAGACTACTTGCAATTCTTTTTGATGCATTTTCCAATATATGTTGGATAGAACGCTCCACATCGTTGGCATTCAGCAACGTTAATCCTGTTTATCCTTCTTCTTAAATCCCCAGATCTTATTTCTTGACCAAGAGTATTTGTTTCCTTTAAGTTTTCAATCAAAAAGAAATATGACTGCTCGTCGTATTGATATGGTTCTACTTCTTCTATATGTTGATTTTCACTATAAGGAGGCTCATTACAAGGGGGCTCAATATCAGGCAGCTCGATATAAGGCTGCTCTACATTAGGTTCTTCTATATAAGGCTCCTCTTTATGAGGTTGCTCGATAAGCAACTCTTCTTCATAAAAATTTTCTATTTCAGGTTGTTTTATACCTGGCTGCTCGATAGGAAGCTCTTCTGTATTTGATTGCTCAATAACAGGTTCCTCTATGTTTGGTTTATCAATAGATGGCTGCTTTATAGCTAGTTGCTTATTAGAAGGATCTTCTATGGGCGATTGCTCAATAGATGGCTGCTCTATAATTGGTTGCTTAATAGAAGGCTCTTCTATGAGTGGCGGTTGATCAATAGATGGCTGCTCTATCGATGGCTGCTCGCTAGAAGGCTCCTCTATTAGTGGTGATTGCTCAATAATTGGTTGCTCGATAGAAGGCTCTTCTATGAGTGGCGGTTGCTCAATAGATGGCTGCTTTATCGCTGGGTGCTCGCTAGAAGGCTCTTCTATGAGTGGTGATTCCTCAATAGATAGCTGCTCTATAATTGATTGCTCATTAGAAGGCTCCTCTATGAGTGGCGGTTGCACGATAGATGGCTGCTCTATCACTGGCTGCTCGTTAGAAGGCTCCTCTGTGAGTGGTGATTGCTCAATAGATGGCTGCTTTATCGCTGGCTGATCGTTAGAAGGCTCCTCTATGAGTGGCGATTGCCCAATAGATGGCTGATCTATAACTGGCTTCTCGATAGAAGCCTCCTCTATAATTGATCAATCAGCAAATTGTTGTATAGACGACTGGTCAATAGGAAGTATGTCTATAATTGGTGGTTTAATGTGAGGCACCTCTGTGTTTTGCTTCTCAATAGATGGCTGCTCTGTAGTTGATTGCTCTATGGAAAGCTGTTCTATATTTTGTTCTTCGATAGAGGGTTGCTCTTTTCTTGTCTGCTCCCAATCGATTGTATGAAAAGAATCCTGCTTTGGCAAATCTTCTGGGTTTTCTTTTTGAGGAGTTTCATCAAGTTCACTAGCCTTTTCAGTCCACGTAAAAATGAGGAATATTGGCTTAAGACTATTATCCTTCAAAAAATCAAAAAAATCATCAGTTTCTTCAAGATCCTGATTATCTATTTTCGTTCATTTCTTTCTATCATTTGAATAATAAACTGCTATAAAATGCTTTTTTGAGTAAAATATAACTCCAGTTAGCTTATAAAACCCTTTGTGATCTTTTGAATACCATTCTTTTTCACTGTTTAAAAAGCTTTCCCACATATCCTCATTTGCATTCATTTTCCCTTCAATCATGACAACTTCAGGGAAATTATCGATTTTCACAGAAAATTTGTTTTCATGACTAATCCATGTTACTGTATTAGGCATAATTTTTATGGAAAATAGTCCTGGTTCCGCATCATAGTGCAAAAAATACTCAAAGCCTCATACTTTAATTAAACTTTCATTAATACTCAAACCTTTTGGCCAGTTCCCAAATTTAAGATGCGCTATTTCTTGATATTTTTTATTTTCTACTTTTTGATCTTTATAAATAGACCGAAGTATATAAGTAATTGTACTCACAGGCTCATAACCTTTTTTGTTATCAAATAATTTGCCGTACTTATTAATTAATGCTTTCTTCAGGCTTGACGAATCGAAAAAGTCTCTATTTCCTTTTCTCATTTTACTAAAAATTTGATGAAGCTCTTGAGATACTGCATTTGATAGCTGTTTTGAGGGGGGAAGAGAGCTTCTAAATGGAATAGTGTTATAGAGAATTTGCACTGCAACATCTAAATAGCATTGCTCATAAGACGGATTTTCTTCAGCTTTTGATTCTTCAGCCATTTGATTCTTGATTTATTATCACTTATAAGAGATAAAACTCTGCAGAATCTTAATTATTTAAATTATTTTTAAGAAATATTTTCTTATTTAAAGGGACGCATCAACTGCATTCAAGAATATATCAGCGTGCTCCCGTCCAAAGATTAATGAAGGTCTAAGCTGGATCACATTATCTTTAGCTACTCCTACATGAACTCCTTTTTCCAGCAATTTTTTGCATAGCCCCCAAGCATTCTTTTTATCTGGCATGTCAAAAGCTAAATGCAACCCAACTCCTCTAATATTGGCTATTTTCCCACGCTTTCCCTGAATTATGTTAAGACCGTTCAATAGATATTCACCAGTAGATTCAGCATTTGCAATTAGGTGGTGATTAGTAATAACATTCATTACACCTTGTAGCTGGTATAGACGCAAAGGATCCCCACACCACGTGCCCATCATCATAAGAGGGTGAGGTGGCCTAAATTCAGGCTTAGAGAAAAATCCTGACACTTGAGCTTTTTTGGAGAAAACTAAAATATCTGGGTTTATTCCCCAATGTTGATGAGCCCACATTTTCCCTGT
Organism: Blepharisma japonicum; assembly: GCA_949751835.1. Classification (NCBI taxonomy): domain Eukaryota; phylum Ciliophora; class Heterotrichea; order Heterotrichida; family Blepharismidae; genus Blepharisma; species Blepharisma japonicum. The sequence continues at coordinate 481,596 of CATKHK010000005.1, read as the reverse complement.
TGCTCCAACTCCTGAGTATGTTTCATCAACAATAAGAGCTGCCTTAAACTCTTTCGCAATGGCTTGGAGCTGCTGATAATAATAAGGACTAGCATAATAAGTTCCTTCATTTTGTATAGGCTCGACCATCAATCCTACTATAGGGATTTTGCTTGCTTGAAATACTTTTCTTGTGGCTTCTAATACTTGCGATTCTTGAGCCTTATTTTCTGAATGATTTCCAATTGGGTATTTTTCTTTAGGGAAAGGAGCTTTAGGCCATCTAAAGCTAGGAAAATCTACTTTGTCAAGTCCTGATGAGGAAGATACTGAGAGTAATCCTATACTTCTCCCATGATAAGCACCTTCAAGGCTTAAAAATGCATAATCAGGAATTCCAGGAGGCTTGCCTTCTATTGTTGATTTTATTTGCTCAGGAGTGTAATCGACTCCGTATTGGTTGCTATAATACCAAATCGAAGCTGCCTTCATTGCATTTTCTGTAGCTCCAATTCCGCAGCCACAAGACATAAAAACTTCAGTCATACCTTCAGGTGCAAGAGGCAGCAACGTGTTTTTAAGCTTTAGAGCCCAATCGCTCGATGGAGTTACTGCGCAAGCTGTTCTATGAATTAGATGATTGCGGATGTTAGCATTTTCTAGGAATGATAAGTAGTCAGGATGATTGTAGCCTATTGGTAAAGAAGCATTTAAAGTGTACGCATCAAGAAGCATATTTCCATCAGCGTCTGCTACATAATTTCCTATGCTTTTCTGATAATCTGCGAAAAACCTCACAGTCCTGAAATCTTGCGTCAATCCTTCATATTCATTCAGTAAAGCCAAGCTTTCTGGACCTGGTACAACAGTTTTCACTATTGGTCCTTTAGGTTCGCTCTTCACAAATTTTGGAGCAGGTCTCACTGCTCTTAAAAGAGAAGCCAACATTTTAGCTAAAAATATATATTAATTTCGATTCCTATTATGAGGAAATGAGTTGATAATTCCATCAACTTCTTTTTTAAACCCATTCAAGTCTTGCTTTCAAAAGGACAGTTTGATTAAATCTGCCCTTAGTCCAGATTTTTTGGTACCTGCGAATTCTTTATAATAGTCTTCTTGTAATGATTTTTCTATATTAACAGCTGCTCTTTTAGATTTAGGAAAAAATTCGTCAGGAGAACACAGCTCAGGAATAGAAGCTCTTCTCCTGAAGTAATTTAATTCTGAATTTAGCTGTTTTAAATTTTGTGGGCTTTTTATAGGAGATTCTGATGGATTTGGCATAAAATTTTGAATTTTAGCTAAATGCTTAGATCTTGCAGTCAGTGGTGGCGATTTATTAGGAGTTTTCAGCTTTTCCATACGGATTAGCCTAATTTTATTAAGCGAAATCTTGCTTAATGGCGAGCCAGGCTGTGATCTTGATTCAGTCAATGAAGGAGACGTTATCGTTTTTTGAGCTAAATACCTTTGTTTCATAAACTCACGGTCTATTGTTTGGATTTTACTCATTTCTTTCAAGACATAGTTTTGCGTTTTCTTTTCTCTTGCACGGACTTCTTCCTCTTCTAATGCAATATTATGCAAGAAAGGCTGTAAGCTTTTAGCTGAGCCAGAAGGCTGAGATTTAGTTACTTGAGAAATAACGTCCAATAAAAATTTTGGAGATAATTGCTGTTTTTTTGATGGGGATGAAGGCTGAGCAATATAAAGATCGCTAAGGGAGTGTGCTCTTCTATGCGTTGGTTTCATTTTCGAGGCAGGATAAAAAATAATCAGTAAAAATACTATTTTATTAAGAAAGTTAAATAAGGTAATTTATTTTTGTAAGCATTATTTAGAGGTACTGGAGTTGTCTAAAATAAATATCCCAAAGATGGCTATCAAAATGAAGAAAACCATTAAAATGCAAACTTTTATAGAATTGTCATTATTTTCTTCTACTGTTATCACTTTTACTTCTCCATATCCGGATTCAGCTTCTATTAATTTTTCGTATTTTTTTACAGCATTATCATAGAGCTGCATTCTTCCACATTGAAATTCTTTGAGCTGCTCTAAGTTCTCTTTTGATGATTTGGCTAGTTTTTCAAGGTCAGCTTTGAAATATTCAGCTTGTTTTTTAAGCTTTTCTTTTTCTGTATATAAAAGTTCATTTTTGTAAATTAATGATGAATTTTCAAACTCCAAGTATTTTATTTTGCTATTAAATTCAGCTTCGTTGATAACTTTTATAGATTCTCCACATTTACTATTATATAGTTCTTCAAGCTTTTTAATATCAGTTTTCAACTGGTTGTTTTCGTTTACTAAAATTAGTAATTCATTTTCTTTTTCGGAAAGAGACTTATTGATAATTTTATTAATTGCGTTTTTGAATTCCAAAATCCCGCTTTCAGATAATCCTAGTTTCTTTTTGATTTCCATTAATAAGTTTTCCAATGATTCAGAAGTATTTAAATTTTCAAATTTCGTGGCAGTTTCTAGTTTAAATTCTTGCGCGTTCTCTAATTTAGACTCTTGAGCATTTTCTTTGAGAATTGATTTTCTTACTTTATCCATCTTTTATTATATTTCCTAATAGTTCGGCTTGAATTATGAATTCTAAGAATAAATTTTATCATAATAAAATCATGAAGAAATCATTTGAATGTCAAAAATATAATAATAAAATGATCCTACTGGCTTTATTACTAACATTCGTAGGCGCACAAAAATGCAAAGAGTCCTGCATGCAGTCATGCTTAGACGTAACTCCAGGCATTGATTGCTATCCAAGATGTTGCGACGTTAACCCAGAGATCTACGCTGTTGTCCCTCTTTATAGGCTTAGTCCTGATGGCCAGTTGATACAAATCGAAAACCCATTGACATACCCAGACTGTGACCAAACCTGCTTCACTGTCTGTCTAGAGACTGGTGCCAGCCAGTATAAATGCAATTACAACTGTAAATGCAACCCACTTGATCTAGTCCCTACAATTCATGAATCAAGGCTAGCTCAATATTCAATTCCTTTAGTCACTAATATTACAACCTTAGAACTAGGCACAAATCTATTGGAAGCCACACTCAAAGAGAAAGCGACCACAAAATGCGAAAAAAAGTGCGCTACCGCTTGTATTGGGCAGACTGAGGATTGTGAAATCGAATGTTTAGCAGAGCAATGTGTGGATAAGACTAAAATAAGCACAATGATGATTATTGGATTTGCTGGGTGCGGATTTGTGCTGACATTGCTCTCAAAGAAATTCATCCCTAGAAGAGAAGATTTTAATCATTATACACGATTAGAATAATAGAAAACCTTTTAATAGACTTATAAGAACGAGGTATCATTAAGTAGACTATTATTAGAGCATGTTTATTTACTTTGAAATTTGTAAAATTTATAAAAAATTGCTGTGATAATGAATAATTTATTAATAAAATGACTGAGCTCTCAAAGCTTTTTGGCAGCGCTAAGTCTAGCGATTTATTTTCTGGGACTCCTTTTGAACCTCCAAAGCCACCAAAACCTGTAATTCCTGAAGAAACTCTTGAAGCACCAAAAAAAGATGAAAAGTCAAGAGAAGATCGGCTGATTTTTGTAGGGAATGTCGACATTTCTACCAAGAAAAAACAAATTAAAAAGCTTTTTGGGCAATACGGCGAAATAGAAAAAGTGTGAGAAAGAAGTGTCCCGGTAGAAAGAGGAAAGCTCCCAATAAAAGCTGCAGTTGCACTAAAAATGTACAAAGATGGAGCCTCAACTTGCAATTTTTATGTTCTTTACAAAAACCCTGAAGACGCAAAACAGTCTTTGGATTTAAATGGGCAAGACTTCAAAGGATCCCATCTCAGGGTTGATTTCGCTGAAAAACCTAAAAAAGAGATAATAAACAGCATTTTTATTGGAAACTTGGCTTTTGATACCAAAGATGAAGAACTATGGGAAGAGTTCAAAGAATTTGGAGAAATTGATTATGTGAGAATCATCAGAGACCATGCCACACATGTGGGGAAAGGGATTGCATATGTTGCTTTTAAAGAAAAGGATTCAGCTGTAAGAGCTTTATCGAAAAATAATGCAGATTTCAAAGGAAGAAGCCTGAGAGTTCATAAAGCAAAAAGTGACAAACAGCTGGAAAAAGATAAAGAAAAGCCAAAAAATATGGGGGCAATAAGGTTTAGAAATAAAAGTAAAGAGCTAAAAAATGCTTATGAACTGCCTGAAGAATATAAAATGCAAGAAAATGTGCAGATAATGGAAGGGAACCCCAGAAACAGAAAAAAGAGTGCTAAGCCAGATTATACTGTGAAAAAGAAAATGAAGAAAGAGCAGAATAAGTTGAAAGAGAAAATTAAGAAGAGGAAAGAAGATAACAAAGGAAAGCCCACAAAGAAAAGTAAAAAGGATAAAAGTTAACTTACAAATTTTAGAAATAATAAAATAATGCTATCTGTTTGATAAGTGAAATAGAGATAAAATATGACTTAAAAACATTTTCAAAGAGATGCTAGTTAATATGTTAATTCTCTTTAATCTTTTTAAAGTTTTGAATCTTTTTGAGAATAAAAATTCCTAAAACAAAAGCTAAAAATCCTCAAAGATAAGAGAAATTAAAGGATCTAGATTCGATTTCTTTTCTGTAAATTTTTAATTGCTCGAATATTTCTAATTGCAAAGGAGTTAGCTCAGGGTCTTTGCCTTCAAAAAATTGCTGCTTATTGTAAGCTACTAAATAATTATAATCTGGGTTTGAAGTAATAGTTTCGTTATTCATAAGAAATTTCGTAGTTTCTTCAGGAATATTTGTTAGACAGTTAGTCATCATATCAGCTACTATTTTATTAATGACCATTTCTTCATCTTGCAATGTAGTAGCTAAAATTTCTTCGAGCTCATCTTCAGCTTCTTCTAGTTTGACTCTCAGCAGACCAAGACATACCTTGATTTTTCCTTTGTCATATTCAACTTTGATACTTTGCGCAATAGTAGCTAAATAAAAGATAAAAATAAGCATATTTAGTAAATAAATAAAATTTTGAAAGTGCTAATAATAAATCGTTCAATTATATAATAAATTGTGCTGACTAAAGTGTACCAAATTCTTCGTATAACTGTTTAAGCACCTTCATAAAAATACTTATATATAGTAGCTTTTCTGATAAACAATTACTATATTTTTATGGTATAAATAAATCTGATCAATAGTTTGATCCATCATAAATCTTGTTTTATAAAATTTATAACTCAATTTTTTTAAATTCGAAATAAAAGCTCATAAAAACTAGAAAAGATTAGCTACTTATAATTGTTAATTTTTTACTCACATTATTTACGATGATATGACATTTTTAAATCACCACGTCAAATAAATTATCCTAATATGAATCATCAGATTGAGTACTATACATATGGACTGTTGATTTATATCCCGGCCGCTGCAGTTCTAGCTTATATTATTAGCTCATTTAGTCCTAAAAAATCTCAGCCTTCTCCAAAGCGTCAAAAAAAACTTCAAAATATTCAAGAAGCTCAAGTTAATATTCAGTCACAGCAAGCTCCAAAAAAGCCTCAAGCAACCCAAGAAAAGCCTAATCAAAAACCAAATCAAAAGCCAAAAAAGAAAAAACAAATCATCCCTGATGGTAAAATTGCGTATTGCAAATACTGTGAAAAATACTTAACTTCTGATGAATTTCTCCTTACTCATGGCGAAGGCAAAAAGCATCAAAAAAATTTCGAAGGCCGAGATGGAATTTGGTATAAATTTGTAGACCCTTCAGAAGCTGAAAAATCAGAAGACAAAGACGTAGGATTAAAACTCAACATGCAAGCTGAAATAGAAGATGGCTGGACGCCGATCACAAAAGTATCAAGAAAAAAGAAGCATTAATAAGCTAATTGGAATTTATTTTAATCTATTTTGTTTTTCTGTGAAAGTAGTGATTTCAAGAGAGAGAAATAAGTATATGAGATCCCAATTCCGCAGTAAATCTATATGAAAATTACAGACATAGATAAAAGAGGAATATAGGAGTCATTTTTGGTGATTTTGTTGAAAAATAAATATATGAGATAGATTATTGCAGAAAGGTAAAGGTAAAATTTTTCATAACGACGCAGTGCTGAAATATCTAGTAAAAGGGCAAAAGAAATAGTAAAGAGGAGAAATGAAATGAGAAGGAATGGCTGCTCTAGTGGAGTGAAAATTAATGGAAATAAACTGATGTTTCCAAAAAAGTTGAGAAGAAATGCATAGTTGGGGTAGTCTTTTGATATAAGTCTGTATAGAAATTACATAATTGGTAGTGATACCATTAAAATAGCTTTTTCATGAACATGCCACCCAAACATAAAAAATGTTAAGCAGCAGATGCAAGCAGAGATACAAAAATCTTTTTCTCCAGAAAATTTTCAAATATATTTTCCTACAAAAAATAGTCCAATTCCAAGTAAAATGAATGAAATCATGGGAGTAATATTAAATAGGACTGCATGATTACAAACCTGGACCAATCCTTGCATGTACTCAGTTTTTAATTTTTTATTGACAATTATGTTCAAAACTGCATCAAAAGTATTATATAAGGAATAAATATTTGGAGCCCAATAAGCATGGGTTAGTCCTCTTCCAAATGGAAATAGTCTCGATAATATCTGTGGGAGATGTTGCAGAAATGGAAATAAAATAACAGCTGAGGTAGCTAGAACTGAAATTCCAAGCTTAATTATTTTTGAGGGCTGGAAATATGGCTTAAAGCAGTAATGTTTTAGCAAAAACAAAAAGTAAGCAGGAGCAAAATAAAGAAAAATATGTTTCATAAGCAAAAGTATAGTAAAAATAATAGATGATTCTATATATTTTTCTTTATTCATAAAATAAATAGATAAAATTAGCATTCCTATCATAACTCCGTTGTATTGAAAATGAATGTCTAATTAGAAAATACGGTCAACAAAAATAAGCCCAGGGTTCAATAAAATTAGTCCAGATAAAAGAGTTCGTGGCTTTGAATAAATATACACACTATAAGCAAGAACTAACTCAGATAAAATTACAGTAGCTCTTTGATACGCAATAGTAGTTGTAGAGATATAGCCCTCTGATGAAATATTTAGCATGTTTTTATCAAAGAAGCTTGCTATTGTACTCAAAATTTTTTCGAAATATGAGAAAACCGGTGGGTAATCCATTGTTCAGATTGATGTTGCCTAATCAACTTTACTTCATAGTATCATTTTGACAGAGGAAGATTATAGGTGATTGCCATCCAATTCCTGTGTACTTCGAAATCTGTGCTTAAGCTAATTGTTATTTACTATCCCCAGAACAATAATGATTTGATGAGAAAGCTAAAAGCAAGTATCCCTATTATCTTTTTCATTACTAAGAGATTAAAATATGGAATTTAAGCTTCTGGTTTTGTTACTCCGCCCTTATCAATCGAGGAATGAGTGCTTTCTTTTAATAGTTCAACTGATCTTTCGTCAGCCAAAATGTCTTCAATATCCTTTATATATGCTTTGATAGCATTGAGCTTGGAAACTGCAGTTTTGGCTCTATAATTGTAGTCGTTTAAATTTTGAGTTTCTTTAACCTTTGTGGTTCTATCATGATGAATCCCTGGCTCTTCAGTTTTGCATCTTTGATACAAATTTTCAATAGCAGTCAGCATGCAGCCAAGTTCTAAGTCTTTTTCTGTAGCTGTTGAGCTCACAGTGTCTACTTCTTTTTGCAGATCACTTCTTATAATATCTAAATCTTCAATTGACTTTTGAGTATTCGCTATATCGATAGCTAGCTCCATCAATTGGTCTTTTTTCTCTTTTTCATAAAGATCACGAGTCCATTTTATATCCTGCAGCTCTTCTTCTAGCTGATGTCTCTTTTTCATCAAATCTTCATAGGATTGTTTTAAAGTATTATAGCGGGCAAGGATATCAGAAATATCAGTGAAATCGTCTGGGTTCTTTTCTCTGACTCTTTCCAAGAAATCTTCATATTTCCTCATTTTCGTGACTTCTTTTTCAAGCGAGGTAGCTCGAAAACTTAATTCCTCTATATCATGATTCAGCTGCTCAATCCTTTCTTCTTTTTGGCGTTTCTGCCGTAGCTCCTCTTCGTATTTTTTCTTTGCTTTGTTGCGCTTCAAGTCATTTTCTTGCAAAACTTGGTTAAATTGGATGAGACCTTGCTGCAAGCTCAAATCTTTTGCTCTCAAATAACTTTCTTTTTCTTTGAATTCCGCATCTCGCTCGCGCTCTTCTTCTTTGGCTTGGTCGAACTCTTCTTTGACTTCATACATCATGCGCCGCTTTTCAAGGAGTTTGGTAGCAGTTGAGGTGGAATCCATAGGCCAAGGTTTTCCTTCCATTTCTAATTACCTCAACTTGAATCGTTTCTTAAATAAAAATGGATCATCGCATGTCTGGAGTTGGCAAAGGCATTATAACTTCCCCAAATAAGCCTGTTTATCCATTTTACAAACCTGAATACTCTGTTGCAAATTCTCCAAATCTTTTAAATTATTCTTTTCAAAAGCCTCACAGCGTGTCTCCTTTTCGAAGCCCAAGCTATGCAAAAATAGAAAATAAAATAGAAAAACTTAACAAACAAATTGAATTTAAAGACAAGCGTTACAAAGACAAGCAACTTGCCCACAGCTTTATCTCTCTATTAAATGAATATGATAAACGCACACAAATTCCACCTGCACCAGTTAAACCTGCGACTCCTAAATATAATGAAATGACAGTCCTATTTGCACCACTACAAAAGCAACAAGAAATAATGCTAAAAATGATCGAAAATATGCAGACAAAAAATAGAGAAAAAGAAGAAATTCAAGGGTTTTATCAAAATCCTATGCAAAATCCTATGCAAAATCCGCAAATTCAATTTCAGGGGCAAACCACTACTCTTGTAGAGGAGCAGTATAAGAGGGTAAAGCAAAATCCTCGAGAATTTAAAAGGATACTTGCAGAGTTGAATTTTGATGATGACGAAGCTGAATTATACGCAGATGCTGAGAAAAGATATAAATATGATCCTAATTTATCTGATGAAGAAAAAGTGAAAATTTTGCAAAAAATGCAAGCTGAGAAACGCCAAAGAGAACACGAAATGAGAATCGTAGGACTAAGAGGGAAAAGATTATTTCGAGCATTAGGATATGCTGTATTATTCCCGATTATGGCTATCAGCTCGATGCTTGAGAAAAAGGGAAAGGTAAAAGCAGAAAGGCTGGAAAACATGGAAACTTCTATAAAAATTTATACTGAGGCTGCTAGGGTATGAACAAAAAAAGCTATTAAAATTCCACTTACTTCGATCCTAAATGATCCAAAACTTGATTTAAGTTTGTCGAATAAAGACAATAATTTAAGAGACACCGAATTCATTAAAGCAAAAATATTAAAAATTCAAGTAAGAGTAAAAGGAATTTTGGATTGTTTAAAAGATAATTCTACTGAAGAGATAATGCAACTTCCATTGCGAATCTTTATAGGCAAATTAATAGAGGATGGGTCTTATATCCCTGATTTCTATTTTATGCCTTTTGAAAGATCAAGAATTGAAAGAGACGACTTTGGAGCTTTATGACAACAAAATGAAAATAGGCGTAGGATGCTAGTAGCCACATTTATTATATCTAGAATTATTGTGAAAGATTTTTGTTTAAATAGCCAAGAGCATCATATACCTGTAAAGCCTGGCTCCAAAACCCAACAGTAATAACTATAAAGAAATTTAAGAACCATAGGATCTATATTGCAGCACATTGTATTAATGTCATTTTGCAAAACTGGAAGGCAGCCTCAAGAAGGTTTAATTGATGAAAGCGAAATTTTGGCAAGACGAAAAGGCGAAAAATTAAGACCTGTAACATTTTATATAGAAAAATGATGATTTGATTTCTGATAAGCTGCAAGCTGTATCAGAGTATGAAATTATTTACAGATCGATGGAAAGGTTTTTTCAAGATATGGAACAATCGTTATTTTTATGGACTGAGCAGGTAGTCAGGATGGTATATAGAGCTAAATATAAGCCAAATAATCAATAATTGCTATTATAACTGGAAATCGTAAAAATAGAATACTTTCAATTTTTTAATGGAATCATGGAAATGATAAAATTATTCTTTATTTTTTAAAATTGAAAAATATCCTTGCCTTTTATCAAGAAAATTGGAAATTTTTTTAAATTAAGATTAACTTCATTATGGCCTAGAATTCATTGTAGTAGATTAATTATAATTTATATATGGATAAAGCTTCCAAAACTAGAAGCAGGTTTTATATTACCTTACCTTCTCTTTTGAGATCAACTACAACCCGACAAATCTCTGTGTCTGCCGTCTTCCCTCTTTCAGTAGTCCGCAAAAAATCATCAGATTCTTTATCACCTACCCCAAAAAATGGTTTAAGCTACGATTCTGAAGATGAAGAACGCGAAGCCGTAGAAAAGCTTGATTTTCAAGAAAAAGAAAGTCAGCTAGAGTTTATTCGCTCTTTAAAAGAAGCCCAATCTACTCTTCAAAAACGTGTTGCTGGACAAGATCTTGTGGAAGGGCATATTTTGGAAAGAAAATACCGAAACCGACTACCAACTCTTGTGAAGAAAATCACAAGTGTTGAATTGCAAAAGCATACAACCAAGCAGCGAATGGCCCGTAAGCATGAAGACGAAGGCTTCAAAGACAAGATCCGATACCTAAAGCTTTATGAAGATGAACTTGAAAAAGCTTATGAAAAGCTTCTAGGTGAACTTAAAGATGTACATAAAAAACGAGAAGAACTTCGAAAAGAGTGCTTGGACATAAAAAAGCAGTCAGTGATTTTTGCCCACGAAATCGACAAAATTAAGTCACAAATCGCAAGCCAAGAGACTAAAGAAATGAAAAAGAAAAAAAGGAGCCCAGAAGAGTTTTCTGAATGGATGTCTTATAAAGCCAAGTTGAAAGAGCTATTGTCAAAACGACAAGAAGAAGCTGCTACAGTCAATTCTTCAATAGGGGAAGAAATTTCTAAAAGAGCTGAGCCTTTGCAATTGCTGGATTCGCAGAGCACTCAACTGAGAAAGCAACTGGGAATAGTTAGAGATGCACAAATTTCTCATTATTTAAGCTTGCTGAAGGAAGGGAAAGATACAAGAAGTGAAGGGCTTGTATGGATTGTTAGGTGTCTGTGGAAGCTGAATCAACCGGTTAGCCCGGAGATGTTTCCAAGCTTTTTGGATACTGATGCAATCCATTCGATATTATTTTTGGCTCAAAAAAGTGTCGAAATTGAGCAACTGTCAGAAGAGCTTGCTAGGATTTCAAAGCTAGGCTCAACGAATTTTTCAGGGAATGATAAATGAAATAATATTCATGCAAGGCTTTTTCAATTAACCAAAAATATTCAAACTCAGAAGCCAAAAAATGTATGGGATAAGGTAACCAAGCAAATGGTTGTGGTATATGAGGATGACACCCAATCAAATCAAGATGAACCGAGCAAGATAGCCGGCATGAGTGAAAGTAAAATAAATGACCAGCATTTACAGTCTCTCAGAGAAGTCGTCAAAAAAGCTAAGGAACTAGAATTGCAAAGGCTGGCTCAAGAATGCTTATTAAGCAGCTATGAAACTAAATATAATATCACCCTGAAAGAATTGCTATCTGCAATTGTAGGGATAGAATCGTTAGATCGCTATATGGCAGCTATTACGAAGGAGCAGAAACAGCTTAAAGATAGGTTGGAATCAACGAAAACATTTTCTTTTGCAAGAAATTAATGTACAGACTTAAATTAATATTTTCTGAATTATGATAATAATAATGAAAATTAAACTCAACTTATCTGATATAATAAAACGAAGAGAAAAAACCGATAGTTTAAATGAAGAAACTTTGACTAGACGATCAGATAGCTATTTTGATAGACTTCGCAAGATCGATACTAACACTCCGATAAAACTAAAGGTAATACCAATTCAAAAACGAAAAATTTCTTACTGCTTACCAAAAGTTGCTGAAAATGATTTCAAAGAATTTTATAGATCCTATTCCCATGGAAAATTAATAAAAGTCGTCAGAAGGAGACCATTTTCCCCAATTACTTGTGAAAAGATCAGCGAATTAAAGTTTAATAACGAGCCTTCTTGAGCCATAAATCCTTTGACTCCAGCTAATTTATCAGGAAAAAATCATAAATATAGTGAAGGTAAGCTAAATAAAGCTGTAAATTACTTAAACCCAAGGATTGCACTTCAAGATTCTAGAAATCTTGCAATAGCAAAAAGGATCATTAAAAGCTTGGTCAATCATGAAGCAGAAAAAAGCCTCAAGGACATGGGAAATTTTTCAGAAATTGATAGCTATATTATTAATAAAATTTCAAAAATCCAAAAGGATACTCAAGGTAATAAGATTTTGGAAACTGATGAAGAAATTGAGAAAAATAAAGAACTGAAAGAATTATGAGATGCAGAAAAAGCGAAATTAAAAAATAAATCTTTTAACAAAATTCAAAAAGTTTTAAAAAGGTCAGGACTTCCGCCATTAGCAGGCTCAGTAAAAGATTTAAGACTTTTGCCTGATCTGGGGGAAAAAATCAAAAAAAAGCAAGTACTTCAAAATCAACCTGCTACAGTAAGCCATCAATACATGCCAAGAATTATAGTAAACCAAAAATGTTTATCAATATCAAGAAAACCTTAAAATGTTTGTGCTAATAAAGTTTAATATATATGCATTTTCATTATTTTTTCTAATAAATATTCATATAGCAATTATAAAAAGTATCAAGAATTTCAAATTCACTGCATTTTTCTCATAAAAGTCAAAATAATATTAATTATTTATTTCTTGTAAAAATCCAATAGGAGGAGGGTTTCCAGTCATTAAAGTATAAGCCAAATCTAGTTCTTCTAGCCCAGCTTCATACTCATCTTCGTTGATTTCTCCTAGTGTTTTTCTCATTAATAAATAAATATTTGCTTGATTAAATGAACTTTTTCCATTCTTAAAATCTTCAATTTCTTTATTAACGAGCTCATTTTGAGCCATATGCATCGTTTCATCTCCTGCCATTACTGCTTGCTGAGGTGCTTCATTGGAAAAACAGATAATTAAGATAGTTAATAGCATTAACCATTTCATGATCATTTCCGTTAAAAAATATAAATTGAATATTTTTTCTAATTTAAGCTAAGAGATCATAATTTTCAAGTAATAATCATTAAAGTTCATTTTTTTGGGTCTTTTAAGAAAAGTCTCTTAAACTTTTTGAGGCAATGAGTTCAGATATATCAATTATAGTCTTTGATTAGCTTAAAGAAGATTAAATTAAATAAGAGTACAGCAATTAGAAAGTGCTTTAATGCTCAGCATATTTTTATACTTATTAATTCAGTTAATTTCTAAATTGTATTATAATTCATTGATAATTATAAGGATTTTAGAGCTTGTTCCTGAGCTCTTCCAATCAAAGGAACTTAAAAAATAAATTAAAATTTTTATTATAAGCATTTATTAATGTCTAAGCTAAAAACTGCCAGTTCATTTATACCGGCTATTTAATAAAAATAATAAACAGATTATAATTTTAAACTGCAGTCGATATTTTCTAACATAGATCATTCTAAAAATTTCTGCTTTTGGGAGAAAAGCGCTTATTCTCCAACAGATCCTATTCATGCTGGATTTCTTTTTGAGCTGACCCCTAATAACAAGGTCAAAAAAGGATACTTTACACTAACAAGAAATTCATTATGAAGATCCAAAACTGAATCAATGGAACCTAATAAAAAATGCCCAATAGCGTGAAAAATAGTTGAGCCGTTTGTTGAAAAAATCCAAGATGAAAAAAAGTACGGTTTCAGAATAAGCCAAGGGATAGTGAAAAGACACTTATATGTTAAATCTTCAGCGGAGCTTGATGATTGGCTTAATCATCTATCAAGAGTTGCGATAATGACAGATATCAAAAACGACTATGACTTTAAATCATTACTGGGCACTGGAAGTTATTCTTATGTGTATCTCGCTGCTGATCTTGAAAATGGTCAAGAATATGCTATAAAATGCATTCCTAAATATCAACTGCAGTCAAATGGGCATTTTTTGGCCTTAATAAATGAGATTGAAATCATGAAAAGTCTCGATCATCCTAGCATCATAAAAATTCATAAAATCTATGAAAGTCCTCATCATGTACATTTAGTTCTTGACTATGCTCAAGGAGGTGATTTATTTCAAAGAATTGCGACAAATGGCCCTATTACGGAGAAAAAGGCCATAATTCTTATAAAAAATCTGCTAAATGTACTGGAATACTTAAATTCTAAAAATATTGTTCATCGGGATATTAAACTGCAAAATATCTTTATGGTTTCAAAAAATAATGATACCAAAATCAAACTCGGCGATTTTGGACTTTCATGTGTAAATACAGAAAAATTAACACAAATATGCGGCTCTCCAGGATTCACAGCTCCAGAAATATTAAAAAGAGATACCTATGGAAGCAAAGTTGATGTTTTTAGCGTTGGGGTAGTCTTATTTATGATACTTACAGGCAAAAGCCCGTGGTCTGCTAAAAATAAAAAAGAGCTAGTTCTACAAAACCGAGATTGTAAAGTTCCCTTTGCTGAAGCACTTTCAAGTCAAAACTCAAGAGAAATGATAAATTTAGTTAAAAAACTGATGATGTTAAATCCTACGTCAAGACCAAGCGCTTCACAGATCCTTAAAAATCGGTACTTTAGTGAGGCAGAAGATTCAGCTAGGCCAAGAAGGAGATCCCAATCAGCCTGTGGAGGCATTTTATATGAAAAAGATAATGTGCAAGGAAATAGAGATAATAATGAAGAGCCAAAATGTGGAGAAAATAACCAAAAAGGGGTTACAGATAGGCAGGCTAAATTTGGAAGTATTTTAAGGTTACTTTATGAGTCCAAGCGTTGAGAAGCTGGAAATAAATATTTCTGAGGATGCCTTTAGATATTAATTCTTATTCTTAATCATTTTATATAAGTTTGATCTATATCAAAAAACACAAGACTTCTTGCTTTTGTGTTTTAGTAAAGTTAGAAAATAAATAAAGATGCAAATAGGAGGATAGAAATAAAAAAATTTCAAAATAATTATACTAGTCTTATACAGGACGCAAATTGCCAACCATAATCTATTTAATTCTATAACCATGAAACTCTCATGACTAAGCTTTCAATAAACTTCCTAATTAAATGAGTAAAAATGAGCAGATTCCAAAGCCAAGGTCAGGGTTTTCAATACATAATTTATCTCCCGATCATCATATGCATAACACTTCTTTATCCCACGACACATCAAAGCAATCTTTATCATCTGAATTCCCATCTGACAATAATCAGTCCAAAAAATCTCCGAATTCTTCTGTATATAGATATCATGGCTCAAGAAGAACTCTTACAGGGAATATAAGAAAATCGCCGATGTCAAGAAAATCTTCAAATAGAGATACTTTGTCGTCTCCTAATACAAGCTTGATGTTTGCATCACCTAAATCATTTGAACCGAGGAAAACTACAATTGATTACTTAGAGAAGTACAATCTCCGACTTAAAAGAAATAGTGGGGACTCTAGCCAAGTTTCAGCAAATGCTATGATAGAGATTGAAGAATGCAAAGAAATTGATACTCGAATCGAAAAAGAAAGAAATCGAATTAGCGTAATTTTTAAATCAGGAAATGCTAAACGTAAGGAAAACTTTGCTACCATTTTCAAATCTGCAGAAGGCAATGGAAATTATGTCAAAAACAGTAAAATTAAAATAGTTTATACTTTGTAACTGATTTACGCCAGGAAATAGGCAGCACGCTTTAAGTGAAAGCCATCACATTGAGAAGCTTGCCTTTGAGTCTATAGACTTATTAGTTGACATTTTCGATAAATCACTCGAAAACAAAAACAATGCAGAAATTAATTCGAATTTTGTAAAAGATCTGACAGAAAAATACAATAAAGCAAAGCGAAAAATAAAAGATATGAAAAAGAAAATCAATGATTTATCGCAAAAAAATACTGGGGAATCACTATTTTATGAAGCGAAAGAAAGGTATTGAAATATGGAAAAGGCTAAACTAGAAGTATTTCTTAAGGACCAAGAAAAAATATTATATGAACCTACATTAAAAGTCAAGCAAAATGAAGAAAAAACAGAAATTATTTTAAAAGAAAAATCTAATCTTGAAGATACATTAGAAAAATATAGGAAAAAAATCGAAGCTTGCAAATTAATGATACACAAATTACAATTTGAGCTTGGAAATGCAAAAGATTTGCTTTCAGAAAAAGAAAAATATGCCAAAGAATTTGATAATTTATTGATGGAGGAGCAATCCAAAGTCAAAAACTATTATGATGAAAATGTATCTTTAAAAGTAGAATTAGAAGCAGAAAAAGGTAAAACAGAAAAACTAAATGAAAATTATTCAATTCAGACAGAAGCCTTGAACGACCTGAAGAAAAAATATGAGGCAATAAATTCAGAACTTTCACAAGCCAATTTAGAATTAATTGGGCCTGATAAAGACACATCACAAACTGATTTAGAAATTCTGATGCCATTATCTGATCCGGTTTTTGACAAGTTAAAAGCTACAGCTGGGTCTTTATTTAGACCAAAAAGTAATTTATTATCAAGATCATTTAGCAGAGAAATCAATCAAGTTAATCTATTAAATTTCAAATACATTAGGCCAACTTTTGCACAAATTCTAGATGCGCCAGATTTAGAAAGGGCAAAATATAGTCCGCCATTTAAAAACTGAATAAATGTAGTGATCAGAGGAATTTATGACTCAAAATTCTTTGAGCATTTAATATGTGCATCTTCGCCTTTAAGAAGTCCTTCAAGATTCCTTGACTTCGTGCTAGCGTGACTAGGACAATTTACTATAGACGAAAATTCAAGAGTTGTAAAAGAGCTCGAGTGGTGGAAGCGAGATACAACTGATGAGATCAAATTTCAATTTTTATTGGGAATTTCCCAAGAAAACTCAAAAAGATTGTGAGAAGTCAATACTTTTAAAGAATTTTTGAACGAAGATCTTATGCTGGATGAGCTAGGATTTTTCTTACATTGTCGATATTTATTGTTCAGAGGTCCAGAGCTAAACTATCCTCAAGCCAAAACAGCTGTGGCCCACTTTGTTCAGTACAGCCGAGTCTTAGAAATAATTGAAAAAGTTATGACTGAGATTCCAAAAGAAAACCTAGAAGACTTAGTATCAATTCTATATGATAAATCCAAAACCAAAGGAGGAATTAGAATTCTAGAATGTTCACTCGTATTGAGAATTATGCTAGAATATTATAAAAACGAGAAGCAGATGAAATATAGATCAATCGCAGAATTATTCGAAAAATCTCCAGCTCAAGAAGATTCGTATCTAAGTTTCAATATTTTCCAATCGATTTGCAAAAATATTTCTGCCAATATTTCAGATTACACTATTATTAAAATGTATAGAGATTGCTGAAGTATTTCTAATGGAAAAATCACAGCTGATACATTCTTTTTAGTTGCCAATGAAAGTAGCCTACTTTATGATTTGCTTTCTATTAAAGGTGACTGAAGCTGCCCTCCACTCACTTCTGCCCATGAAATCGACGTAAAATCAGGAAAGTACGCTGAAAGAATGGATAAAATTTACCAGCTTCATGCGACTAATGAAGAAAATATTGAGCTTATTAAGCATACCATTCACAGTATGGGTATATCTGAGCTCAGTTATAAATACCGCAAACTGGAGTCCTTAATTCTGCATAAATATGAAGTTCCAATTGAAGAGTATTGGATATGAAACTTAGAAGACATTCACAATAGACTATGAAGCTTAGTAATTCAAAGCCAACATGCATTTTTAGAATTTCATGCCCATGATATTCGATATTTAGGATACAAGCATATAATCGAAGCAAAAGAAAACGAAAACCATAAAGACATTTCAGAAATTTGTAATAAATTCATTGAAATAATCAGACATATGCAGAGCAAAAAACCATCCGCTCACAAAAGTATTAAAATTAATATAAATGCCAGAAAAACTGCCATAAGATTTGTAGGGATTTTTTCTACAGTCGCCAAGTGTATTATCAAATTAAAAAGGTTAAAAAAGCCTAAAACTTAACTTAAGTCTTACAGTTCTTTGTTTGTAATAAATCGGTTTCCTTCGCTAGTTGTCGCTTTCTTTTTCTTTTCAGGTGCTTTCATAGAGACTTTTATCGAAGTTTCGCGTGTCGGCTCAGGGATTGCTTCGTATCGAAAAGGTGTGACAGGAGGCCTTTGCCCAGTCTGATGGTCTCTGGCTCATTTATTGGCCATTTCTCTTTCATTGCTGCTTACCATTGATCCGTCCAAGGACATTAAATTTTGTAAATGCGCTATAACGCTCATTCTGTAATTGAGCCTTTCTTGGTCAGATACTCTTTCATCTAAAAAAGGGCAGCATGGGTTTCTCATTAAGCTTAAATGTTTAATATTGGGAAACTTTGAAGAAATGTTTTCAAGTGCTGCTGGCAAATCAGAAATCTGGTTTGAATTCAAACAAAGAGTATCCAGTGTTGGCAAGCTAGGAAAAGACCCTAAAGAATTGAAAAAATTATAATCTGCATTAATCAGAAGTAATTTGGAAAATCCTGATAAAAAGCTTGCATTTGATAGCTTATTCCTAGATATGTCAATAAATTGGGTTATCGCTCGCGTATATTGAAATGACTGAGATTCTAACGATGATAGAGATTGATTGGAAAGATTGAGAAAGCCACTAGGAATTGATGAGTCTTCCATTTAAGTATGATTATGTATTTTAGTAATGATTTTATATTACAATTAAATGTTATAATTGTATCGTCTTCTTCCTTTAAGAATGGTATGTGGGTTAACAGTTTCATTAAACTCAAATATTTTTGGTCTTAAAAATGTTCCAGCATCAGCTTTGAGTGCTGGAAATTTTATAGTCCCTCTCAAAGTAGGTTTAGGCTGCAGTGAATTATTAGATTTTGATGGAGACAAAGAAGCTCGTCTTATATGATCGTTTTTTACTTTTGGGGTCTGTTTAGTTTTCCCTTTAACCAAAGGTGGCGACACTAAAGGAGCTGTTATTTCTGGGCGTTTTATTCTGATTGTAGCATTGCTGAGCCAGATATCCCTTGCTGCAGCCATAAACTGTTTATATTTATCTGAGCCAGAGTATATTAATTCATAGCCGCCTTTGAATTTCATATCAGTGTTGTCACGAAATTGGACTGATTTTGCTTTTAATAAGTCTCGCATAGCGCGGACTTCTTTGATTTTTTTTTGGGTTCGGTTTTTGAACTCACAAGGCTGATTTAAATAATAATTAGCACGATTTCCTTCTGATAGCCCAAGCATTCTTAAGGCGTCTCCAATAACTGCTTGCTTAACAACAGAGTCCAATGGAGTGTCTGTTGTGAAGCTTGGGGTATGGTTTACTTCTAAGAGATGAGGCCTTAATTTGTAATCCAAAAATACATCAAAACCTAGAATTTGAAAACAAATACAACTTGTTGGCTCACTTGGATGGGAAGCTCTATATAAATGTGAAAAAAGAGGCTGCACCATGCATAGCGTTTTTATTATCATATCATGCACTTTTTGCATCATTGCGCTTGTATCTTCTCCACATTGCTCCAAATATTTCATGAAAGCGCTAAAAGATCGCTTGTGTCCTGCAAAATTATCGTTTTCTCCATGGTTGAAAATAAATTTTGGGTTGTTTTTATTAATTGCATAATTGGTTAGATGCATGCATGCTTCGTTTAAGTTTGAAGCTGTAGGTGGAATATAAGGTTCAGTTGCAAAGCGGACTAGTCCTTCTTTATGCAAATAAACTCGAAGAGGATCACAAGAGGCGACTAATACATATAATCTAAGGTCAAATTTTAACCCATCTATAAGATAAGGTTTTGACAAGTATTTTTGAACTACACAATGCTCAGGGATGTCTTCTAGTTTTCTAGTTAAGAAAATTCCTTTCCCTTGGCAAGAAGCTTCTGGTTTGCATATATAAGTTCTATCTAGTTTTGTAATAAATTGGTTTCTAAGATCAGTTAAATCTCGAGGTATAAGCCAAGTAGAAGGAAAAAAATCATACTCACCTGGAAACATCCCTTTCATTGTTTTTAAATTTTTGCCCAAATGGTCTTTTCTTGCAATTGCATACATCCCTGGAAAATGATTAATTCTTTGAAACGGTTTAAGCTCACTTAACTGTTCAGGCTGTAAAGCACCATCTATTCATATGACATCACATTCTTTATCATTCGGATCTTCAGATGTTTCCCAACCAAGTGAGCTTGCTACTTCTTCCAGGACATCATATTGTGTGTTAGCTAGATTTATAACGATTTCGTTACCTCTACTAATAGTTATTGAATCCTCTGAACTCTCCATAATTTAAATTGGGCATATTTTAACTTATCTATCTTTTCTTATGGCTTTATATTATCTTGCTTTGAGGAGATACTGATGGGAAATGGTTTAAGTTTCTGGGCAATTCTCAGTAATCCTCTATAAATATCATTAACACGCTCTTAATAACAAAAATTTGTAAGTACATTATGGATATTAATTAATACTAAAATAGTTGATAAATAAAGCTCTTTTTCAAGAAAACAAGTTGGAAACCTGAAAATAAATTAAGATCGTTTTCATTAAAGTATACTTTCTTTATTTTTTGAAATCTATAAGCCTCCCATCAAAAAAAAATGGTTCTCAATTTGTTTTTAAATGAGAATTATCAAATCAGAATATATAAAAAATAATTGATTTGAATCAATTTTTTATGTTACAAACTAAACTTCTAATATTTTTATCCATTACCATCATGATTATATAAACAATCTAACTCTATATAGAGGCCTTTTTACAATTAAAAGCTATATGCTTTATTAAAAAGTGATTTATAATTGAATAAGCTATTATTTTTCAAGTAAACTCCGAATCTCAAATTCTTAAAAAAATAGCTTCAAAATTATTTCTTGCTACTGTATTAGAATCAATCTTTCTTCTTTTTGAATTGCAATGATATTACTCAAAATAAGTCTCCTAATTTTATATCGAGACATTTCTTTTGCAATATTCTTTTAATTAAATCTTTTTGCTCCTTCACAAGGCATTCTTAAGATCAAAATATGATCTATCTGCTAATTTCAAACGATTTTTAGAATAAAAATAGGAGAAGTGGCTACAGAGATGAAGAATGCATTCATACTAGATCTTAGATTAAGTATTACTTTGTAGTTTTGCATATTTATCTGCACTTATTATAGCAAAATGATACTCAAACTTCTTTTGATTGTTCTACAGTTTTGGATCTCTCAGTCCAGCCAGCCTGGGTGCCCAATTATATCATGCAAGCCATTAAATAAAAAATTCTGTGCTGTGCTTAATGGAAAGCAACTTTATATAAATAGCGATCCTCCGTTCTCTGATGATTATTCTTGCTCTCTCTTGAAAATTGTACAACAGTACAATAATATCCCGCTAATAACCCCTACTACATATTACGAATTTCCAGTGATGCCTAAACCAAAACCAGATGATTTTGGAGGATACAATTCATGGCATATAAAATATAAGTATAACCATACAAACACATTAGTTGAAGGCGTTCATCCTAAGCCTTGCCAAGTCGATAAGGATTGCGAACTAAAAAACGGATTATTTGGCTACTGCAACTGCGGATTTGATGGAAACTACTATTGCCAACCAAAAATTGATGAAATTCCAGGGGTTTATCAAGAATGGAAAGATAATGGCGACGACACTATGGCGCTTGAACATTGGGTTTGATATATGAGAAAAATGAATTATTATGTTTGGACTCAAGTCTTACCTGAGTGTGCAATTGATCTGCTCTATGATGTTAAAGAGTATAGCAGACTCAATCCTTAAGAATCTTTTAGCTTATAATAATCTAAATAATTATGGAAAAAGGAATTGAATTTTGAAGTGGTAATCCTTCAGTTGATATTTTAAAAGGAAATATTACATTATCTGATACAGAAACTCCAATACTTCTTATGATAGATATCCCTACATCTATAATTCTTGTGGATTTATATGTATTCCTCTCAGCATCTTTGCTAAAAATAAAAGAAATTCGTATACTTAAAGGGCCAACATCTAAGCACTATCTGTGTGCAATCTTAACTGATTCTGAGGCTTCTGCTAAAGAAATTTTTCAAGCTTACTCGGGTGTAAAATTTAACTCAATAGAAGACCATATCTGCCAATTGCTGTTCGTTCAAGCAATTGATATTTCTGGCTCAGATTCAAACTTATTTATAAATCATTCAGATCATTGCCCAATTTGTCTAGAAGATATAGATATTCCAGCGATTACTGTGCTTTGTGGGCATTCTTTTCATATAAAATGCCTGGAAAAGCTAAATCACTCTACATGTCCTGTATGCAGATATCATTTATCACCGCCTGACAAAAGCCAATGCGATACATGTGGGGAGGAAGAAAATGTCACTATGTGTCTTATCTGTGGAGAGCTTGGATGTAAGTATCATTCAGAAGAGCATTATGAAACTGTAGGGCACACTTATTTCCAGGACATAGAAACCAAAACTACTTGAGATTATTCCAGAGGAATCCCAATACATAGACTTGTCAGCTCTGGGGATAAAATAATAGAAGTTGCAAGCCCTGGAGAGCATCAAAGTAAAAAGGCGGAAAATTTGGTTTTTGAGTATAATTGCTTGCTTTCAAGCTTATTAGAGACTCAAAGAGAATATTATAATGAAAGATTGAAAGAATTAGATACAACACTAGATTCTTCTTTAATTGAACTTTTAGGAAATATTCAAAAGGAAAACCGAGAATTAAGTGAAAAATGCAGAGTCCAAGATAATCTTGAAAAAGAGATTGAGAATATAGGAAAAATGATTAAAAGTGAAAATGAGCGCGCAGAAGAATTAGCAAGAGAAAATCAAGAATTAGCGAAATTAGAAAAGGGAAGAACTGTATTTAAATGTACTAAAGAAGTCAAAGATGAAATTGAAGATCTTGAAGGAAGAATAAAAGATTTGCAATTTTATGTAAAGGCTCAAAGGAAATTAGAAGGAGAAAAAATTGACAGTATAGAAATCAGAGAAAAGAAATAAATTATTATAGAATGATCGAAGCAAATGATTGAATTCAATAATTAATTTATTGTCTCTTGGATTTTTAATATATTAATTGCGATATAATTAGAAAAAAGAATTAAGTAAATTAGATAATTTTTGGTTTTTTAGGAATAATGTCAAATTTTTGAGGAATCTTCGGAAATATTTCAGAAATTGATTTGGGGAGAGGCTGGGAAAGTGAGGGTTGGTCAATATCCATTGCATTTGGAGTTGGCATAGGCTGAGATATTTCTTGATTAAGCTTTGGCTCTTTGTTTTCTTCTAGTTTTTGCTTTTTCACAGGGAGACCTCTTTTTGCAGATTCGGGTTTATCAGCATGCTCAGTTTTTACCGGGTTTTCTTTGTTATGATCATGCCTTTCAATAAGTATTTCTGGATGCTCTTCATTATCTTTTTTATTACATTTTTCAGAAATTTTTTTAATGTTTTCTGCCTTGATAATATCATTAATTTTCATCTTCTTCTCTTTTTTCTCTCTTTTAGATTTTTCCTCATTTCTCTGACGTTTTTCTGGCAATTTTTCTTTTACTTCCTCTTCTACCTCCTTTTTCTCTATATTTTTTTGTATATTTCCAGGTAAAGCTTCAGTTGCAATCTCTTTTCTTTCCTCCAATTTCTCTTTTAACTTTCTTCTAGGCTTGAGCTTTGCAGAAGACTTTTGTTTTTGTGTTTCTTCTTCGCTTTCCTCTTCATTTTCGTCTTCTTTTTCTTCTTCCTCACTCTCTTCTTTTAATTTTTCTTTTTCTTTAGATTTGAGCTTTGCTGCAGGCTTTTTTTCAGGTTTTTCCTCCTCTATTTCCTCTTCTTCATTCTCTTCGTTCTCTTCTTCATTATATTTATTAGTTTTCTGAGCTAAATTTTGATAAGCTTGCAAAGGTAAAGAGGTCTGATTGTATTTTTTGGGTGGTTTTCTAGTTCTTAACCTTCTTCTATTGCTTGAATTTTTTTCTTTAGTCTCTATTATATTTTCAAGTGCTATATCTGAAGAATTTCTAGTTTTGAGATCTTTTATTTCTCCAGTTATTTCAGACTTTACTTGGCTAATTTCAACTTTTTCTTTCTTGGATGAAGATTTGAGAGGCTCTGCTTGAGGCTCCTCTTGCTCTAGTTCAGATTTCTTAGAGGCTGAAGATTTGTTTGGAGAATTTTCACCAATATTTTTAGCCTTTTTCAGATCAGATGCGTTATCTTTCTTTTTTTCAATTGATTTGTCATCTTTTACTTTCTTTTTGCCAATTGATTTCTCATCTTTTTGTTGAGAAGATTTATAGGTGTGTGATTTATCCTTTTTCTTTAAGACTTCTTCTTTGGCTTGCTTTGGTTTATTCTTCTTTTTTACAGGTAATTTTTTTTCACCTTCAACGTCCATTCTTTCATCTTCACTTTCCTCTTTGCTCTCTTCAGCACTTAATATATTTTCAATTGGAGGCAAGATGATCTTAGCTTTTTGAGCTTTATCACTTTTAAGTTCTGGAAATGCAAAGTCTTCTTTTTCGGTGCTTTTATTTTCGCTGCTGGAGTATGACATAGCTTTATTTTTTCCTTTTTTAGCCTTTAATGATTTTTTTGAAGGAGATTTTGCTTCCTCTCGAGCTTTAAAATTTTCCTCAACACTTCCATCAGTTTCTATTCCTGCAAAAGGGCTTTTATAGACTCCTTCCATCGTAAATTTATCATAAGGATAAAGCAGCTCTTGCTGCAATGGAGATTCTAATTCTTGTTTATTTAATACATTCTGAACCCTTGTCTGGAGTCTCTTAAAATCTTCTGATGTAAATTTTTGAACTACTTCAATAGTAGATTTGCACTTTGGCTTATGATTTTTATATGCACACATTTTGCAAAACACACATTCTTGATCAGATCTATTCTTCAGTCGGTTTTTGTAACATTTATTGCAGCGATAATAAATCCAAAAAAGTTCAATATAGCAGTTTTCGCAGCACAAAACATTGTCAACTTGATTTGTGGAAATATTAGCTTTTGGAAGCTTTTCCAAGTTTTTTTTGTCTTCAGAATATGCTTCATTGATTTTTTGATATAAAAACTCTACTAAGTCAGCAGATAAAGTAGACATTTCATGATTAAGCAAATCCAATGCCAATATATGCATCGGCACCAGGTTTCGATAATTAATTTTCAAATTTATGTCATATCTTTCAAATGCAAGTTGAAAATTTTTAAGCGTTTTTGGACCAAAATTCCAAGCTGTGTTAACAGTGACATCACAGCTTTTCACCCAATGAATTGCGCTTGCACCAACATAAATGAAGTCTCCAGGTTTTTGTACAACATGATAAACAGTAAATCCTTTAGCCAAGCAGTATATTAAATCAGGCCACCACAAAGTTTCTGTTGTATAAATATCAAAATTATAGTCTCTCATTACGCAATCTCTAAATTTTAAGTTTTCAGAAGTTTTAAGAGTTCACCATTCTACATCACTTGGACCATGGTTAATATTTGCAGCACAAAAGCGTAGGTTTTCTTCATGTCCTCCAGTTCAGCACCCTTTGATTTTTAAGTAAGCTTGAGGAAGAGTCATACCTAATATATGCTGGCGAGTGTATCTGAGGGAATCATATTTGGAGTCCCAAAGAATTTTTGCAGGTAGTTTTCGTCTCATTTCGTCAATTTCTTCTTCTCAGCTTCCAAGATCAACATTTACTGCGAATTTTATTTTATTATTCACTTCTTTTTGTGCTGAAGCCTGCTTCATTATCTTCAAATAATCTATCATAGAGACAGTTTCTTTTGTAGCTGATTTCACTTTAAAGTCTAATTCGCTGTTTCCTTGTGTTAAGATGTCTACAGGGAAATCGCTGTGGTCTTCTTCCAGAGACCTCATGCTCATTAATTTTGTGTCGATTTTTCAGACATCATAAACATAGTTTCTCAGTATAAGTAAATCATATTCAAGCCATGTATCCCAGTCATAAGCTCCATCAGGAGATGGAGTGACAATTGGGACCGCTTTTAGGTTAGAAGGAATGATTTCTTTTAGAAAGGAAATGCTCCCTGTTGAATATCTCGTTGAAGGGTTATGCTTCTTTTCTAAAACCACTAAATGGAAATTCTCGTACATTGAGCGGGAATCAGTGATTGCTAGCTTTTTGTCTATGGCTGACCAACTGTTTGAACCGATTGTGTTGCTCCATCCCCCATGCTCTAATACTTCTTTATATAAATTATAAAGGGCATTTTTGCTTTTCTTGGCATTTTTGAAGACTGCATCTTTGGAACCAATCCCTAACCATGCATAAAGCTCCTTTAAAAGTTCGAATCATGAGTTTGCATCAGATAGGGCTTGATCATAATTGGAGCTGTCTTGGTCGCTATTCATTTTTATTGATTATTAAGCCCCCTACAAATAATTGCTAAAAATACTCTAGGCAATAGCAATAATTCTCAACGATCTGCTATATTTTTGATTATGTTTTTGTAAATGATTTTACATTTCAGCGAGTAATCACTTCGGACTATATATAATTAAATTAAATTTCTATCAGTATAGTTTAAGTATTGTTAAGAATATTTTCAGAAACTAAAATACAATTAAATTCTTGAAATTTTTGAAAGTATTTTAACATAAAAGTTTATCAAAATTTTGTTTTACTATTTAAGTTCTTGATGAAATTCCCTTGTTTCAGATGACAAATTATTTTCCTATTATTTAAAAATTAAAATATCCTATAAGTATTTCTAATATGAAATTCTTATTAATATATTAGGATGGCTACTCTCTGGTTAGGCGATATCAAGTCTTTTTCCTGCGAAGTTCATCCAGCAGTACCAATGACCGTACTTCAACACTATATGAGACGTCCAAATAAAGACCAAGAAGTTATAGGGCTTTTATTAGGTACTCAATCTGAAGGCCTAGTCCACATAAAGCACGCAATCCCTCTCCATCATATGGTCAAAGATAACACCTTAAACTTTGCGAAGCCTCTTGCAAACGCCCATTTTAACCATGCTATGGAAGCCTATCCTAAATGCTCACTAATTGGTGCTTATAGGACTGGAGATCTGAACCATATTGCAGTCACCTCAATTCTTACTTATGAAAAGATGTTCCCTGGAAATAATTTAATTTTACTAAATCTCCAGCTCTCTAGCAAAGGAATACAAACTCAATGCTACAAACTTGCAAGAATGCGCATAGGCTCCCTTGCATTATTCGAAGCATTGCCAACAAAAATCATTACAGAACCTTTGAATGTTTTAGTAAAACAAAGAATTAGTATACAAGAATTAGTTTCTGCTTGCAAAAATTATGCAAAAGAAATAAGTGCAGGCAGAAAGCAGCCAGACAAAAGAATTTCGCTGTTACTGTCAAGAGCGATAGGACTGGCAGGAAAAGTTGAGAAAAGCGGATCTGACATAGAGCTTGTAAATGAAATCTCTGAGCTTGTGCTTTCGCAAACTGTGATTTCAGATAAAACTAACGATTCTCTTTAAGTTTAATGGATTATTTCAAAGGTTTATTTCAAATACCTAGCTTAAGTTTTTTCTATAATTCATCTTGTTTGAATTGAGAGGGATTTAGGATGAGGATTTTAGTTAAACAAACACTTATGTGCTTTCAGGGATGGACAAAAAATTTTAAATATCTAAAAATATCGCTTATTATAATAATAAAGGGTAAATTCTATCCTTTAAGATAAATATGTTTAGGCAAGTAATTTTTTAAAAATTTAAAATTTAATTCCAGATATATTTTACTACTAAAGAAGCTTAATATTTATATATCATTTGCATTAGTTTTTTAAAAGCATAAATTTTATAAAAAGGATTTTAATATTAATTTCACGTGATACAACAGTAATAAAAATTATTGATCTAATAATTATCCAAAATTCGAGAAAACCAGCTGCAATAATCTTATAAAAATTAAATATGCTTATCCTTTATTATCTAACATATTTAATTCCAAATGCCTTCATTATCAAATAAATTAACTAAATTTCCAGTCAGTCGAAAAAAACCACCATTTTTGGAAGTTGACTTGATATTCATAAAAATAGTTTAAATATGACGTAACTACTCCTTACATCAAGTTTAAAAAATTCTGCAAAAGAAGCCATAAGATTAAAACAATTAATATTTTATAATTATTATCACGAATAATCTAATTCTATTATAATTAATTTAATGGGTTGTTTGTGCTCGGCTCATCCTGAATTCATTAGCTCGACTAACATGAAGCCGATAAGTAGAAGGACAGTAGATAGCATCGCTGAGATCATTTACTCTCCAGGCGATTTTATCTTCTCTAATTCCAAATCCTTCTACGACATCTATGAGACAGATCCAGTTCCCTTAGGCGCTGGCCTTCATGGCGAAATTCGAAAATGTAGGCACAGAGGGACAGATGCCATCAGGGCTGTCAAGATCATCAAGAAAGAATGCAAAAGCGGCATTTATCTTGAAGATGCCAACGTCCACAGAGAGGTAGATGTTTTCAAAGCATTGGATCATCCAAGCATCCTTAGGATGTATGAATTTTTCAATAGTAAAACTGAGTACTTTTTAGTACTGGAGTACATGGACGGTGGCGATTTATGCGATAAAATAGCAAGCGGGTTTCATTTCTCTGAAAAAATAATCAGAAGCATCATGAGACAAATATTGTCAGGCCTCAGCTACCTGCATAAGAAAAAATTAGTCCATAGAGACATAAAGCCTGAAAACATAGTGCTGGCTAGCGATATAAAAGATGACGAAATCACATTGAAGATTATTGATTTCGATTTAACTGCTAAATGTCCTCAAGGGACTAGAATGAAGCAGGTCGCTGGAACTCTAGAATACATGGCTCCAGAGATTTTTGACAGATCCTATAACGAGAAGTTTGACCTGTGGAGTTGTGGGGTTATTATGTTTATCCTTTTTGCTGGCTTTAATCCTTTCCAAGGAAAAAATGACACTGAAACTATAAGAAAAATAAGAAGAGGAAGGTTCAATATTGAAAGTCCTCGCTGGATAAATGTGTCAAATGATGCAAAAGATTTGATAAGAAAACTATTGGCAAAAGACCCTGAACAAAGAATTTCTGCTGAAGAAGCTTGTGCACATCCTTGGTTCAAGGCAGATTGGAAAGAAAAAGAAAGTGATGATGATTTATCAAACATTTTTAATAGGCTCAGAAATTACCAAAGATCATCCAAACTCACTGAATCCCTAAGCACTTTTATTCTTAGCCAAGTTATGAGTTACAAAAATTTCATGAACATCCAATCAGCATTCCAATCATTAGACCTCAACTGTGATGGCGTGATTTCACAGTCAGAGCTTGAAAACTTCACAAGATGCTTCGTCGAAAACTCACCAGAAACTGCTGCAAAAGAAATCATGAGCCAAGTTGACACTGATGAAAACGGAGTCATTGACTATTATGAGTTTTTAAGAGCTTGCATAGATCCTAAAGAAATTCTTTGCAAAGAAAATTTACTAAAAGCACTGAGAATGCTAGGACATGGAGAAAGTGCACTTGTTACATGTGGAGATTTGAAGAAATGGCTTAAAAGTGACTCATGTTTAAGCCAAGAGTGCACACAGGAAATTCTAGATGAACTGGATCCTGTAGGAAAAGAATGTTTTACCCCTGGATACTGTGAAAATCATAGGCAGGCAGGGACACAACATATGAAAATTGCATTGTTAGCGTAAATTAGTGTTTGTTTAGATATAAATATGTATATAATATATTCTATAATTAAATTTACAAAAATTTGAAGGAATGAATTTTACGAGATTTATGATAAACTTCTTAACATGACCAAGTTTGATTAAGCACCAATTAGACGTACACGATACTTGCTATCATGTATCCTTATGCACGAATCATTGCAAATTGGATATTCCATAGAATCTTTGCGTCCAGAAGCACTATTTCTTAAATGGATTCCCATCCATAATCATATGTTATCAGCATATGCTTCAATTATCCAATTTTTTTCTATTCTTTTTAAATTTGCATGAAAATGTTGTATTTCTTCATCTTTATCAAGCTGTAACTCGCAATTTGCATTGTATCCAATACGAGTATTGCTAGTAATAATCCTTTCACATGTAAAAGGATTTTGACCTCCTGAAATTTCCAGCACAAGATCTCCAGTAAAATTTGTAGCCTTAACTACTATTTCAGTTTTTCCAAAAACAAAAACCATACCAATTGAGACATTCATGGATTTTACTTGTATCAGGTTTTTTGATTTGTATATTCTCATACTGTCTGATGTGGGGCTACTAGGAGGAATCGCAGTTTCGGATATAAAAATTGCCTGGTCTCGTACAAATAATTTTACTGTATTTAAAGCATACGGAATCGATATCAAATAATCATGCTCCTCATGTGTGGGTTTTCCTAATAAAACTTTGATATTTCTAGAAAGTGCGATTGCAACAGGTTTAGACCTTGGTTGAGAAATCTCTGTAATTTCTAAGTATTTTGGCTGAAAAATTAACTTAGATTCTTCGGGCTGTCTGTATGGTCTGGGTGAATCTAATATAGAGATATTTTGAATTTCGATTTTTCTATTTTGGGGATTTCTACTTGAGAGCTTTCTTTCTTCAGAATAATCTTCTCTTGGATTTTCCATGTTAATGGGAACATCTGAGCCTCATCGATTTTCTCTGCTATGAGAAGCACTTCTGTTTATGTCATATGGTCTCAGCTTAAAGAAATCATGCAATTTTTCAAGACTCTTCATCACATTTCCAATTTTTTTATTAAATGTTTCTCAATCCATGGTTCTTGATTGGAGATTTGTGAAGAATAATTTTGATTTAGGTGGAAGAGATTGCTGAAGCATAAGAGTTGATAATGAATATAGCGCAAGTCTAGCGTTCTCTTGTAAATCAGGGTCATTGGAATTGATAAAATTTCCCCAGACTGTAGCAAAATTAGATAAATCCATAGTATTAAAAATCTATTCATCTACATATTTCAAGAAAACTAATGCTGAAAATAGTTAGCAATTCATTTCTAATAAATAATTAGCGGGTTATTTTTCTTCAGTTAACCTTTTCACTATTGAGCTTATTTTTTGTAAAGACGGCATCATTATTGCTAAATATCCTTCTGGCTCTTTTAATAAATTAGGGTTTTTTAAAAGAAGCTCATTTAGCTCTATTAATTTCCCCTCAACTCCAGCTCTAATAACGTAGGTGAAATTTTCTGTTCTTACAACTGCAAGTCTTGTGGCCGGTTGAAGCAATGGCGCATTTCTTTTTCTTTTTCCAGATAAGCCATCTGTGTTGTGTATGAATTTCACTTCGAGGATATTTTCGTTTTTAATGGGGTGGTTTTCTGATAAAAATACTAAAAATAGCTTGTTTGTGTGCATGCGAATTAAGAGAGGTGGGTCGTCTTGGTACTTATAAGTAAAGGGAGTGTAATAGCGATATAAAGGACTTTTAAAATAAGATGGCTCCATATAAATATTTAAAAGGTTATTGTTTCCTTAATGTGGAATGCATTCATTAAAGTTGAGTTATATCACTTTTGGATAGAGAGCTAGTTTTACATGAAATAAATTATTATGCAATAAGGCAATATTTGGAATTCTTAATTTTATTCATACAGTGTTGTTCATTTATGAAATAATAGTGATAATTCATAGACTACTGTTTATACTTGTGATTACCTTTTTTATATATAATGAAAATTAAAAGAAGATGCAACTCTGAAATAAATAAGTAGATAGCATGATTGAATAGCCTCTGCTAATTGAGAAAATAAGTCAATATAACACTTAAAATGCTTTCTACTGTTATGAATGAGAAAATTACAATTCAAAAAGTGTTTTTAATAGATTTATCCATTTTAGTCTGCACACATTTTATATATTCTGAGATTTTTGATTAACCCAAAACAACATTAAATTAAAACGATTTTTTAATTTTAACATAAGAACTGCAAAATAAATATTTTATAAATTCTATTTATATAAGATTTAATTATTTAAAAATTTTGCACTAAAAAATAAGGGGGCTTAAATTGTATTATTTATTTTACAAATGCGAATAGAAGACCTAACAGTGCTCGAAGGCAATTTTTATGTCTATGAAATTGACGATTTATCAGATATAGAAATTTTTGATCCATGTTATGATCCAGATAGCAACGCTCATATAATAAAAGATGAATGTGACAGCGATATAGAAATGATCATAGAAAATGATCCAATAAAAGATGAATTAATGGAAATTGTCCCTGTAAAAGAAGAAGATATAGAAATTCAAGAATTAGTAGACCTAACAGCTAAGCAAAGGAATAAAATTATTTCCCCAAACGACATTAAGCTTGGCGATATCCTAAAACTCGATAAACTTACAATTCTGAAGCCAGAAGACACGATTTTATTATTCAAAGCAAATAAAGAAATTTTACCACAGCCTCCACCAACTAGTGAAAATATTCGATGTCGTCGTCACTTCATGGAAATGATGAACCAAAATCAAATCCCTGGAAGCTTGGCTGAACCTTCACCAGGAGCTCCCCCCCCTCCAGGTCGTGGCAAAGGCAGAGGTGGCCGCAGACTCCCATGGGATCCTTTAAAAAACCCTCGCAGAAACACAAGTCTTAAAGCTGGAGTTTACGATTTACCCAGAGTTTCTGAGGAGGAATTATTAAAATCCCATTCGAAATGTCTATTTGAAAGTTTCCAAAAAATCCACCGTCGAAAAATTAAAGGTCAACTCTCCTCAATTGTTCATGAAAAAATTGTTATTGAATTTAAATTTGAAATGCTTAATCTCCCCAGAATTATTATGAGAACTGTTCAAATGGACTATTTATCTACCTTCCACCAAGTCCATATGGCCATTTGCGATATCTGTGGATATGTCCCTAGTGAATATCCTAACTATAAATTCGTGTTTTTTAATTTAGAAAAAAAACCAATTTATTTAGGAGACTCAGGCTTAAGTGAAGAAAAAAAGGCTGAGCAAAGAGAATATATGAGAAATACAGTTTTAGTGGACCCTTTACATCCTGATTATTGTGAGCTTAATTATCAGATTGATGATGAAGAAAATGTGAGGTTTAGAATAAAAATTCTAAAATTTGCTGATAAAATAGAAGCTTATGATTATCCTTTTTGTGTAAGAGCTAAGCATGTTGGCCCACAAGGGATGAGGATAGATCAGTTTAGAGAAGTCCTGGAAAAGCTGGAAAATGGAGGAAATGAAGAAAATGAAGAAAATAGGGAGTTTTTACAGCAGTATGAAAGCTGGAGGATTAATAAAATCAATAAGCTAGATGTGGAGTTCCCGAGTTTTGTAACTAGCTCAACTCTTGTGAGGATGAATGTTTGTGAAGAAAGAATATCATTTTTGAGGAGCAGCCAATAGCAAAATTAAATCTAGCTTAGTATTTTATAAATTAAACATGAATCTTATATAAAAATATAAAATATGAATATCTGGTTAATTCAATTTAATTTGTAAGATTATTGAAATTTCTTGAAAATTCAACCTCAAATTAGATTCATATTATTTTTAAAATCATTAAAATTTTTTTACTTTTCATAAACAATTTTAAAGCTACATAAACTCAAGCATACTTTTAATTGATTATTTATTGTGCATATAAATAAAGGATTATAGTTATGCGGCTAATTAAAATTAGAAGATTAAAGAAATGAAAGATCTTAATTAAAATCCCTCAATGCTGCAAAGGATAAATCATTATTTTTCTTCCCTCTCAATAAGTAAAAATCAACTCGATTAATACTAGTTAACTTAAATTCTACGAAAATTGTATATTTTTAAAGCTTTTATTTTCATAAGCTCCGGTTCGTCACAGTTTCATAAAATAAAAACAGTTAAAAATAAACTAAACAACTTCTCAGGTTGCCATCAATTAACCATAAATTCTAATCCCCATACCTATCGTTATTAAATATCGCTCAATCATGAAAACTGCTGACAGAAGCTGACTATCATCAAAGAAATCACTATTTTTACCCTTAGCATTATTTTCTGCTAGTGTTTTGGTAATGATTATATCATTAACAACTAAGAAATGATCAACTCTTGATCAAGGTGGAATATTAAACGAAATGAGTCTTTATCGGTGCAAAAATTGTGTGGATTATTCTGAGAATTGAAGCTGGAAATGTTTGTCTGATTATTGTTATTATGCCGATTCCAGTTTCGGGAACTGCATAGCATATAACAACGGATCAAAAGCTTCATTCTTTTATTTTTCATTTGAAATCACTGCAATTATCTGTGGGCTGATGGTTGTTGAAAAGATAATTTTGGCAATTTTTGATAAGAATTATGGAGGCAAAATTATTGTGTGCCTACTTGCTGCCTTCATGCTCATTGCTCATGTGATGGCAATATATATATGATCTGTATTAAATAATGCAAATTGGTATAAATCTAATGAAGTGTGTTCTATAGAAAGGCCATGCTTATATGCAGAAATTGGACCCTTTTTAGCGTTTGCTAATATTTTTATTTGTAGTTTCGCGTTTATTTCATTGATGATCCTGATATGAAAACAGAAAGAAAATATATCAATTAACGAGCCTCTTGCTCGGTATATATGATTCATCAGAGTTGAATTATTATTAGTAATTGTTGGGATGCTATTTTTTATTTTATTTTTCATAGTGATTTTTACTGTTTATCATGAAGATTGGGTAGAGCGGCACACTAAAGATAATTTATGGAGAGGAGGACTCTCATCTTGCGTTGCTTGTGAACCAAATATCCCTGATTTTGATTGGGAGTGCTTAGTTGCTCGTGACTGCTACGTTTCTCCTTCATCAAAAAGCTGCAAGCTTTATACTCATATGTTTAATGCTTATAAGCTCTATATATTTTTTGATGGGCTAACTCTACTTTGCTCAGTTTTCTTCCTCCAAACTTATATATATTTTTTAAATCGAAAAGTTTATGGCTCAGTTTATATGACATATGTAATTCCTATATAGATTTACGCAGTTTTGCTATCAGTATTCCATATTTCTGCCACAATTTTATGATTTATGGAGAGCGATGTCGCATTAGATTCACACTGTAACAAAAAAAAAATCCGACCGCATAAGCACATTTTCACATGCTCAAGATTAGGGCCTCATTTACTTATGATCTCAAACTTTTTTTCTATATGTATGACTGCTCTATATTGTTATGTATTTTATAAACGGAATTATGATTACAAATCTATAATTAAGCTTCAAGAAAGTCAAGAGCAGTCATCTTCCATGTCTCATGAAAGGTCATCAATTCAAGATTTTAAAATAATACAATAATAAGCGATTAATAGTTTTCTATTAACTTTTAAATCAAAAAATCAAATTTAAATCGATTTTCCAGCTGATTAAAAACTTTGATTCATTTACATTTTTTAACAAAAAATGCATGCTTTATATCAGTTATAAATTTAATTATAAAACATTTAATCCATCTTGAGGCCATAAAGCAATTATCCAAATATTTTTAAATTAATTCTTTATCAAATAAAATTATCGAAATCTGATTCAAAAAAAAATTAAACTGTTCTGTCAGTATTGCGTCCATTATAATTCAAACAATTCACAGAATAATAAAATGGAAACCCAAGACAAAAAAATTTGGCCAAAACAGACCCTACTTGCTCCAATATTTTCAACCTTTATCTGCCTAATTCTCATGGTGGTATCAGTTTTCCACCCTCAGTGATCCACTCTCAGTCAAAATGATGAATCATTGCAGTTCAGCCTTTTTAATTGCCAAAATTGCCAAGAAATGTACAAAGGGTGGAGTTGGCAGTGCTTTTCGAATATTTGTGACTCAAGTGACATTATTGGAGACTGCCAAATCTACTCAAACAATAATAGGTCGGCTTACGCCTATTTTTCGCTTGAAGCTTTTTCCTTTATAATTGGGCTGGTGTTGCTGGAAAAGCTCATCCTACTTATGAGCGACAAAAGACAGGGGAAAAACATAACTCTGTATTTATTGTCATTTTTTATGATGATTGGACATATAATAGCCATATCAGCATGGTATCAATTAAACCCAGTAGAGTTTATTTCATATGGCGCTGAAGAGAATCCTATAGAAATTACCTTTGAAGCCAAAAATGGCCCTCATGTATCTAAAATTAATTGTTTGCTTTGCTTTTTATCATTCTTACTATTAGCGATTGTATTGCACAGACAGCCAGACAGAAAATGGATAGAAAATTCTATCTCTTTAGACGGCCTTCACAAAAGATACAAATTTAACCGTTGGATGGGCTCAGTTGGCTGGCTCTTTGTTCTCGGGATGATTACTATTTTTTCAGCACTTATTGTAAATCGATGGGTGCTAAGAATTTCAAATGACAGCTATTGGGAAGGTGGACTTTCTAACTGCATAGATTGTGAAGAAGAGTTTATTGACATGAATTGGGGTTGCTTAGCAACGTTTAATTGCTTGGTTGACTCCACAACAGGGACTTGCCAGATCTTTAAGCACTTGTATGATGCTTATATAAGTTATGTGGTTCTTGAATGCTTTGCATTGCTGTGCTCAATTTTCTTCTTACAAACTTATTTTCATATAGCAGCAAAAAAGGATTATGGAATTCCTTTTATGAATTATGTAAGCTTTATATAGATTTGGGCTATTAGTATTGCAATGTTTAATTTTATTGCTACTATTATGTGGTTCAGCTTAAGCAATTCAAAGTTAACTGTTGATTGCAGAAGTACAGCAAAGGTACATGAAGAGCCCACAATGTGTTCAACTTTTGGGCC
Source organism: Blepharisma japonicum (assembly GCA_949751835.1). NCBI lineage: Eukaryota > Ciliophora > Heterotrichea > Heterotrichida > Blepharismidae > Blepharisma > Blepharisma japonicum. The sequence goes on along the minus strand of CATKHK010000005.1, from coordinate 444,684 downwards.
TTATGCAATTTTGTCATCAAATGTATTTTTTATTATGATGGCAGTTATTTTCTGTATAGCGTATAGCAAGAGAAACGATGATATCAGACAAGTTATGATTAATCAAAATGATTCAAAGGCTGCTGATTCTGTCGAAGTGAAGATTGAGGACACTAAGTAAAATTAGTTTAATATTTATTTTATATATAAATGTATAATGTATATGCTTATGATAAACTCAGAAGAGAAAATGAAGAAAGATACTCAAAGACCATGAAGACGATAATTGAAGAAAAAAGGAAAAAAGTTATAGATGATCGATATGAAAAGAAATTCAGGATGAGAATGAATGAAACAGTTCTTCAACTTTATAAAGAAATTGATTTGGAAAACACTAAAAGGTCAATAAGTGTAGCACCATCAAGAAATAAAAAATCAAAGCTTACAAACAGTTTCAAAAATTTTGATAAAAAACTGTCACTTGATAGCTCTTCAAAAAGAAACATATTTAGGCTGCGGCCAAGAGAAAAGGACAAAGAAATCCAACCACCTTTGAAGTTTAATTTTAATACAGAAAGGGAAAGGATTTCTGAATCACGAAGAATTCAGAGAAGCTTATTTGATACTTCTCTGCCACCTAATTCAGATTCAAAAACATTTTATACAAATTTTGAAGGCTCAGCAAAGCAAACGCTCAGTGGAGGAAAAGAAAGCTTCGATTATTATCATTTTAAGACTCATTTTAAAGAAATTGAGAGCATGGCAATGAATCTTCATGGAAGTCTAAAATTTTCAAAAGAAAAAGTGACACTGAAAGAAAAGAAAAAGCAGGAAAAACTAAATAAATTGCTGATGAGAATAAATGGAGATGATGAAAATAATAGGAATACCATAATTTCAAGTTCATTGACTAAAGAAGAAATTATCCCTATATCAAATAAAGTTCTAGAGAAGTATGGACTATGAAAGCAGCTACCTACTAAGCATGATTCTGAAGAAGGTAGATGGGCAATCACTCTAAGAAGCTCTATAAAATTCCCAGATTTATCTCCTAAAAAATCCCGAAGTAAAAACGATTAAAAAATGAGAGTAATAGAGTAGGCTAAATTTTATTATGCTTTAGTGTGAAATTGTTTTGAATATATTAATAATTATTACTTACTTCAAAAATTTTATAATGCGTGAAGAGAATTATAAAAATTGATAAATTACTATTTCTCATTTTTATAGTTCTTTATTTTTGGCTATTAATGAGTCATCTCACACTAGCTATCTCTTTTCAAGTTTATTCTATCTAAATAACTCTTTTGTAAAAATTATTTATATAGAAATAAAATACCAATTAAATATTTGTTATACGCTTTGCAATTCTTTCTGTCTTCGATAATTTAAGAGTCTTAATCAATTTTATAATTTATGAGAGATGCAAATTTCTATATCTTCATAACGCAAAGCCTTCAAAAATACGCTCTTATAAAATTAATAATATTAATTTCTAATATATCTGAAAATCGCATCAAAACCTTGGTTTTTCCAATAATTTAAATTACTCTTCTATTATATCTATAGCCACATCTAAGAATGAAATTATTCGTATTATAATTTTAATGGCCGATCTTAGCTACGACGAATTTCCCTTCTTAGCCGAGATAGGTATTCACAAAACAAATTATGGCTGCTTCAGTGGATCATGGTCTGGAGAAGGTTCAGAACTTCCAGCTATAAATCCACATGATGGACGTGTAATAGCCCACGTTAAGCAAGCTACACCACAAGAATTAGAAACTTGCTTGGCTAATGCAGAATCAGCTAAAAAGGTTTGGTGGAATACCCCAGCTCCTCGTAGAGGTGAAATTATCCGTCAGATAGGAGAAGCCTTACGTGCCAAAAAAGAAGCCTTAGGAAGATTAGTTACCCTAGCCATGGGGAAATCCCTAAGTGAAGGATTAGGAGAAGTTCAAGAGTTTATTGACGTGTGCGACTATGCACTTGGCTTATCAAGGCAGCTTGATGGGAAAATTTTCCCATCAGAACGCAGCAAACATATGCTTTTGGAGATATGGAACCCATTAGGGATTGTTGGAGTCATCACTGCTTTTAATTTCCCAGCTGCTGTCTTTGGCTGGAATGCAGCTATTGCACTTGTCTGTGGAAACTGTGTGATTTGGAAAGGAGCATCTTCAACTTCATTGGTATCAATAGCATTTACTAAGGTAATGGAAGAGGTCTTAGTGAGAAATGGAATACCACCAGCAGTGGTAACAATGGTTGTAGGACCTGGTGGAAGCGTAGGAGAAGCCTTAATGGCAGATCACAGAGTCAAATTAATTTCATTCACAGGCTCAACCTCAATTGGAAGACATGTAAGCCAAGTCGTTCACAACAGATTTGGAAGAACCATTCTTGAGCTAGGTGGAAACAATGCAGTCATCATTATGGACGACGGAAATGTTGAGCTTGCACTTAGAGCTTGCTTATTTGCTGCTGTTGGCACTGCTGGACAAAGATGCACCACATTAAGAAGACTTTTAGTTCACACTTCTCAATATGATAGTGTCAAAGCTAGACTAGTGGAAGCTTACAAACACATTAAAATTGGTAACCCTCTAGACCCTACCAACCTTATGGGCCCTCTTCATACAGCAGCTGCTGTCAAAGAGTTCACTGATGGGATTTCTACCATACGTGCTCAAGGTGGTCACATCCTTTCAGGAGGAAATGTAATTGAAGGACCTGGCTTCTATGTCGAGCCTACAATAGTAGAAATTGCTCATGATGCCCCAATAGTAAAAGAAGAACTTTTTGTTCCTATTTTATACCTGATCCCATTCTCTACCTTTGAAGAAGCCGTTGCTATTAACAACGAAGTTCCTCAAGGACTTGCCAGCTCCATGTTCACCAACAACTTAAAACACATGTGGGAATGGCTTGGACCTAATGGTTCAGACTGCGGCCTTGTCAATGTCAATATGGGCTCATCAGGTGCTGAAATCGGTGGAGCTTTTGGAGGAGAAAAAGAGACAGGAGAAGGCAGAGAAAGTGGCAGTGACTCCTGGAAGCAATATATGAGAAGGTCATCATGTGCAATTAACTATTCATCAGAGCTTCCTTTATCACAAGGCGTTAAATTTGATTTATCTTAACTAAGGCTTATAAATACATTATTTAGGTAATAAAAAATTAAATCCTGAAGCAGAAAATGTAGGGCGGAGCACTCTAACTGAAGTTTTAGGTCGAGGAGATGTTTGGAAGCTATAAGGAGTTGACAGCCTTGGACCTGGGTTAGCTGAACTTGTGTGGCGATTCCTATTAAATGGTACATTTGAAATAGATGTAGCTGAAAATTGGTTGTTTAGAGGAAGATTTCTAGATGATTTTGACTGAGTGCTAGGCCGAGAAAAAGCTTCAGTAAGGAAGAAAAACTTATCATCAACTTTAGGAACACTGTAGTATTTGTCTTGCATATCAATTCTGCTTCTTACTTCTTTACTGTAACCATCTTTAAATACATTCCTTTCTTCAGAAACTTGAGAAAATTCATCTTCAAGCAGCTCAATTTCTTTGTAAAGATTTTGCGATTCAGCCTGAACTGACTCTATTTGGTTTTGAATATTTTTAATAGATTGCTGAATAGTGTAACCCATTTTTTTGATCTCTAGAGGTGTCAAGCCTTGAAATCTTGCAGATAAAGCAAGATTTATGTCCATATCGCCGAGATTTGAAGTATTTAAAGGAATCTGAGAAGTTAAAGATTCTTCCTCTTTTTGAGAACTAAAAGATTGGGCAAAAGTTTTCATGAAAGTTTGAGCTTGCTGAGAGCGGGAAAATTTTGTTAAGCTTTGTGTCTTTTTTAACGAGTTCTGAAGGTTTGGCAACAATTTTCAAGCTCTATATAAAAGTTACATAGGAAATAAAATAGGACTTGGAGGTGGAGGATGATGCTTAGTGGGGATTAAAACCGGCCGAATCCCATTATTATACTTTCCATCTTCGATATCATAAATAATTGTATTCTGGACATTCGCGATCTCCAGCATTTTAGCTGTTTCTTTTTTCATCTCATTGAGAGTTTCACTAAATATGTGTTACTCTAAATTTCTCAAATAAGTATTAATCTCCATTTGTGACTCAAAAAATTCTCTATGAGAGTCTTCATCATCTCCAATTAAATATTTAAATTGCTCTTCTAAATTCGCAAACCTTTCCTTTTGTTTTTCTTCATTATCATAAATTAATTTTTTCATAGCATGGTCTGCTTCATTGATCCCAAGCTCTTTCATTTCAAATAGATTTTTTAAATCTGTGGTATTATTTTGCATTTGGAGCTTTAAGTTGTGGAGAGTGGCAGAGTTTTCTTCGACAGCTAAGTGGCTGTGCATGAGCATTCTCTCGAGCCCTTCTGAGTTAGAAAATGTTTGCTCTTGGCCGATTTCTTCGTTTTTGTATTTGTATTCGCTGATGAGATCTTTTAAGTCTCTGATTTCAGTTTCTAGATTTGTTAACTCAATTTTCTGCTTATCTTTATTATTCTGATGCAAAATTTTAATGTGATCAAGAATTTTTTTATTTTCATTGTTTTTCTTTTCTAAGTCTGCATTTCTCCTGTTTAGGTTTTTTGTAGTCTCAAAGGATTCTTTATATTTCAGAGCGAGCTGGAATTCTTTTGTCCCTTTCTTGGCTAATACCATAGATTCTAAGTCATCATCGATCCCAACTAGCCGAGCAAAAAGCCTTAACTTTTCTTCATGCTGAAGTTGGCTTTTTTTGATCATAGCATTTAACTCATAAATTTCTTCTTCTAGCCTCTGGGCCATTTCATGAGCCATTAGAGCTCCTGCATCAGGCCTCTGCATAAGGTTTTTTTTGATATTTTTATCAATTTCTGTTATTGATTTCACAAAAGCAAGGACATGCCCAGTTTCGCTATATTTAATTGGATCTGTATCTATTGCAGTTAATATTGAAATTGTGGAATTTCCTGAAAATCCACTCTGCAAAAATTGTGTTAGTTTGCTGATTTTGTAAGGAATCACGTTTACAGTGGCGCCTTGCTTGACTAAGTTCACTTTGTTCAGTACCCTTTTAAGCGCATAAAGGTTACTGAGCTCAGCTTCTGACTCGTTTTCAATTGCTCCTGATTCAGCAAATTTATGCTCTGAGCCTGCTATATCTACGATATTAAATCTTGCACTTTTGGTGCTATTTATATCACCATGCTTATCTTTTTGAGTTACGTTTATAGAAAGTATAGTAGTCGCGTCGTTAGCAATATTTCCTGAGATTTCTTCAGCCTGTTCTCTCATTTTAAATCCAAGATTAATGATCTCAAAAATTTCTTCAGCTGTCATGACCTGTATTAATGAGACATCTTCTATATATGCCTTTCCTCTAATATCCTTTACAGCAAGGTCTTGTTCATTATAAATTTTTAAGAGAGCTTCAATGTCTTCTCCTTTGTTATTATATGCAATTCCCAAATCTCTAACCTTATTTTTGTACATTTCAAATAAACTTACAATTACAGTGATATTCCTTTCAGCAGTCAAGGATCTGATTTTTCCAAATAAATATTGTATGCTTGATTGGACTAAACCTCCTGATAACCCTCTTCTTGACATTTCGCCATATAGATTATATGTTTTTCCTGATCCTATTGCCCCTAGTGCTATAAGAGTTGCATTACAGCCATCAAGGATTTGATCTGACATAGGATAACCTACAAGCTCGCATATAGGTGTGATTGTGGAGTCTGATGGAAATATATTGGAGAAATAGAAAGGGGTTCGATTATTAGGAGGAGTTATAAGAGTAAATTCTGTTAAACTGGGGGAAATTCGATAAAATGAAGTATCAGGAGTGGATGAGCTAGAAGGCTTGAGTCTTAAAAGTAAATTTATTCTTCCGGGTCGTGCCATTTAGAAATAAATTATGTTTAGTAACTGATTGCAAAAGGATTTTAAATTAAGCTAGCAGAAATTTATCTGCCAGAGGTTTAAACCCCTGTAAATGATTATTGTATATATATTATGCTTATTGGCATTTTATCCTTTCTCATCAGTATAAATTTGATAAAAGCCAATTATTTAAACTTCTTTTTATGCATTTTTAAGTAAAATTTAAGCCATTTGAATATTTTCTCATATAAAGAGAAAAAGTTCCACAAGTGGCAGTTGAAAATTCTAATATATTCTGGATAGAAAATTAAGATCAATTTTTTAAATATTTTTAATTACTCATTTTTTCCTTACCACGACTTTACCTTGTGACTAACTTTTATAGATTTTTGAACTCTATCATAAGTCGCATTAAAAGGTTTTTGTAAAGTACTTGCATATCTCTGCATAAGTCCCTTGGCTTCTCTAAAATCTGAGCAAAACCAATAGAGCCCTTGCAAGTCTTTTCTATGATATTTAACATTGCAAGCTTGGAATGGATCGAAATGTCTTAGTTCAGGGTGAATGCTAAGAGCATGATGAATTTCGTCGACTGAACTTAAGATTCTTGCCCCATAAACCTTTCTATCTCCCTCAGAATTCATAATTAGACCAATTTCGATTGAGTAAAAATAAAGGTTCATTAGTTTTTGTATATCTTCTTCAGTAGCTCCTAAAGAAGCAAGGCCAATTTCTTGAACAAATTCAGCAAATTCAGGATCAGCAAGCATAGGGACATGACCAATTACTTCATGAGCAATATCTGGGTCTATGCTAAAATAAGGATGAGAGTGATGTCTCATATGAAGCGTAGTAGGAAATACTCTAAATGCTAGACAATTTAAAAAGTCTCTATCTTTTTCCATAGCAGAAATAGGCTTAAGCTGAAATCCAGTTTTCCCCATCAAATATTTATTAACTTCTGCTAATTGTGGCACATCATTTTCAGTAATGATCCCTTTCTTTTCCATTTCCTTAAAATTGAGTAGAAATTCATTGCATGCAATTTTCTTATAAAGAGGTGACAAGGCATGATAAACCGTTTGCCAAGTCGTAGTTTCATCACTTGTATATTGAATTCTTGGAATTTCTTGGCTTAAAACACAATTTTTTGCAATAATTCCAAATTCTTGCCTTCTTGCCCAATAATTTGGATCCATAGACCCTGGATGATCGTGATGTAGAGGCCTAACTAGCTGTTGCATTCCATCTATATCACTAAATCGTCTTGGAAACCACGGTACCTCGAGACTTCCTAGCACTGTGACGTCACCGCAGACTTTTTTGATTTTTTTGCATACATTTTCCAACGAATTATTATTTGGGGTTTCTATGTCTACAATAAAAGTAAAGCCTTTATCGGCATCTATCAGTGATGCTGGTCTTGACTCTATGTGGACTAAATTGAGGTTATTGTCAAGGATTGTTTGAAGAACTTGATTAAGCGAGCCAGGGGTGTTTTTCTGAAGTGTAAACATTAAAGCAGCCATATCAGTGATTTCAAATGGGGCCTTTGTGGCACTTGACATAAACCTGAAGAGAGCTCGGGTAAGCATTTTTATTTTATAACCACAGCATATTTTGGTTAAGAAACGGATATCATACAATACCTTGTCACTTGAAATGAGAATTTAAATGAGGTAGAGTATATGAATTCTGTTCATAAAGAAACTTTTTAAATGATAATTAATTTTGAAACTGTTTTGATATTTTAGTGAAAAATAAAGTTGCAAAATTTTAAAATTATTGCTAAACATTGGAAAATCAGAAAAAGAAGATTCTATAGAATAAAAGTAGTATAGCTCATATAAAATTATAATGAGGAATAAATGCTTCTTTTACTTTCATACTCATTTCTTGAAGATAAAAATCGCTGCATAATAAGTTTTGAGGCTTTGAATGGGCATTTACTGCTTATTTATCTTTATATTTAGAATAAATTTAAGATTGTAAGATCCTAACAAAAAATACAAAAACATATTTATTAAATTCTGTTTCAATAATATCAGCTTAAAGTTAATAAATCAAAAATATCTATGAATAATTTATAATTGATATAAGTAAGATAAAATTAGATTTAAGTATTAAATATATTATATGTTTGAAAAAATATAATATTTAAAATATTTGGATAAAATTTCTATATCAATAGGATCAGGTATTTTATAAAGATGCTTATATAGCAATAGTCTAATACTCCAAAATTTTGATTAAAAATAATACCTTATATTTAAGCAAACTTAATAGGATTTAATATTTTCAGTTTAGATCTTATTCATATAACTATTTGAAATCTATTTCTTCCTCAATGCTAGAATTTTAAAGCTATTTTACTTTTAAGATGTAATACTAGTTGTACTGATTTTTAACTAAATTTACTTTTTCCATGAATATTATTTAGTTTATATGATATAAGCTGCATCTCAATCCTAAACTAATAATAATTTAATATTGAAAAAAATTTATAATGTATCTCTTCAGTAGCAATTCATAATTTTGCATTGTAGTTTAGTTAAAAAATAAAAATGCGTGCATTAGAAATCGCAAATGCTATTTATGAATCAATAACTGCATGAAAGCTAGCATTATGAATTTTGTCAGCCAATACTCTACTATTGTCAGCTTTATTAGTTCCATCCTTACTTACATCAGGACTTATCTCGACAATACACTTAATAAAATCAAGCTCATCTCTATGTTTTCTGATATTCATATCTATCGTGTTCTGGTGTTTTTATGCAACACAGTCTATCTTTTACATTTTCCTTGATTCACTGAATTCTGCAGAAAGGAAGAGAATTGGGCATTACCTAATACATGATTCGATGCTATTACAATTCGTAGTTATTTCTATTGGAGATAGCTCAAATAATAGCATTGAAATATTAATTTGGGCTTTTACCTTTGTTTATTATTCTTCATGTAAAGTTCTGAGTATCATTGCAAAGTCTAGACTTCAAAATAATCATATTAGAAATCTGCGAGAACTAATAATGACTACTATTGGAGTCACAGCAGGTTTTATTATTTTCACAGCTTATATGTTCTCATATGCGAGTCCAAGCTTGATTTTATTGTTAAATTATGATGGGATATTAGTGTTAAAGGAAAGCGTGATTACATGGTATCAGCTTAAGCATAATTTAGCCTTAAGCAGAAGGCATGATTTAGCAATAAACTCAGCTGAAATTTTAATAAATATATGCAGATGGATTCATATCGCAATTTGGTATTCTGAATGGTTCTTATCGAGCCCACTCCAAGTTTTAGTTATCATGAGACAACAAAAATATATCATCAGTCTAATTTCTATATGCAAAAGATATCGACATTATAAAATTTCTATGAGAAATTTTGTTAAAAAATACCCGCCGCTTACAGAAGCTGAATTATCCAAGCATGGAGACGAAAAATGCTGCATTTGTTGGGAGCCTTTGACTCAGAGTAAATGCAGTCGAATTTCTTGTGGACATATTCATCATGTTGAGTGCATAAGAACTTGGGTTTTAAATAATACAGAAAAAAAATGCCCTCTCTGTAACCAAATTTTTTTACAGCCAGAAGTGGTTAGAGAAAGATCATGGTGAAATTTTTCATTTTCAAGAAATGCTGCTGGTATGAGAGAACAAAGAGAAAGAGAAGTGGAACAGGTAAGAGAAATTTTGCCGCACATTCCGCATGAGGTTATCAGAAGAGAGCTCGAAAGGACTGGGTCCATGGATGAAACCATTGCAAATATGCTTGATGAATAATAGATAATGAGATTTTATTTATATTAATTTTTAAAGCTTTGCTTAAATAAAATAACTTTGAAAGTTCACAATTAAATTGAGTTATTTTTGCATAATTTTCTCCAATTACTATTTAAATAAATTTTTAAAATAAGCTTATTTTAGGAAATTTTAATAATGGAAAACTTAGATAGATGCTTGAAATTAGATTAATTTACATAAGGAATTAAATACACTTATTTGCTTTGCCAGATGTGTGCCTCAAAGATCATTTTTGAAATGATGATATGTCCTAAAAGATTGCACATGTGCAACTAGTGTCTTTTCTTGGCATTTTATATATGATAGGCTCGACTAGATGCAACTCGTGGATGGGGTCTTTAAAAAGTACTTTTTTATCCATTGTGCTTGCTCGGGTAACGACTCGAAAACTTTGAAGCTGCTCTTTAGTAGATTTTCTAAGAATAGACTTGAGTTTTATAGCATTATCAGGGGTATTCTGCCCTTCATGATGCGGCATAACGCTGGGAGACTTCATTGTTTATTTACAATTATAACTCAATGGGTATTAGAATTGCCATAATTTAAGCAGATTTTCCTCAATGGTATTTAAGGATGTGAATTTATTATAGAAACTTTAATAAAGAATCATAGATGATGAAACCATTATCTTTAGATAAAGCCCAATCTTTATCTTTATAAAGATATTTCAACTCCCATTATTAATTGTGGATATAAATTTTACTAATAAACGTATAACTTAATTATAGCTATTTATATGAAAATTTAACAATTAAAAATAAATATAGAGCTTTATGCAATAATTATTGCTGTCGTTATTTGCAAAATTATCATTTTAATCAAAATAAATTTCCCCATTTATAGTCAGTGTGGAAGCAAGATTTCACATATTTTAACTTCTGTTTTTAATAAACAGAAAATAATTGCTAATTAAGAAATTGTATAAAATGCTTTAATTTAAAAATTTCCTATATCAATCCTGTTAATGCTAATACTTTTCTAATAGTATCATTTTACATGAATTCTTTTGCTAAACTAAAAAACCTTGTAATTAAATGGACAAAACAAATGAGTCTAACATCGAAGGAGAATTATCTCTAAAGATTCCACAAATAGCTCCAAGCTCTACAAGACACTGCTTAATAGGATTTTCTTTTGACCAAAAACGACTAATCCCAGAATCTAAAGAAAAAGCTTATGAAGAAAATGCAATCAAATACGTAAAACTTGATCCTTTAATGCAAACCCAAAAACCAATGAGAAATGGGATAAGTCCTTTATTAAGGCATCCATTTCTATGTCCACACTGTAAAAAATTTAAGCTCCCACAAAGATTATTTAATCACCATGCTGGACTGCCTATAAAGAAAAAATTTTGTAATTGCACGAGCTCGAAAAAGGTTTTAAAAGATCTGTTTCTTGAAGAAAAAAAGGTTTTAACAATGGCTCCATCATCTTCTCCTTTCCAAACGCGCCCTAAAAAAGAAAATATGAGAAACCCTTCAATGAATTTTCCAGTTGATTTTCAAGAAAGAACCCTTATGGCTAAAGGTATTGGGTTGTCAAAATCATCAAGTAAAAGTAAAGAACTAGAAAAGCATATAGATTTCCCTAAAATATTCATGCTTTCTGATGGAATGATAAGAGGAAAAGAACTTCTTGAAAAATTGAAAAGTTCACAGCCAAGTTTGCATAATTATGAAAATGAAGAGCCTGAAACAGAAATGCCTATAGAAAATCCAATTGATGAGCCACAAAAATATAAATATCTTATACACAAAGGAAATAATTCAAAGTTAATCAAAACACTAATGCAACTAAGGAGCGATTGGGAAGAAGGTGACTATAACTTGCCGAATTCTTCACATTTCATATGGCATCCTACTTCTGTTCACATTAAATTTGGCAGGCTACTTTCATACCTCCCAACTCAAATAACGAATCATTTTGAATTTCATGCAGAAATCACTAATAAAGTAAATCTGTTTAAAAATTTACGAAATTACTGTTTATTACGAGATATCGATATTACCGAAATCATGCCAATTACTTTTGAAATTGACATTGAATCTAAAGTTTTCCATTCTCAGCTCATGCTATTTATGAGCTACTTCAAAAATCTGCAAAAAGACGAAAATAAAAGAATTCTCACTAAACAAAAACTGTTTAGCTTTGACTCTGCCACACAGGCAAAAATGCCGCCATCTACACATTTTGTAGGGGAAAATATATGGATTCTTAAACCTTCGGGTTTTAATAGAGGCAGAGGAATCCATGTTTTCAGCGATTTAGAAACGCTTAAAAATTTATTTACAGAGTATCAAGAATTTGCAAATATGAAGCGAATGAATAAAAGCTTGAAACCAAATGAAAAAGGAAAGATTTATTCACTTAAGTTTGTGATACAAAAATATATAGAAAGTCCGTTACTAATAAATGACAGGAAATTCGATATAAGGGTTTGGGTGCTAATTAACCATGACTTAAACTGCTACTTTTTTCCACAAGGCTATTTACGAACTTCTTCAGAGAGTTTTTCGCTTGACAAAGAAACTTTATCATCAGAATTTGTGCATCTTACTAATAACGCCGTCCAAAAAGAAGGGAAAATGTATGGAAAATTTGAAGATGGAAACCAACTATCATTTCAATTTTTCGAAGAATTCATTGACAATATGAAAAAAGATATCAAATTTTCTGATTTAATTTCCAAGATTAAAGAATTAATTACGCACTCATTACTGTCTGCTAAAGGAAAATTAAACCCTAACATGAGGCAGCATTGCTTTGAAATTTTTGGGTATGATTTTATAATTGATTCAAACTTAAATGTGTGGCTTATTGAGTGCAATACAAATCCATGCTTGGAATTATCTTCGCCATTATTGCAACAGTTAATTCCAAGGATGGTAAATGATGCATTAGAGTTGACAGTTGATGCAGTTTTCCCTTTAGATAATAAAGCAATTTTGTATGAAACCCCTAAAGTTTTGGATCTTCCTGATGATAATTTGTGGGAATTTTTGGTATCTCTTAAGAAGTGTAGAAAGGACTCAAAAGGTAATGAAAAAAATTTCAGAAGCGCGGCTTAGTAATGTAAATTTATAAAAATATTTATTAATTTATGCTTCTTCTTCGCTTTCAGAATTTTTCTTCAATATATCGAGCATTCTAAGTTGTTCTTGTGCTGTTCTCGACTTAGGGGATCTGCATACAATTGCAAACACTTCTTTCATTTTTTCTCTTTGTATCATCTCTTTAGTAGCTATTTCCCTTCCTAATTTTTACCTCTTTTTATTCAAAATCATTTCTTTTTCTAGCTTCAGAGCATCAATCCTTTGGCTTGTCATCAATTGTTTTTCAAGCATTTGCATTTTTTTGAGTTTCTAAATATTTCTTACCAGTCTTCTATTGGCTCTTTCAACTTTTGTAATCCCGTCCTGCTCTTTTAGCCTTTGCAATTCTTTTCTCAGCATTATTTCTTTTTTCCATTCATCTTGCTTCATTTCTAAATTTTTCTGTGATGCTGTAAGTCTTTTTTCTAGATAATTCACTTTTTTATAGAGTTCTTTTTCATCATTTGCAACCTTTACTTGGGCTGCTCTTTTTCTTGCTTCCATTTTTTCTCGTCTTTTGTTGACTTCTTCTTCTAATTTTTTCTGGATTTTTTCTCTTCTTTTTTTGACTTTTTCTTGCTTTTCAATTAATTTTAGCACATCTTCAACTTCATGTGTTTGCTTTAATTTATCTAAATTCCCTAGCACAAGATCCCAAAATTTTCGTAGGCCAAGAGTGTTTGATAATTTTTTATCTCTTTCACTAACATATTTTTCTTCAGATTTCATGATCTTTTCCTGCATCGTATCCAGCTCTTCTTGAATTCGATGCTCATTCAAAATCTGTTCTCCTTCTTTCACAGCTTTTATCTCTTCTTGCTTCTTTTTTAACGCTTCATCTCTTTCTTTGGCTGCTTCTTTTTTCTGCTGCTCTATTATTTGCTCTCTTTCACTGTGGCTTTTCATATCTAAAATGATTTTCTCATACAAAATTTTCTGTTTCTTCATCTGTTCTTTTTTCTTTTCTTTGAATTTTTCTTCTTGTATTTTCTTAAAGGATTCGATTTTTTCTTTAAATTTCAAGCTTTTATTCATATCATTAGTTGGGCTTAATATAGGTGATGAGCTTTTTCTTTTATTTTTTATTGGTTTCTCTACTTCATCGATTTTTTCTAACATTGATAAGGTTGTAATCAGCATCTTTTTTTGCTTTTCTTTCAGTCTATTAAGACGGTCTTCTTCAGCTCTTGCAAGATCTTGAAGCTTTGGGGTTGTTCTTTCAGTGGATATAGAATTGCTATTGTGGGATTGATGAAGATCAGGAAGACTGTTACGTCTTATAATAGTCATGGTTCTGTCTTTTAAGACATCGCGAATACGCTTGACTGTTTCTTTAAGTTTATTGGTGTAGTACTCAAATCTGAGCTGCTGAATTTCAGGCGTTACTCGAGGATCAGCAAAATCTTCTAAGTTCCTATTTGGGAATTACTTATTTAGAAGCTCATCTTCTTCAATGCCTTGCTCTTCCATGATTTGTTTGACTCGGTTGTTTGTCACATCAATGGCATAATTACTCATATTTTTTTGTAAATTTATGAGGATTATTTTAGTGTGAATTATTCCTTAGGCAAAAAAGTGAATTTGATAAAATTATGATGCAAGTGAGTAAATATAAATAAAATCTCTTATGGCTATTTAATCAATCTGAAATAGCACTCTTCAATAGAATTTCAAAAAAAGCCTATAAATAAATAGCATTATTCAATTTTTATATAAAAATTAATTATATGTTCTAAAAAATAATTTTATAATAGTTATCATCTTAAAATTATACCAATGCACATTCTGCATCACCCGGGAATCTCCCTCTTCATTTTCTCATTTGAAAACAATTAATTTATTTATAAGCTTAAATCTCCTGCATCAATACTATTTTCTTCATCACTTTCGAATTCTTCTTCATTTCCATAAAATCTATAATTTTCGTCTTCTTCGTTCCCATACATTTCGTTCATTTGTCGTCGATATTCTTCAATTTCCTCAGGAGAAAGGTTATTGAAATCGATTCCGCCAGATGAAATTTGGCTCTGAAGATGCTCAATTAAATTAATAAGCTGTGGCTCGTCTACAATACGTGAATCAATATATATCCCATGATTTTGCTTAAGAAAATTTAATCAATCTTCAGGGTCATGTGCAGGATCAAGTTCTCTTAAATCCATTTTGTGGTGATAAAGCTTTTTTTTCGAGGGTACAAAATATTCAAGGATTATTGCTGGAGGGGAGTACTGTAAGCCATAACGCCTTGGGACAAAATCAGCTCGTGAAGCTTGTTGTGACATTTTTAATGGGATTAACTGAAAATAGATATTTTATTAAATAGAATGGTAGTGAAAAGGATATAAGTATAGAAGTGTAGGAAATAAAGAAAAAGGATCGGTGAATTAAGGTGTATTGGCTGCAATATAAATAAAAAAGAAAAGATAAACTTGTGAGAGGCTGCTTGGTCTAGTGGTATGATTCTCGCTTTGGGTGCGAGAGGTCCCGGGTTCGATTCCCGGAGCGGCCCTTTTTATTACTTTTATATATAAGTCCTAAAAGCATTGAATTCATATTCCTGCTTTGATCCTAATAAAAATAAATATAAAGATTTATTATTAACTCATATTGCATTTTTCATAAAGATTTCTCTATTTTTTAAAGAGTGACAAAATTTATTTGTTTTAAAACTTTACTTAAAAATATTAAGCATAAATCTTTTTATAATAAAACTCTTCTTCATCATTTCTCTTATTGCATACATAGCAAATAAGTGATATAAATATCCCAAAAATGACTAAAAAGAAGACTTGATAAATAAAATCATTTAAAATTTTTATTGAAATTTCATCAGAATAGCTATTTTGATCTGAAATCTCGCTCTGTTTAAGAAAGGTTTCCTCACTTAAACTAACTTCATTTTTATCATAGCCAACATAATCTACTGCTTTGACAAATTTTCTGGTCTTTGCAAGAGCAAGTCCAATTCTGCCAAAATCAGCATCAAAAATTGTATAATACTTTCTCATAAAAACATCTCCAATAATCCACCCATACTCTATGGGATTGACACCAAAAAGTAAATAGCATTTTGATCCATACTTATAAAAGTAATTTTGCGGTTCTAGCGTAAATGTATGGTCTAGGCCAAGGACAAAGCTAATTTCTGGGTAATCGTCAAGTGTATAGCTTTCTCCACAATCGCATAGGACAAAGCTGTTTTCTATCCAGCAATCTCCTTCATCAGAAAGCTCTTTATATATGCTATTAAACTCCGCTTGTGGAGCATACATTAAGCCAATTCCAATCCCAAACGTTGCTTCAAAATGCCTGCTTGTAATTTGATCATTATCTACCTTTAGCTCAGATAACGATACTTGCCATCTTCCATTATTCTGTAATAAGTCAACATATTGTATATCTTGATTTTCTGAATAACTCTCAAGGTCAAAACCCCCAAAAATAACTGCAGAGCCGTCACTTTGGACTCCAGAAAATCCATTATCAGACAAAAATACTGAAAATATTTTTCTTGAAATTTGTCCTTGCCGCTTTAAATTATCAAGAAAAGTTGGATATTTAAGTCATTGTGAGTTATATTCCAACCCCAAAATCCCATCATAAATTGCATCATTAAATCCACCGTCTTGATTTACTAAAATAAATGTCTGGTTTTTAATGAATAACCCTTTATTGTCGCCAATAGAAAAACTTTCACTGCTTAAGTCTCCTCGGATGAACCCAGCCCCATAATTGATTTTATAGTTCTGGGAGAGTAATTTATAGCTGGAACTGAGAAGATAATCAAAGTAATTGGAGCATTTATGACATGAGAATTGGCATTTTGTTGATGGTATCCATAACCAAGGAGATG
The DNA here is from genome assembly GCA_949751835.1 of Blepharisma japonicum. Lineage (NCBI taxonomy): Eukaryota > Ciliophora > Heterotrichea > Heterotrichida > Blepharismidae > Blepharisma > Blepharisma japonicum. Next base: position 428,051 of record CATKHK010000005.1, on the reverse strand, counting down.
CCGTACTTATTTGCACATTAAACAGCTGTGGAGGTGAGCCGATATAAATTTGTGCATAATATTGCATATTTATGTAGTTCTTGAGGTAGGAGATGGGTGTCCATTCTCCAATGGATGGATTGGTGGAATAATTTTCGACAATTAATTGCTTTGGATTTACAGCAAGGTTCTTGAGAGGGATCTTAATATAAGCAGATGATGCAGCTAAAAGAAGCACGGCAATGCTTATAAAGGTCATTTATATATAAGTTTAATGCCAGGGAAATATTTGTTTGATTCATCATATTAAATTTATTATTAACATTTATTTCTAAAAGAACAAAAATATAAAATGGCATTTTAATAAAGGAAATTAGATAAGTCAAAAATTAAGCCTTTCTACGAAAATAAAATGAAGCATAAATATCAAAGAATTTATAGCAAATAATTAATATAAATTTTAAAAATATCCATAATTAAAATCATGAGTCAAAATATTTTTTTAAATGATTATACTTGTATAATATTAATAAAGCACCAAGAATTTTCTATATAATTAAATTTAAAAGTATATTTGAAATTTAATTTTAATTAATTATTATGAATTTATTTTATAATAAAATCCCTCTTCATGACAGTCTCTTTTATTATATAAGTAATAAGCTAGTCCAAAAAGCAGCCCAATGCTCGTCAAATAGTAAGAAATATTGATAATATCATTGAGATCTGCTATTGCAAAATAACTATTTTTCAATATTTCCCCAAAAGTATTGCCAGACTGAACTGAGGATTTATCTAACTCACTAGCTTTGAGAAATTCAGTACTTTTCGTAATTTTTTTTGTTTTAGCGAGAGAAAGCCCTATTCTGCCATAATCTGCATCGAAAATTGTATAATACTTTCTCATAAAAACATCTCCAATGATCCATCCATACTCTACTGAATTGACTCCAAAAAGTAAATAGCACTTTGCTCCATACTTATAAAAGTAATTATGCGATTCTAAACTAAATCTGTGAGTTGGTCCAAGTAAAAAGCTAATTGAAGGATAATCCTCGACCTTATAATCCCCAGAGCATTCACATACAACAAAGCTATTTTCAATCCCACATTTTCCAGCCTTTGAAAGCCCTTTATATATGCTATTAAATTCATTTTGTGGGGCATATATCAACCCTACTCCAATTCCAAAATGTGCTTCAAAATGTCTATTTGTTACTTGCTCATTTCTTATTACTAAATCTGATAGCGACACTTCCCATCTTCCATTATTCTGAAATAAATCTACATACTTAACATCTTGATTTTGCGAAAAGCTTTCTAAATCAAACCCACCAAAAATAATTGCAGAGCCGTCATTAAAATTTCCAAAAAATCCATTATCAGACAAAAATACTGAAAATATTTTTTTGGAAATTTGTCCTTGATGCTTTAAATTATCAAGGAATGTTGGATATTTAAGCCAGCGTGAGTTGTATTCTAATCCTAAAATCCCATCATAAATTGCATCATTAAACCCACCGTCTTGATTTACTAAAATAAATGTCTGGTTTTTAATGAATAATGCTTTATTATCACCAATAGAAAAACTTTCACTAGATAAATCTCCTTGGATAAAGCCAGTCCCATAATGAATTTTGTAGTTTTGAGAGAGTAAATCATAGGAAGAGCTATGATTGCACTCAAAATAATTGGAGCATTTATGACATGAGTATTGGCACTCAGTTGAAGGTATCCATAGCCATGGAGAAGCTGTGCTGATATGAACATTAAACAACTTTGGAGGAGAGCCAGTGTAAATTTGGGCATAATATTGCATGTTAATATAATTCTTCAGGTATGCAGTTGGGGCTCAGTCAAGCATTGACGAATTTGTTGAGAAGTTTTCAATTGCCAAATGCCCAGAGTTATGGGAGGTGCTTTTAAGTGGAATCTTAATGTAAGCAGAAGCTCCAGCGATAAGAACGAAGATAAAGCTCACTAAGAACATTTAATTATTTTAGTGGTTAAAGATTTAAATTTAAATTTAATACTCATGTTGCAAATATTTTATAAAAAGTTAAAATGGTAATAATTTACTATGAAGAGATCTAATAAAAATATAAAAAAATTATATTAATTAATTTATGATACTTATGGAAAACAATAAAAAATTGCTCACATATATAAAAGGATGACCTTTTCTTGTTAAAATTTTATAAACAGCTTACAATTAAAGAAATATTAAAACTTGGTATCCTATGAATTTTACATTAAGCCTCTTCAATTTGGAATGTGGAGTTGAATATATGTCTTTTCTCCTCATATTATTGCAAATAAAATAACAGAAATTTCTACTCAAAGTTTTGATTATTAACTTGCATGCTGCTATTAAATAATCATAAATATGAGCTATTATTATTGCTATATTATTAAATCTTTTAAGTAAATCAAAATTTAAAGCAATTACCCCTCATACGTACAATTTCTAAACTTATTTATTTAAAGGGGGATCTTTAGAATTTGAAAATCGCATTAAGGCAAAAATTTTTATATAATGCAAAAATCAAAATCTTCTGAGCACCACCCTCTCTGTGTTGTCGAAAAGCCTTCTTCCGATAAATTTCCTATCAATAAAAGAAATAAAACAGTTTCTCCTCCCATAGAACAAAACGAAGAAAAAGTTCGTCCCTGTAACGGTAATTCAAAACCCAAAATTAAAAGAAAAGACTTTGCAAAAGATTATGGGATTGGTGATTCTTCAGTGTGCAACATTATAAAACAAGCAGAAAAAATTAAAAATTATTTATGCAAATCTTTTGACCAAAAAGCTCCTTGAAAGCCAAAAAAAAGATCCAAAAATCGCAATCCTCATCTTGATAAAGCTCTTCTTATCTGACTTAACCAATGGAGAAGCATTGGGCTACCTATTTCTGACAATCTTATGATGGAAAAAGCAAAAGAGTTGCAAAATAAAATTGAAGCTCTTACAGGAGACCAAAGTAGTTTTTCCAGCTCATATGGCTGGCTTACTGAGTTTAAGTCAAGATACGGGATAAAAAATGTCGATACTTGTGGAGACCAACTATCAGCATCAATAAAAGAAATCCCAAGCTTTATCAAGGAACTCAATAGAGTCATAGTAGAAGAAAATTATTCGACAGAACAAATTTATAATTGTGACGAGACAAGCTTATTTTGAAAAATTCTGCCTAGTAAATGTGCACAAAATTTAAAGGAAAACAATGATTATAAGATATTGAAAAATAGGGTTAGCGTTTTACTTTGTTGTAACGCAGCTGGAACACATAGGCTGCCTTTATTTATTTCTGAAAACAAAAAAAGCAATGAAATGAATGGGAAAATGACTAATTTTAAATTTAAAAATTGGCTGAAAAACACATTTGTTCCAGCAATAGTAACACATCTACAATCCATAAATCTACCAGCCAAAGCCCTACTGCTTTTAGAAAATTCTAAAGTTCATACATTACTCACTTCTGAAAAGGAAAATGAAAACGTAACAATTCTGTATTTTCCTAATGATACCACACTTTTATTGCAGCCAATGAGCCAGTCAATTATATCATCTTTCAAGCGAAATTATAAAGAAAATTTTCTTAAACAGCTATTTACATATCACAAAGATAACAAAAAGGACAGAAAAAATATTGTTCAGTTTATGTCTTTATATGACATAAATGAATGCAATCTTAACCTTTCTAAGGGCTGGCATTGCATTCCTGAAGCTACTATAAAGTCTGCTTGAGGGAAGCTAGGCATAAATTCAGAGGCAATAAAACCTGAAAATAATGAAAATCTGGTAAATGAGCTTAAAATCGATGCCAAAAAGGCTTTAGGGCTGGAAGAAAGCGAGCTTCAAGAATATTTAGAACAGGAAAATAATGCAAATAGCATCAGAGACTTATTAAATGATGATGATATTATAGAGCAAGTTATAAGTGAAGCAGAAGAAGACGAAAATGATAAGATTGACCACCGGAGAGCTTTAAAAGGTTTTCAAATAATTATACGATATTTGGAACAAGAATGCTTCAAGGCGAGTGATGTTAAATATGTTCGAAGATTGATGCAGAGGACAGAAAAAAATAATTCAAATGGATTGAAGAAATTAAAGGTTCAAGAGTGGTACGAAAATGGGGAAAAGCAAAGCAACTAAATTTTCTAAATTAAAAACTTTAACTGTAATAAAAATTGTTAGCAGAAATCAAAAAATACATATTTTATATATAAAATATAAAATTCTTTTTAATCTTCCTTTTCTGGCTAATTGAAACAATATTTATGCATAAGTTATATAATTTAATTTCATTCCACTGGAACTTAAATAAAATAAATATTAAAACCCTTTTAATTTTATGAATAAAATAAAAGAAATTATCTATAATTCAGTTTATCCATTTTTTTGAGATTGGAAAAACTTTAAATTTTTCTCTTAATATAAGGATAAATTGGTACTTTAGTTAAATATTATTTATAATAATTCATGAAGTATTTCTTTTTCGATGAAATGCATAATCATATGGATATAGTCTTTATCACTAATTCATGATATCCATTTTTTTATTACTCAAGTCACTTTTTATTTCGAGTTCTATAGTATTATTTTTCGAGCTTATGTACTAGCAAAAAAAGATATTAGTTTAGCTTGCAAAATTAAAAATCAAAAGATTTTATCGGATAAAAGCTTAGAAATTTGTTCCACAATGCAATTTATAATGATTTAAGTCTATATTGCATTATAGAAAAGCACCATCTATCAGTAAAATGCTATAATTTGATATCAATGAATTACAAGAAATCAATGCCTTTTAAATTTAATTTTTTAGGAAATTAATATATCATATAATTATTATTGATTCATCACCCCAGATTTTTCTTTTCCAATTTCAAAAACCATAAGAGCAATTTCAATAAAAGAAATAAATACAATAAACGCAGTCACTACTAAGCTGTCCAATGATTGGGAAAATATTATATTTCCCGGCGAAAACGTGAATAAATTATATATCATAACTCCACAAATAGGTAAACTTGTTAAAATAAAGCTGATTGTAGTGAATATTGCAAGAGGCATATATAAAGTAGCGTATGTAGTAAATATAGCTTGGCTTGATTCAATTTTTGGAATATTTGTATAGAAAAATCTTATAAATTTAAATGATACTACAAGTGATAAAATTGCAACTATAGTGGTCATAATAAAGTGGCTTTTTAATCACTTATAATGCTCATCATCTTTTCTGCAATATTTAAAGAAGTAATAAGCCAAAAACGCAGCATTCAGCAATATATGAACAATGATAACTCCAATGATCCAATAAAATGATATTTCAATACTTTCATTTTTCGACTCGAGCAACTCTCTGCCGTGTGTAGAATTTGTAGTTCATAAGCTCTTGGCTACTATAGCTCAGCTGCAGGATTCAATAATACCTCCTAAAGCTACAGTTGAAGACATTATAAAGCTTCCAGTCAATATTTTCCCTGCAGTTACAACTCCTATAGAAGAAGCAATTGCAATTGTGGTGGGAAAAGGCACATTATCAAAGTAAAAGCTTGAAGAATAGTTTGTTTTAGAACCATTGCTATCTGATTGAGAGGCCAAGCATAATCCATTATCATAATCACATGCCTTTACATTGCATTCAGGGTCGCAAACCTTATTTCCCAACTCATCAATCCCACATCCAATTGCACATTCTCCAGGCTTTAATACCTCTGTAACACATTTTCCTTTATAAGCGGTATAGCCTTCAGGACATTGCAATAAGCAGCTTCCCTCATATAAATAATACGAATACTCACATAAGGTGCAATTTGTGACAGAATTCTCGCAGCTTATGCAAGGAAGTTCGCAGTCTACACAAGTCTCATTTATTTTTGCTGAATGGTCTGGGCATGCTTCAAGGCATTGGCCTCCGTATAAAAATTTTGAGTTTTCGCAAGCTGTGCAGCTTGAGCTTGAATTTTCACAGGTTTTACAGTTAGAGCTGCATGTTTTGCATTCTCCACTTGTAGGTAAAGTTCCAATAGGGCATGAAGATAAGCATTGATTCATATAAAAATACTTATTAGAAGGGCAAGTTACACAGCTATCAATACTCCCACTGCAGGTTTTGCAAGAGCTCTTACAGTCAATGCAGGAGTTTCCATCAACTATAGTAACAGCTGATGGGCAATATGACACACAATTTCCATCATATAAATATTTACCTGTTTCGCATTCAATACAGTTATCGACTGTCCCACTGCATTCTTGGCAATTTGCTGAGCATTTCTCGCAAACTGTGGCTATTTTTGTATACCCGCTGGGACAATTTTGCAAACACTGCTGATTATATAAATAAAATCCATCATTGCAAGATGTACAAGATGAAGTAGCGCCTGCACAGGATTTGCAGGATTTATCACAGCTTAAGCAAATTCTATCCACAGTTACAGCGATATCAGTTGGACATGTAGAAACACAGGCGTTATTTCAAAGAATTTGCCCATTTTGGCAGCTAGTACAGTTTGTAGGGGAAAGACTGCATTGAGCACAATTAACATTGCAGTTGAAGCATTCATTAGAAATTTCGACCATTGTGTTTTCTTCACAGCTGTCAATGCAGGTTCCTGAGTATAATTTTTTGGGGGAAGGACATGAGCTGCAGCTCGTAGTTTCTCCTGTACATGATAAGCAGCTTGTATCACATTTTAAACATTGATTGTCATCGGTAATTAAATATCCACTTGGACAAATAGAAGCACATGTCCCCTCTATTAAATAAGGACTCCCTTCTGGACATGATATGCAGTTGCTTGCACTTCCACTGCAAGCTTTACAATTTGAGCTGCATTTAGTGCAAGTTTTAGTATTTGAAAGATCTATTCATCCAGTCTGGCAAGTTTCATAGCAAGCTCCATTTCAATAATAAGGGTAGTTTGACGTACTTGTACATGAAGTGCAAGTTGCTGGATAGATACTACACGATTCACAAGGAGAATTGCATATAAAAGTAATTGGATTTCCATTATAACTGTCAATAGAATACCCAGTGGATGTCTTTGTGGTAAGCAAAAAAGAGTCTGAAGTAGAAGTTTGATTATAGTTTTGTAAAGATTCTATTGTAAAAGTTATTTGTCCAGCATAAAAAGTAGATGAGAACAGATATACTAGGAGTGTATTAGTTCCTTGTAGAGTGCATGACACGTAATTATTTGATTTGCATTTGGTCGACGATGTAGTTGTTATAGATTTAGGGATTACCAGCTCTAAATATCCACCTGAAGGGACCATATTTGTAGTCACAAATAGAAAGGAATAGTCAGTTATTATAGAAATCCCATAATCATTAGGAGTGATGGCAACTTGCTTTAAATCTCCAACTATGGTCATTTGCAAAGTTAGACCCGAAGAAATTGAATCAATTAGATAAATACCGGATTTTGTGGTCACTGAAAATGAATTTGTAGGGGTAGTTGATGATGGATTTATTACAGATGATATAGTAAAAGAAAGTTGGCTTGCTGATGATGAAGAAAGGGTAAGTGATAGCAAAAGAGAAGATCCTTGAAGTGTACTTGAAATTGAGACTATATTATTTCCAGAAGATGTACAACTAATAGTAGATGGGAAGTTTCAGCTAGAAGGAGGAGATATAAGAATCGAAGTAGATATTGGAAGGGGGTTAAAAGGCTGGAAAACAAATTGATAACTTGTTGTGTCACCAACTTTATAGCTAGATGGAGTTATCGATCCGGACATTGTGTGAGGGATTTCCATAGTAATAATAATGCCTGAAGTTAATGAATCTATAACTGTATTATCATAAATAGTGAACACTTGAAAAGTCGATGATGGCTGAGTTGTAACTGGATTTTTAATTCCATCAAGAGTAAAGGAAAGCTGCCCAGGCATAAAGGAGCCTGATTGGAAACCATTCTGAACAATAATTGATGACGTTGTCAGTGCACAATTGAATCCATTGCTAAAGCCAATTCCATTGCTACAAAATTTAGTTGTATCAGTAATAGAAATTTCAGCAGGCAAAATAATTTTCACTTGGCCTCCTTGAGGTATTGGGCTATTTGTTTGTATACTAAAAGTATAAGAAGTAATATCCCCTGTAATAATCGAGCTTGGAGTAATTATTACACTCAATAAAATAGCTGATGTTGAGGTTATTTTTACTGTTTGGTCAGTATCAATTAAATAGCTAAAACTCTCACTACTATATGTTTCTATAAGAAAAGTGTCGGTTTCGACTGCCAAGCTTGGGTTTATTATATTATTTATCTTGAATGAAATAGCCCCTGATATATAAGCAGATATAAAACCTTGAGTTATGTATAAATATTTAGAATCAGTGACTTCACATAATGCATTTGAGCTGAGTCCTGATTGAATATAATAGCATTTTCTTTTAGACCTATTCACAAAGGTAACTTGGCTGGGAGCTGTAATTTTTATAGCGCCGTTTATAGGGATTCCATCATTTGGAGTAAATTGGAAGGAATAAATTGTGTTTGAATTTATAGTGGTGTCCAATGGAGTTATAGAAGCACTAGAAATTGACCCTGGCGTAGACTGAAGACTGAAACCTGTAGAGCTTTGGCAAATGGATCCGCCTGAACTGGTTTGTATGGTTGCTGTAATATTAGAAGAAGGAGTACATGTGGAAGGATTTTTTATGTTTGAAACTTGAAAACCAATAGGATAAAGAGAGTCAAGATAGCTGGTAAAGCTTCCTGTAATAGTAATTTCATTATCTGATATGGAATAAGTGGGTGATATTGTCAGTCCACTAAAACTCGAAATTGTGGTTCCAACTGAACTTCCTAAAGTGAACTCCAGCCTTGGGAAAAATATATATAAGTTTGCGTTTTTGGGTATTGGGTTGCTGCATTCTAAGCTGATTTGATAATTCGTAATAGCATTAACTTGTGAGTTATCCGCAGAAATATCACTAATAGTAAGCTCATTGGGCTCTGTAACTGAAACACTAATGCTTGCCATAGTTTCAATTATCCCTCCTCCTTGGACTGTAGAAACTGAAAATCCGGTCATAGTGTCTGTATTGGGGGGATTTAAAATGTTATTTGCTTGAATCTGTATCAATCCACTGGCACTAGATGCTCCAGAAATATAAAGTATATTACTGCTACAATAGCAAGGAGGGGAGCTATCAAAATCTAATTATCTCTTACTATTGATCCCAACACACGTTAAAGTTCCTGAACAAAATGCTTTAAAATTCGAGGTAGCTATATTTTGGTTCCAATAAGGAAATTTGACTTGAATTTGCCCACCAGAAGGGACCTCATAATTAGTCTGAAGAAAAATGGTCCAATTTGATAATTCTCCGCTAATCTGAGATCCTGTAACTAATTGAGCACTTATTAAGCTGATGCTTGAAAAAGTGATAGTAGGACCTGAAGTAACTTGGTCTAGCGAATTAGAATTAGAGCCATATGTGTAAATAGCAAAGGAGTCTGATGTCAGGCTGGTGCTAGGATTTGTAATTCCGTAGACATCAAAGGTAATTGTGGTATCGGTCGTTGGAAAGCAGCCTGCTATTATCAAATTTTGTCCTGAAAAGGTACATTGCACACTTGATGCCGCTGTCACTGCTGTAATTGAGCACTGAATTCCCCCTGTTGGCAACTGTGTAAACACAGATGGAAAAGTCGCCTTTATCTGTCCTCCAGAAGGTATCGTATTAGCAATCTTTATCGCAAAATAATAATTCGCTTGCACCCTGATAGCCCAATTTGACGGAGTCACTGAAACCGATGATATCGTTGCTGCTTTCGATGTAGTTAAAAGACATATCAAAATAAGTGTCAATTTAATCATTATATCTCTATTACTTAATCTTTTGGAGTCACATCTATCCATTCTTTATATTTAAGAAGAGCGTTTGCTGTCACTGTTTCTAATAATGGGAACTCCAAAATTCTTTTGTTTGCTTCGTGTGTTCCTAGAGTTCAAAATGTGAGAAGAGATCCTAGTTTTACGGGCCAGCGGATATAAAAACGACAGATAGAAATAAAGGGGAGCCAGTCTATGAACACAAAAGTAATCAGACCTGTTAATAAAGGTAATGCTGTGCTTGACCAAATGGTTTTTCTGCAAAATCATACATAGTCCCTTTCAAGGCTGGTTAATCTAGGATCTCTACTGTAGGCTTTAATGATTAGTAATGCTGTTACCATTCTTACGTCTTGCTTTTCTTCATAATTATATGGGCCTTTTTCTTTATTCTTTACTCTTTTTATCATAATAAACTTCAATGAAAATCATAAACTATTTATAAAATTTTAAAGATAGCATAATGATAATAAGGGTTGTAAATCTGATTGACAAAATTAAAAATTATAATAAGAGATAAAATTTATAAAATTTCTTTAAAAATTAATCTTAATTCATATTATTTTCATTGCTTTTGACGTTGTAAAAATCAGAAAATAAAAAAAGAAATTAAAGCATTTATAGAATTGTTTTTTTCATTATACAATAAATTGCACACAGGCATAATGGCTGATGGAATTCATTAAAAGAGCAAAATTCATAACGAATTGCAAATAAATTTAAATGGATAAACGCTATGACATGCCTTCTCTCAATGATATCTCCGTTATCAGTTCTGGGAGGTCTCCTGCTATGAACGACACTCTCAACAAAATAATTGAACAATTCACCTTTTCCCCTCAAGGAAGAGGAGGAAACGCCATTTTCCCTCAACAAGACGATCCTGACGAGTATGAAGAATATGATCAGCCTCAATCCCACATAGAACAATTACAGCCTTCAGCAATTTTATCCAAAAGCGTTTTTGCTAAAAAAATCCGCCAAAACATATACAAAGATGAAACTTTCGAAGAAGAGGAAACAATTGAATCACAAATCCAGGCAGATGCCAACAATGTTGACTTAAACAATATTATGAACTCAGGAAGACTCATGAGGCTAAAGCTTGATATGGATAAATTCCCAGACCAGGCTTTGGGGATTGAAGATTTTGTTGTTGTCATGAAGGAAGTTATAGCTGACCAAATCAAAATTGATGACGAAATTTTAGTTTCACAATTAATTGACAACTTCTATAGAATTGACGTCCACAATACAGGCAAAGTTTCATTTGATATGGTGTCTTCTTATTTAATCGAGCAAGAAATTATGATGGAAATGGGTAAAGACCGAACCCTTACCTATAGGCCTAGCCAAATTATTGACGAATCTAGGCATGATAACTATATTGATAAGTTGTTTTATTTTCCCTCTATTGATAAGATTGGGGTTATGGAGCAAAATTTAAGGGCGTTAAAAATTTACAACGCAGGTAGTTTGAGATGTGAATATTCCTTGATGGTGAAAACTGGGATTGCGCTCGCATCGGAATACATACAAGAATTTCATGTCATTATATTGACTTCTTCAGATAAGTCAATGCTGTTTTTTCATGCAGATTCACATAATTTATTAAGAAGAATAATGGTCCCAGACTCCCAACATACCATGTTCTGAAGCCATGAGCATCAAACTTTATTTTCGGCTGGAATGGAAGGGGCCATTTACGGCTGAAATGTCGATGAAATTCTCAACCCTGACATAAAATCTGAAGAAATCCCTTATTTTGATGTTATTGCTAAGGGCATGCCTTGAAAAGATGGCGACGAATGCATTTTTCATATTGTTGAGCTTACTGCTATGCAGCAAATAGCTGCAGCCTGTGCTGACAAAAAAATTAGAATCTGGGACATAAGGTGGGAAAGCAACACCAAACCAAGAAAAATCTTGCAGGGTCACATCAAAGCTATTAGGTATTTAGCTTATTCTTACGCTTACAATTTATTAATTTCCTGTGGTTTTGAGTTTGATGCATTAGTGTGAAATCCTTATGTATCAGAACCTATTTGCCACTTAAAAGGACATGAATCATCATTAACTGGTGTAGAGTGCCCAGAAATAAACCCTACGATTGTTACAGCAGATTCCAAAGGCGTAATTAAGTTATGAAATATTAAAGATTATTCTTTAATCCAAACATTTTACGTCAATGTATTAAAGCTTAAAGCTATAAAATCCATCCCTAAACATAGAAGGCTAATCGCTGCCTCTAGAAAGCTGCAAGTTTTTGACTATGAAAAACCTTTTATACCTGAAATTTCTGATGACTCTCCAATTTTTTGTGCGAAATATAGCTCTCAACAACTACAAATTTTTATAGCGGGGCAACATTCGATAAAGGTCTGAAACTGCATCACAGGGAGACCTATAAAATTAATTAGCGATATTTTTATCAATGATATAACTTCGCTCATTCTTGATGAATCTGATCGAAAAGTAATAGTCGGTGATCATTCAGGCAGAATTGTGATGGTTGATAGCCTAAGTGGTGTGATTCTTAAAGAATTTTGCAGTCATAGTGAAGAAGTTACAGGAATGGTCTATGTTTCTGGAGATAGATTGCTTATTACGTGTTCCTGGGATAAGAAAATTATGATCCATAACGATAATCTCAAAGGCGGCTTTAAAGAGAAAAGACGAGGTGTAGTTAGATCAATTGCAAATGCCCATTCAAATGACATCACCTGTATAGCTTATTCAAGTACTCTTGACTTGATATATTCTGGGTCAAGAGATTGTCAAATACGAGTATGGGACTATGAAACATGCAAACTTGAAGCAGTTTTATTAGGCCATCACTCAGATATTTTAATAGTGCTGTCTTTAGACCCCTATCCTATGATTCTCGTTTCAGACCAAGGAGGAAATCTTTCAATATGAGGAATATCATGCCCAAATTTGCCAAGATTCCAATGCTTGGTGAAGTGGAGAAATATGCATACATTAGAAAAAACTGCGACAATCACGGCAGCAACTCATTATTTTTTCGAAAATTCTTTAAGAATAGTGTTGGGTGATGAAAAAGGAACAATAAGGCTATTAGAAGTCAAAGAATTGCTGGCAGAGCTTAATATAAATCCTTATCATAAAGAATCCCCAAAATTAAAATCCAGAAATCCCACTCGACTAGCTGATCTTGATATGCAAGACACAGAAAAAACGCATAAAATTACCTTTATGCAAAGAAAATCATCAGAAAGCAGTTTAGAATCTGAAGACCCTCAGCCTTCAAATGAACTTGAATTCGTAGCAAAGCCTCTAAAAGAAGACCATTATGTACGTCAAGTAATTCAATGAAGAGCCCATAATGATGCAATTAAGCATTTATCGTATATAAGTGAGCTGACTACAACTGGAGTATTTTCAACTGGCCTAGATCATATGGCTAAACTTTGAACGATAAATGGCGAAAGCTTAGGAGTGCTCAAACAAGGTTCAAGAATTCCCTCTGATTGAAATTTTGATGTCAAAGAAGAAGTTAAAAGTAGAAAGCAAATAAGAGCTAGAAATATCATGAATAAAATTGCAAATTTGCCAAATTCAACGAAGAGATTTGGGACATCAAGAGAAGTAGAAGGGAGATCAGGATTTAAAAAACTTAACACAAGGCTAACTGAAGATAACCCACCTCTAATTACAGCTGCAGAAATGCTGAAAAACATCAATGAAGTTGAAAAACTAATGCCAAAAGACAATGCATATGAAAACCTTAAAGAGTCTAGAGGATTCAAGCCGAAGAAAACGAAGAGAAATTATTAATTTAAATTATTTATATGTAATTAAAAGAGGATTTGGTTGTTGAATAAAACATGAGAATATAAATGTCCAGCCTAGACAGTCAAAGAGAACATATGCTATCTAATGGAAAGAACCATAAGATTAAGGGGTTATTAATTGACGAAGAAGACAAAGGAGAGCCAGACATAGAGGAAGACTTTGAAATTGAAACGAAACTGAATGTAGTGCATTATTTTTGCATTTTTCTTGCTATAGGTCTTGCATTATGCACAATCTCAGCAACAATATACGCATGGGTTGAATAATTATATAATCAGTATTTTTATAGTGAAATTATCGGATTAATTTATATAAGCTAGCATTTGAAGAATTAAATTATGTTGACTTTTGCTTAATCCCAAACCACACAGCATAGAAACTTAGTAAGAATCCATAAAATAATTCAAGCTTTACTAATTGTTAATGTAAATTGATAGTCTTCATAAATTCATTTAAATTTCTGTCTCTATAAATAATTCCATAAACCAAAACTGTTTTGGATTTAGTTCAAAATCACAGATTAATAATTTATATAAACTCAGTAATTTTAATATTATTTGTTCTCCTTCTTTTTGTAGGCAATTGCATTTGATTTGCTAAAAGCGGTGTCAAGCTATAAATTTCGTTATCAATCTCACCAGGACCAAAACTAATGTCTGATGAAGGAACCATTTTATTTTGGCAATTATTCGGCCCGGGGGTTGGATTCGGGGATAAATTTGGCCTTTTAAATAACTCTGAGTCTTCGTATGGAGTAGTGTTTGATGGAGAAAATAAGCCAATATTATAAAAAAAGCCAGGAGAGGATGAGCTCATATCTCTACTTATTCTGTATGCACTTGATAATTTAAAGTTTTCTTTTGGCTGGTCACTTATTTTATGTCTGGCTTCTCTTGATTCTAACAAAACTCCAAACGTTAGGTTACCTGCACTGTCTTTGAAAATTAAAGGACTACATCGGCTTGTCAGTGTGGTTTCTGTATCTTGAAGTTCATAAGTAATGACCTTAGGTTTACCATCTCCCATTATATATTGCCCATGCTTCATATATAAGTAATTCAGACTGTTTTGACTCATGAGCTGAAAGAGATTTGACTTTTTCAATCGTTGAAAATTTAATTTGAATAGGCTTTCACATTTGGAATCCATCCAAATCAAATTCCCTCTGATGTCGTGTACTGACCTTGCTTTACTCTCATTTACTGCATTTTCAGAATCTCTTGCAAGATATGTTTGTATGGAGTGAAAAAGGTTGGCTGGTAATATGTGCTTTTTAAGGTGAATGGAGATCAGATTCAGAAGGTCACGGGTTGTTGGATTGGACAACGCAAACTTCAAATTATGTTGAGATGCGAGAAATTCCTGAAGTCTGAGTAAGCTTGTATCCGAATCTAAGTGAGCTAAGATATCCTTAAGCTGGAGTTCGATATTCGATATTTCCATTTATCTAAGCCAACAATTTCTCCTCTCGAAATCACCACAAAGAAATTATTTGTTTACTAGATTAAAGCAGATTAGAATGGCTTTCAGAAGAAATTAGATCTAGGTGAGAAAAGACTAAGCAAAGACTCAAAAAATAAAAAATTGTTAAGAAGATTTAAGATATTTTTTAACTTTTAACAGAAATTTAAAATTATCCTGCAGGAAATATATATTTAATCCACTAATCAAGCAGGCTAAATCGAAATTTTGGAAGGAAAATAGTATAGAGGGTATTTTCTGTAAATTGGATCATCACAAATTTGTACCAGTAGGCATAATTTTATATAATTATTGCACCATCATCATAGTTTTAGAGTGCCTAAATTCTCGCTAAAGTAAAATTTGAGTATCTTTCCACAAAAATATCTGATTTCAATATTATCCGCCAATTTTAATTATCTAACTTATTTTTCCGAATTTAATATTTTTTCCAAAAAAGAATTATTTGATTATTTCCAAGTATTTTAAATTAAAATAATTTCCTCTACAGCATGGGCCTAATAAAATCTCATTTTAATTCATCCAAACAATGGCCAGTTATAATTAAAATGTCTGATGCCTTTAAAGCCTTCCTTGAAAGTAAATACGGAAATACCTCTCCAGAAATTCTAAGAGAATTTGTCCAAGGATTGAAAGGAACATCAGGCACTTCAGCTGGCCTTAGTAGACTCTCTAGAGCTATCTTTGAAGTTGCATCTAGACATGTCCAGTTAGATGCAGACAAAGAAGCTCTGAGATGGCTTGAGGCTTATGTATTAGCCCTTCAAGAGAATCTAATGCGTCCACTTCCTAAAGCAAGAGAAGCTTTGTTCTTCCCAGACCCTACCTCCGAACAAAGATTAATTCAATGGCTTGATAGAGCTCAAAGAGAATTATATGTGTGTGTCTTTACCATCACAAATAACCATCTTAGAGATGCAGTCACTAGAGCTCATGACAGAGGTGTCGCTGTTAAAGTAATTTCAGATGATGAGTGCATGAAGCAAATCGGCTCAGATATTCAATATATCAGAGATCATGGAATTCCAACAGAAACTGACACAAATCCTGATGCTCATATGCATAATAAATTTGTGGTTATTGATAAAGAAATCTTGATCACTGGAAGCTTCAACTGGACTGTCCAAGCTGTTAATGCAAACCAAGAAAACTTAGTTGTCGTTCATGACCCTGAGATATGCCAGCAATATATCAATTATTTTGATAACTTGTGGGCAGGATTCAGACCTGTAGAAGTCAGTCAAACACAAGCTGCCTTAAAAATTCAATCCAATTTCAGAGGCCACCAGGCAAGAAAGGGAAATAAGATTTAAGAATAATCATTTTCTTAACTATTTAAATTTTCATTTTATTTTACTATGAAGACATTATGGAATGGCTTGGATATATTTTGCTAAAGATGGAGACTCTTTTATCATCCTACAAGTCCACCCCATTACTTTTGGAGAAGATTCGCTTACAAGTAGTCCATATGCTTCGATTTTTCCTGGTTTTAATAGAAAATTTCACATAAAATCAAAAACTACAAAATCAGCTAAGGTGATATTATCTCCTACAAACCACCCATTCCCATTATTATTCTTTATGATAATATTTTCAATCTTTTTCAACAGATCAGGAAGCTTTTCTTGAGAAAATCTTGTGATTCAGTCCATATCTTTATCTTTCATTTCAATGAAGAATTCTGAGATATGAGAAATAAACTCACATATAGAGTCAACAAAGTATTCGTCTCGCACATTTTGAGGATAATAACCTAGCTTTCTGGAAATATAAAGAAATATTGGATAAGCCCCGACCATAGAAACACCATCCATGCTCAAAACTGGTAATAAATCAAATTCTGAAAATCCTGTGTCTCTCAGAGCTGGCCACTCTTCTAGAGCAATCCGATCATTTGTAAAGCTTGTACCATGATAGATTAACATTAATCTGGCAGGCTCTGCAGAGTCAACTGTCTCAAATCCATGCAGTGTTATTTCATCTAGCATCAGAAAATAATTATTTAAATTAGTATTTATATCTGAAATATCTTTTAACAATAAAAATAAAATAAATCTTTATTACTTTGGCCATCCTGGTTATTTTTATATATCTTTAAATAAAAAGAGTTAAATTGCGGTTATATGCAAACATTTCAGAAGAAATCACCTAAAAAGCCAGTTTTCGAGTCTGTCGAAGCTTTGGATTGATTTATTTCTTATAAGCCAGGCTTAAAGCAAAGTTTTCAAAGCCACCAAAATCCTTCATCAGTCGGAATTCAATGCACATCAAATTCAGGCACCCCAAGAAACATTACTTTAGATCCCAAGCCTTCTCACAAAAGAGCCCAAAGCCACAACTTCCCTATCCCACAACCTAAATACAGAGCCCTTTACAACAAGCTGAGATCTCGCCCTTCTTCCCCAGTAAAAGTAGCAAGATCTTCCTGTATTTCCCCTGATTACATACCACGATCCCACAAATTTTCTCAGCCCTCTTTTTCTATTTTAGGTGAAAAAGTCGACAAAAAATCAAAGCTGAAAGTTTCTGCAATAACTCAAAAAAGCTACCAATCAGCAAGACCTTTTTCTCATTATTCCACTCGTGTCCAGCAGAATCCAAAGCTAAAGAAGACTTTATTAGGAAAATATGTTTATATTGATAGCTATCCATATGAAGATTTTAATTCTTCGAGGCATAAACTCTTAAGTTTTTCACCAAAAAAGAAGGAAAAGGCTAATAGCAGATATAAAAAGCAGAGAAAGGAAGAAAAAGACTATTTCAAAATAAGTGATGCTCATAATTCTTCTGTGCTTGCGGGGTCGAAAAGTTCGTCTAAAGAGTCTTTATCACAAACTTCTTTCGAAATAAACCTTCCGCGGTACATCTAATATCAGATCTTATGTAAATAGTGATGATTTTTAAAGATATTTAAAATACTATTTATTATTACATTTAAAACACAAAATCGAATTTTACACATTATTTTAATGTTAAATATCCTTAACGGTAATTTTAAGTTAAAATTCTTCTTTGTATATATATTGTCACCAATTTTTGCTGGCTTGGGCTCAGCTCTTCTAAATATATATCAAACCCTTCTCTCAAAATATAATGGATTTCAACAAGGCAAAAAACCACAGATTTCCTTACATCAGCATTGCTATGATTAAACGATTCCTTCATTTGATTAATCACAATTCTCATTAGTCCTGACAGTTTATCTGCTGGACATCTTTTCACAGCTTTTGTTAACTGTCTGATAAACGCTTGGATCGCTGGGATTTCTTCTTTGGCAATAAATTCTAGGAGAATGGGAATTAAAAGAGAAGGATTTTGGTTTGAAATCAATTCTTCTATAGCTTCTTCAGTTGCTTGCAGCATATGTCTTTCTTCGAAATAAAACCCTTTGGCTAGAGATGTTAAGCACTCTTTTATGATGTCAGCAAGCCCTGCACTGTGATTTCTGAAAATTTCTTTAAGGACTTGTAAAGCACAATCTCTAATGGATAAGGCTTCATCGTTTAGACATTCTAAACAAACTTTAACTATGTTTCCTAAATTGTCAGTTCATATTGAAGAGTCACTATTGGTTTCGTTAAGTTTTTGAATCTTTTTCAATCCATCATATCTTACCGCTCCTGAAGCTTGGCATTGGCTTATAATTGTCTTTATTACTGAGTTTTGTTTAGTTTCCTCCTGCTTTATATTTTCCACAGGTGTCGACCTTCTCATAAAAGCTCTTATATCGGCTTCCAAACTCGATCCTACGTCTTGCAAGCATCTTCTGAAGAATGCCAGATCTTGTGGAGGCAAGTCAGCCACTGCATTAAGCGTCGTATTGGGGTTGGCTTCAATTGATGTCTCAATTGTAGATACAATTTGTTGAATTGATTGTCTATTTGTGTTGTCTTTAAGCAGAGCAATCAGTCGAGTTATGAATTGCTTGGCGTTAAGCTGCGAAGAAAAAAAATCTGTGGAGGATCTGGCTAAGGTCTCGTAGAATTCAATGAGTTTTGCTTTTGTGCGCGGCTTCATTTCTGCTGGAGAATACCTCAATAGCAAAGTTAATAGGTCTTCTGGGATATAAATGTCAAGAATCAATTCAATTAACTCATTTCCTTTAGAAGACACATTATTGTTATTATCTCCCATGCAAGTCAGTAGCTTTGGTATAAGTTTTTCTAGCGAAAAGCTGACTTTCTCAGGAAATAGCTCAACGGTTGTTTTTAAGGACTCCAAAGAAGCCACTGATACCTTGAAATTTGAATCATTTATATGCTCTATATGAGCCATAATGAACTTCTCCCACAAGTCTTGGTAATTAGATAATAACTCGATATAAACGTCACGGTCAGCATCTTTAAACTGTTTTGCCAGTCTTTCAAAAGAATTGAGCCGTGTTGATCAATTTTCATGATAGGTTTTTTCTATGATAAATTCAAATTTGGTAGCCGGATCTTCAATATTGATTTTTTCAGGGATTTCTAGTTCAGGCTTTCTTTCTTTTGTAGGGGGAGGTCTAATTAAATCTCCGATATTTGCACTGCCACCTGTGGACCCATAGTCAGATATGGCTTTAAAAGCAGACTCTGGCATAGTTTTTATAGACATTTCTGCTTCAGCTTTAAGGGGAGCTTCTTTTTTCTTTTCATTAAGTTTTGGAAGACCGTTCGGTAATGCTGATTTTACTCGTTTAGGGGAGTTTATGATTTTTTCCGGCAGTTTTGGAGATTCTTCAGTAAATGTTGACTCCCTTGGCTGCTTATTTTTGACTACAGGACTTTTTAATGATGTTCTAGGTCCTTTAGCTGATGTAGACCTCTTAGGAGTATTTGATGCCAAAGCAGCTGAAACTTGGATTGCTCCTTGAATGTCTCCAAATGCCCTTTGCACCGAATTATCAAACCTTATAAAGAGCCTATTTGCTCTATCAGGATACAGATTTCTATATGCCAAGAACGCTTGTCTTCCAAACGCTCTTGCATCTGCAGCTGCATCAGCTACTGCAAGCGTCAGCCCTTGCTCAACCATCTCAATAAACCCATTTTTTATTGAGCACGCATATTCAAATAACTCCACTGGGTATTTTTCAAGCATCATTTTTAAATACTGTGAAGCTCTTATCCTTATGCTTGCGTTTTTATTTGTAAATTGCTCTACTGTTTTAGGAATCAGTCTCCAACACGTCACCGCATCAATAATTTCTAGCAAACACTGGTGGCCGGTGTCAGCAATTATTTTGGTCCCTGAGTTAAGAACTCGAAAAAGGGTATCACCAAGCCTTTCAGCGCAATTTTCAAAGGAATCGCCTAAGGTTTGAGCTGCAATTGAGGCTGTTTTGGCAGCTTCTTTTACTATGGCTGACCTAAGATCATTAAGCTGGACTGAGAGAGGGTTGATGAATTTTAAGAACAAACTAATAAAATTCTCGAATGAAGGTCCTCCGGATGTGATGATGGTTTGCATTCGTTTTAAAGCATTTATACGCATATTCCAATCAGTCTCTAATTAGAGCTTACTTATATCCGCAAGTGTAGTGCTGATCATGGTAAATTCTCGTTCTAAATCTTGCTCTGAATTAAGTATAAGTTTGGGTTCGCTTTTCATAATTATTATTCGAAAAATTAATAAATAATTAAATTAAGAATGTTCTTTGCTCTTTTTAATGGGATGTGGGAGATTTGTATCATAAATGGAGATTTGAAGGGAGTTAAATTATAGGGAATTTGAGAAAAATGAAAATAAAGAAAGAGATTTAGATTATATCAGGGATTGGATTGAATTCTATGTTTTAAAGGAGTGCTGGCTTAACTAGTGATTTATTTTTTGCAAAAGTTAAGACCGAAATTTCTGATATCTTTTGAATCCGAGTTTAGTTTATTTTTGTATATATTGCTAGGATAAAGCTATTCGCACACAGCCCCTAATTTTTCATTGAAGCATCCTACTACACTCTTTTATATTTTAGTCTATCCAATGGAATTTCTACTTAAACTTATTGAATACTTACAAAATCTTATATATTATTACGCCTTGCTTGGATGGAACGAATAGTCAACTTCATCGCTTTTCTTTGTATCTGGATCTAATTTGGCTTTCTTTCTAGCATCTCCTTCTCTATAAATTGATGACCTATTCAATACTATACTGGGCAAATCATCATAAGGAATTTCATTTCTATTGAATAAAATGTACAAATCTTCGATATTTTTTAGTATGTAAGAATTTAATCCAACTTGAGCGTTATCTCTAAGGAAAGTCTTAAGCCTTCTGCAAAGATCACTTAGCGTACCAGGCTCGTTGTTTTGCATTTTTAATTGTATATCTTCATTGAAAATTCTTAATTGAGATTCTTGAATGTTTTCATCTTTAACTTGACTATATTCTCCCTTTATATTTTCTAGCTTTGCCATTGCAATTTTCTTTTTGTTCATATACCCAATTTTCAACTGATTTAGGGCCGATATTTTATCAACCATGGGGATTTCTTGTGGAGGCTTAGGTTGTGGCTTAGAAATTTTTTTATATGGCCTTGGAAGCCATGGCTGGAATTTCGGTCTTTTTGATACCTTTGATCTTTTTTTTGTTGCTTTATCTTCAAAAACCTTTAAAGCACCAATTTCTCTCGTGCTTGCTGTAAGAATTGCTTCTTCATCTTCTGCGTTAGGCTTGGTTTCTTGCTGAGGAGCTAATACCTCACTGCCACTAGGATTTTCTTTTGGAGGATTGCTTTCATTTTCTTCGTGTGCTACTGTTTCGTGTTCCTTAGTCCCCTTTACTTTAAGAACTAACCCATCAGAGTTATTATCAGTCTCTCCATCTGATTTTGGCTCCGATTCAGACTCTTTGCTACTTTTTTGTTTTTTGTTAGGATCATTAATATCTGCATCTTTATTGCCTTTTCTGTAGCGCTTTTTCCCTATTTTCCCCTTGGTTTCTTGAGATGCCTCAAAATTTTCGCTTTCACCTTTCTTTTTCCTTTTCTGTTTTTTTCCCTCATTCATCTGACTTTCCCCTTCTTCAAAAACTACCTTTGTTGCGCATTTCTTAACAGCGTGCTTAACTGTTTTGTTTTCAGAATCCTGATCGAGATCCATCTTTTCGTTCGAAGAATCCAAAATTTCTTTATTTTCATTAAATTGGGGCTGTGATGAATCAAAAATAATTTTAGTTGCTGACTTTTTTACAGCGTGTTTTACTTCTTTATTTTCTTTTTTATCTGTTGGAGGAGGAATTGGATCTGTTTGGCTTGGAAAAGTGGTGTTGACAACCAGGCATTCTTCGTCTTCATCTTGAAATTTATAAATGGGATCTCCATTTGTGTCAGTTGTTTGTGAAGAGTATTCAGAATCTAAAAGCATCTTCTTTGAAGAAATTATAATGTTTTATTAACCTATTAAAATTAACTTAATATGCCCCCATATAATTAACCTAAATTCTGGTATAAAAATTTTAAAAATTATTTGAGTTTTCTAGAGCCATAATATTGCATACATTTATATATAAACTTCATATATTTATATCAAAAAATTATATAAATATTTAGAATTATATAACAAAAAATTATATTAATTTTTAAGGGAGTGAAGGTTTGTTGATTAATTTTAGAAATAATAAAATGGTTATAATCTGATATAAATAAACTAAGTTAAACAAATATATTTTTTAGATTCTTGATATGCATTAATTTAAATAATAGACTTAATTACTCTAAGCCACTTACTTGCTTCACCTGATGCCATATTCTGATGACATTTTCAAGTCCTTCAATCACATCTACTTAGAAATTACTATTATCTTCTACCCCTTCTGCATCATAAACTCTTGAAAAATCAACAATTCTTGTTTGGTAGCCATTAACCCCATTAATATATAACAAAGAAGTTGTAATGAAGTGCTTTGATCTTTGTTTTCTCCACCAATCAAGGATTTCTTCAGTATCAGCTATAAACTTATTTATGACGTGTGCCTGAATTTGTCCATTTCTGGTAACTACTTTCAAGAATTGCTCATAAATATTGTCTTTGTTAATGTTTAAATGCTTTCCGTGGTGAGACCAAGATTCAGTGATATTTCCAGCATCATCTTTTATGCAGAGTCCTGCTATCCTGAATCCTAAACTTCCACTTGTAGTGGTAGATTGTTTGGTAATTTGATGGTCGATTTTTATTTGAGCTTGGTCTCTGCTGTATGTGATTCTGCCTAATTTGCAGTCAAGAATGCTTGCGTGTTGGTAATTTACTGTCAAGTCTTCTAAAATCATGTGAATTTTGCCATTGACTGTTTCAGTGCCATAATATGCTGGAGGGAATTTTCTGAATTCAATTAAGTGCTCATCTTGAAGCTCAGGAGAATAAAGGAAAGCATAGAAAGCTCTTTCTGGAGCTTTAGCTTTTTTAAGGATTTTCCCATCTCTTTGGACGAATCTTCCAGTGTGTCCACCAGCTTGGTTTTCTTGAGCCTCCATATTGACCAAACAAATATTGTCAAATCGTTTTAGATTTAGATTTATTACTTACAAATTATCTTGAAATTTAATAAGATTATTATAAAATTTTTTAAAGCAATATTAGCATGAAAATTAGTTGAAATAATGATTTAAGATTTTAATGTGGATTTAATTAGCTTGCTTTTTGTTTAAAATCTGGATTTTCTTGGTAAAATTTTGGGTTTAAAGATAATGGATCCTCAGTTTTCATATATTCCTTGACTCTTTCAGAGTATTTATCTTCTAAATATAAAGAAACTCTTGTATATGCTTGATAAGCATAATCTGAAAACAAAAGAAGGGGTGCAGTCAAAAGAATTGTTCTAAATCCCCATCTTCAAGGCCTATTATAATTATATATTTTCCCCTTAGTGATCCTTCCTAATGTTATGTTTGTTCCTATCGAAAATGAAAGAGTCCCTATACCTATTGCTAGATACCTATAGCATGCATTATCTATAAGCATTTTATCTGAATCTTCAAGGTAAACAAAATTTTTAAACAAGCAATTTTTGATAATCGAGCTTTTGGTTTCTAAAATTGCATTAATTTCCATTGCAGTTTTTCCTCTTCTTGCTAAATGGTGTGCTTTTTGTACGTTTTTATCTATGAGCTCGTTTAGTGATGGAATATCGTCAATGCTACGAATTTCTTTTTTGCCTGCCATATATTATATTTAATAATAAATTTTGTTATTTAGATCAATAGATTTGGGAAATGAGCAAATAAATTAAAGATTTTAGAGCAATAACAATTCTTGTTATCATCTAATAACTTTTAGAAATTAGAGAAAATAAATTATTCATTCATGAGAATTATATAGAAAAAGTCATAAAAACCCTCCAAGTCTTAGAAAAAAACGAAAGATACATATCGACTTGATGAATTATTTATATTAATTGAGCCATTATTTTATTTTCCGAAAATATTAATTTGATATGACATATAAGATCATTTAAATAAAAAAAATCAATCTAAAATCATTAGATATAAATGTCATCTATCAAATCATATTGAAAATTTACTATTATTTTTGTAATTAGGAACTATATTAACGATTTTAATGAGCAACAAAGATGAAGCTTTAAAGGAGTTTATAAGTAAGTTGTTGAAAAAATTTGGAAGCAATTCTTCACATCGCAAAATAATCTCCAATGTAATTAGAAATTATTGCAAAAATATATCAACCTTTTCCGTAGAAGATTCAGAATATTTGGAGCGGAAAATCACTGAGAGATTAGGAATTCCAGCATCAAAGCATAGGTTAAGTTTATCTCCAACAAACAAAATATTTTTATCTCAAGAATTGACTCCTAAATCAATTAGACCTTCGTCTAAGACTCCTAAACTGGTTTTAATACCTATTAAGACACCTATGAATGAAATTTCTTTAATGAGAAAGTCGCCATCCATTCCAAAATTCAGAGAAGTAGTTTCGGTTGTATCAGTAAATAAGCCTGAGTATCAAACTTCTGTTTATCAAAGTCAAACCATTTCGAAAGCTGAAAAGTTTCCAAGCCCTTTTAAAACTTCTAATCCTTTATCTCTTGGCTTTTCTGAAGAAGATAGATTTACAGGTTTGAGCAAAAGCCCTCATAGAAAAAGAAGATTAAGCAATCAATGAGAGAAGATTACGAAGGCAGACCAAATCATGTATGAGAATGAGCAAAAATCCAAAAAAATTAAGAATAAAGAATTAAAAAAGTCCTATTCTAAAGAGCTATTAGAACAAATGAACGCAGTTAAAGAAGCCAAAGAAAAAGAAAAACAAGAATTGCTGAGCTATAAAGAAGACCTTGACAAAAGTGTTAGTGAATTCTACAAGACGGAAAGAGATAAAAGGATTTTTAAAAGGCAGTTAATTAATGAAAACAATGCAGCCAATGAAAATATCATAAAAGAAGGAATGGAAAAGCAAAGGATAAGGATACACCAAAGCAAGCTTGATGCTGAAAAAATAAAAAAATCCTGGGAAATCAACACCTTAGAAGAAAATGCTTGAAAAGAAATCAAGGCTGAAAGACTTAGAAGAAACGCAGAAGAATTAAAGATTTTAGCTGAAGAAAAAGAATGAAAACGAAAAGAAGCGAAGCTAAAGGATATTGAACTGGAAAAATTTTTGCTGGATCAGTCAAGCAAAAAAATCATTGAAAATGAAAACAAAAGAGCTGATTTTGTGAAGACCCTTATGGATAAGGCCAATGATGAAGAAAGATTGAGTAAACTGGTAAAATATATGCAGCACAGACCCGCTATAAGTCTGCTTGAGTATGAAAGAGAAATAAGAAGACATGAAGAAGAGCAAGCAAGAAAAAATAGAAAAGAAGAAAATTCGTAAATGTTATTTAGAGAAAAATTATTACAGAAGGACAGAAAAATTAGGAAAAAATTAGAAAATTTGAAGATTCTTAGCCAGCATATGGAAGAAAAAGCTTTAAAAAAGCGTGAAGAAGAAGAAAGCCTAAGAAAAACAAGAAAAGAAATAAATGATAGAGAAATAGAATTTATTAATGAAGAAAAAGAAAAACTTAGCATGAAAATGCAAAAACAAAAAGACTTAAGAGAAGCTCTAAGCCAGCAAATGAAAGATAAAGAAGAAAAAGAGCTCAGAGAAACTCAGTTTTCCCCTGCTGAAGCAAAGTACAACAAAAAGATTATAGAAACTGCACTTAGAGTGCTAGGAGAAAATTAAAAATATATTAATTTAAATTATTCCTTTGTGGCATGACGTATCCAGCATCTTCTTCTAACCAAATCAAAGAATTCTTTTTGCGGATGAAATTGTTTGGTAAAATCAGTGGCATACTCCCAATCTGTAATTAAGATGCTGTCTATATGCCATTCATCTACCCATTTCCAGCCTTGGGGTACTAAAACTGATTCTCGAGTCATGGCTTCTCCATTTGCATCACTTCAGTTTTTTCTTTCTGTAGGTAATGTAAAATCTTTCCATTTTCCAAGTCATAATCTCTGGTTTTCATAAATTCTATAGACTCTTTGGTCCTCTTGCTTAACTTCTTGCTTTTCTTCCTGTTTATTTATTGAAGCACTAATTATAACATCAGCTTTGGTTTTCAATCTACAAACCACTATATTTATAGCTGCATTAAGAAAAGGACTTTTCACAATAATCGACCATATCAAAATATAAGGTATAAAATTTAAAACTGAAAAATAATATCCAAATATAAGTGTCGGAATAAAAAGAATTTCTATCAGCTTTTGAAATTTTTTTGCACACTCTGGATCTGACCAATAAATAATTCTTTCAATTCATTTGTTTGCTACATCTGACACGACTATGATATTTCCCATAAATTCTTGAATAAATAATAAATTTTTAGCAAATTGTGCATCATTGGTATGCGGGTTACTACGATGCTTTTTCATAGCAGAATGCATCATTCAAAGTCAAATTAGCATAATAGAAAGCCCAGGAATTCAGGCAGAATTTTGGTTTAAAAGGTAAATGAGACAGCACACAAATGCTGATAATAAGGGATTCCTTCACGTATATACATCAACTATAAAATAATGTAGATTCACTACCGGGGTAATAGTAAAAACAAATTGCCTAAGATTGTCTCCCATCTTAATTGGGCTTAATCCTTGCTTTTTATTATCTTCTACCATTGAGAACAAAGAATCTATAGCTGAGCCTTCTGTTTTCAGTGTAACCTGTATAGAAAGAGTCCCAAAAAATTCGCAATTATTATGATTGTAAATTTTTACCATATGATTCCCGAATTGCTCTGCTTCCAAGTGCACTTCTCCTTGACCTACCAAAAAGTCAGCAGTGAGTAGAGACTTGCGATATATAAAAAGAACAGCTTTCGAATGTGTAAATTTGACATCTGCATATAAGTTACCGAAGCTTTGGTTGATTTCTGTATATTCCTTCATTTGAAAAGTTCCTGAATAAAAAGTTTGTGCTCCAAGCTTTAAGACAATATAGCATTTTTCTTTTTCTACAACCTTTACATCTTGTAAACTGAGGATCCTGACGAATAAGTTTGGGTAAAATTCCATTTTGTTATAATAATGCCTTTATTTTTTGTGATTCCAGGTCTTGTGGATTCTCAAAATTTCACTCTAGAGATGATTTATGATACAAAGACTGTGGATTGTTCCATATTTCCTCATAAGAAATTGGAGTTTTCTTATAAAAATACAATGTGATAAATGATTATCGGAAGGTGGCTAATGGATCAATATTTTATATTTGTGTGGAAAGGTCGATGCAATCGAATAACCCCAAAAACTAATCTTTATTTCCATTGCAAGTGACTAAAGAAAATATTGCAAGATTGCTGCTTGAATAACCTTTATGGAGCATCAATCCCTATAAGCAAGATGGATTATTTCAATAAATTTTTCAAATGAAGGTCGAGCTTTAGATGATATCGTCAAATTTTATTTTGATGCATGAATATCCAATGCAAGAAATAAAGAATATCAGCATCTCTTCTAAATGGGTAATTTTAAAAGGAAATATACAATAGTATTAAGCGCATGGATTCACAGCAAAGATTCAAAGCTTAGTAACAGCAGGGGCACCCCAGCAGTTGTGAGGTCATATTAGATTTTTCAAACTTCGATAAGCAAGTTTATATATCAGTGGCCAAAACTGAGCGGATTCTATAAAAGGAATCAATAATTTAATACAATTTCAATGTATTTCTAGAAACATGACAGAATTTACTGCTATTTTTAATACGGACGTTTTTATTAATGATCCTGGCCAAATATAACAGTACTTTGATAGGCTGAAGATATTATGGCATAAATGGTTAGCACTGAAAAAGAATAGAACTATTCCAGGTGCGACAAACCATTAACTCTAGCCAGAATTATATAAAAACTTATATACAATGGCTCAGATCATAATTAATATAATTACATTTAATCCAGACTTTCTATTGTTTGCATGTTACAAGCCACTAAAGAAATCAACGTTTTAAAGGCTAAGTCTAAATCTGCCAGGGATGCACTTTCAATAAAAATTCCTTTTGCAGTGGCTTCGCACAAGTTAGCAATAATTGGCATAACAGTTCTGCTTAAATTTAGGCCAATAGTTACCAAATTTGCTTTAGACTTTCTTAGCTTTTTCTTTAGTTTTAAATAAGGTGTTTTGCTAGCATTATCTTCTCCATCTGTTAGTGCCACTATCCATTGTATCCTCTTTGATATTTTTTTGCATACATCTTCAAACGGCAGCATTGACATGCTTTGTGACCTATAAGCTTGGAATTCTTCCAAAGCTAACATAATTGCATCATAAAATGCAGTGCCACCTTTAGGACTGTCCCATCTCATAATTTGAGATTTTAAATGAGAAGGATCATTTCCTCTGTGGGTGAGATTAAATACAACTTCACATTGTTTGTTGAAAATGATGAAGCCAATTTTATCAATTGGTCTAACATGCTCATCGATCACATTGATAATGCTATTTAACGCTTTTTGAATTCGGCTGCCATTCATGGAAAGACTGTAATCCAGGACAAATACTATGTCTTTTGGAGGGTCTTCAAAGTCTTCAAGAAGCTCTTCTATTTGAAAAGTCGGCTGATTGTGCTCTTTGAAGATTTTTAGCAACTCTTCTAGGCAGCATTTTCTCACGTCAGGATCATAATCTGTATTGATTTCTAATGCTTCTGTGAAAGTCTTGCAAGCATCTTTAAGCTTTTTTTGCTTCACAAGCAATAAACCTTTGCAATACAGCAATCTTTCATATAATATATTTTTGGGGATCGAAAACGTCCCTTCTCTATCTAAAATACCTTCAGCTTCTATAAGCTGATGCCTACCTTCTCCTCAATTCTTGATTAAAACTTCTGCTACTTCTAATAGACAGGATACAAGTTTGGAATAATCATCTGTATCAGTTTTATAGCTGTCTGCAATATCTAGCAATAAATTCACTGCTCTTCTATCATTATTTTTTGTATGTAGTAGTGCTTTGGCTAGTAGATGTTTTCTTTTTATTATCAATTCATTGCTTTGGTTAAGCATTTCTGCGCATTCTAAAGCTTTAGCAAAGCATTCAGCAGCTTGGTAGTATCTTTTGTTTTTGAAGTGAATGGTTCCAAGGTTATTATAGCAGATTCCAGCACCTTTTATATTCCGAAATTCGTTAAACAAAGCTAAAGCCTGCGCATAATTCATTACTGCTCTAGATTCCTCAGAAAAATAGACCTTTTCTCTAAATCTCAAAACTACTTTAAGCTTTCCAAAAACTGAGTACAAGCTTGTCAGTTCCTGTGAGCAAACTTGATAGTGATCTTCGATGTCGACATCCAAATCTCCATTCATCATCCTATCAAGTATTTCCAATAAATCATCCATCGGTCTCACGATCTGTTCAGTAACTCATCGTGTCAACAGCCAGCACATAATCAAAATCCCAGTGAGTACAAAAATAAGAACAATTCCTTCAATATAAATAATATTTTTTAACGAGTCCTTTAAATCATTAAAATTGGCAGTCATATACTCTTCAGCAAGCCTAATACCTATGCTTCCAATCCTTTCAATGGTCCCATCCATCCCCATCGTTAAATTAATTGGTGCTATAGCAATTAAATATTTTTTCTGTTGAACGTCATAAGTTGAAGTTAAAGCTCGATCTCCTTGTAGATCTATAAAAATAGTATCATTGAATTTTCCGCACTCAGAGGAATCAAGGTTATCAGCACCAAATTCAAGTTCTTGGATAGATGGCAATTCAGAAGCATTTGTATTTAACTTAGGGTGGATAAATGGGACTGCATCAGTGGTGACCGCAAATGCGTATTTTGAGCCAGGAATATTCACAACTTCTAGGATTTTTTTTATATTTTCTAATAAATAGTCAATACAGCCAGCAATTTCAAGCTCTTTATCTGGATAATAGCCTGAACATACAGTTTGTCCTAAAGCTCCACTTGCGAACACGTAAGGCTTATTAATAACAGCTAAATTCTGATTTGTGCTGTTCTGGAGAGCCTTGTATCAAAATCTACACCTTGGATCGTAGTAAGATTCAGTTTCATTTATATAAGAGCAGTTTTTTTGCTCAAAATCCACATAGTATGTTTCTCATCCAAGTGGCTGCATATAAAATAAGCCTTCCTGATCCCACGCAATATAAGATACATCTAAAATTCCTGAATAATTTGCTTTAAGCAATGCAATTGGTTTCAAAAACGAATCGAAAACCCCTGAAGTATTGAGTTCAAGAAGCTGCGCTGAGTCTAGCTCACTAGTTTTTAAAAGATGTGGACCTAAATATCACATAGAATAGTCATAATACACAGTTTTATTGTCAAACCCTTCTAATTCTCCAAAAGCAAATGCTCTAGCATTCACATAATTATTCCCAGAATTGAAATCTGATTTTACTTTTAGGATTCCACTATAATAGTCTTCTATAAGAGTTTTCATTAAAAGGACAAAATTTACAGGATATTGTAAAGATCACCCTGTAGATGAGGCTAAGTTGTTAGCTAATTGAAGCAAAGTTTTTTGTTGATCATTTAGCATTTTGTCTGTAATTGAATCGATCCAAGAAGGGTACTGTAAGTAAAAAGGAATATATGAAATAAAGACAGTGCAAATCATTCCTAATATCATTGGACCAAGAGTCTTGCACATAAGCTTCTTTTGCAATTTTCCCTTAGCCATAAGGATTAATATATTTATTTGCTACAACATAAATTAATTAATTATAAAATCAATTAAAAAGGCAGCTTTTAATAGCAAAAGTGATATTGTGATAAATAAAATCACCTCTAAAACTTAGAAAGTATCAAATAAGTAAGATTAATTATTCAATCGAACTTTCTTTTAATTTTATATATATTATTATAATTAACTTAATTATTCAGCTTCTATTATTTCATCCAATACTCTTATTTTTTAAAAAAGTTATTCCGTTTGCAATTTTGCAGCACTTTTAATGGAATTTGCAGAAGAAAAGTTTGAATAAATCCATCTCTTATTCGGTGAATTTCCTAAGCTTTTATCGTTAATTTCGTTCTTAACCACTCTCGGCTTCGAATTAGACACTATAATTGGCAGAATTTTTAAACTTGTACCTCGAGCAAGCATATTTTCATCATTTTGGAGCTTATAATTTTTATGCTTTTTTATAACTTTATTTGACAGAGAAATAGGCAAATTTGGAAATTTAAAAGGTTTTTCAGCTGCTTTAGGGGTTGAATCATTGCTGTTGCATAATTTATAAAATCCATTTGATTTTTCTTGAGATGATTTTGGACTAGAGTTTAGTGACATAAATTTATCTGATTTTAACCTATCTCTATGGGCATAATAAGTTGTGATTTTCACCTTTACTCTTTGAGGTTTTTGGTCTTTGGGAGATAAAATAATTAGATTACTTGGACTCAGAGATATTTCATTTTTCCGTAGTGAAATTTCTTTATTGAGAGTATCATTCATTTATATTTTTTAGGAAGAAGGCATTTATATTGACTTGTGTAATTATGGTTTTTAATTTGTTTTTGTAATTATGATTAAAATTATAGGGAATTTATTCTTATGTATAAAAATATATTTTAACGAGAAATATGATGTATTGTTGTTTTATGCTTGCTTTTAAACACATTTTTGTTTCAATATTAACTATTATTAATAAAAATAATAATTGTAATTATCATATCCAAGTGGCAATGAGGATTTAAAAATAATGAATAAAATTGCATCATCGATCTGTACTTAGAGTTATTTTAACTAAAACATCATATTTTGCAAACACAAAAGTTTTCATATAATAAATAAATATATAACGCTGCATACTCCATATATTGAAGTTAGAATAGTGCAAGAAATAAATTAGAATCGAGTTTGAGAGATCTTTCATATGATGATGCTGACAATATAAAATAAATAAATATTGTAAATGTGCAATGTGAGTAGTTAAATTTATCCTTATGGAATATAAATTGTATATCTTATTTTCTAGAAAAGATTAAAATCTTTTTTAAATTAAAATTTATTTAATATAGATTGCATACATGAAGAAAAATGCATTTTATATAAAAGGTATATCTGGCTGACTCATTTATAATAATTTTATAATTTAATTGCAAATCTATGCTACTTCTGATTATTATTCTAATATCTAAAAAATATTTTAGACTAAATACTACAAAAAATACATAGAAAAAAAATTAAAATTATTAAATTTAGATATCAATAAACCAAGCTTTCAAGTTTATTGAAAATCTTATTCAATTGCTGAAATATTTGAATAAATTATGATAAAACAATGGCAAAACCCAACCAGTCCAAAGATAAAAATCCTTACACCATTTATTTGTTTTATAAAATTGAAAAGAGCTAATAATCATAAAGCTATCAGAACTAAGGAAAATAGCAAATAACCAAATTTTTCCGCTTTTTTAAAATTCAATTATATTAATTTAAAATACATTAATTTTTCACTTGAACAGTTGACTGAGGGGATGGACAATTTTTAAGAATTCTGATAAACCTGGTTTTTTGGTTAGAAACTACTTCATTTGTTTTTGTGTGTCGGACTGTGATTGAATTATTTCTTAAATTATAAACCTTAGGTCTTTTTCTTTGGACATAAGGAACATGACTGCTTAAATCAACGCTGTCATCG
Organism: Blepharisma japonicum; assembly: GCA_949751835.1. Lineage (NCBI taxonomy): Eukaryota > Ciliophora > Heterotrichea > Heterotrichida > Blepharismidae > Blepharisma > Blepharisma japonicum. The sequence goes on along the minus strand of CATKHK010000005.1, from coordinate 394,814 downwards.
GGGAGTTTGCTTGAGTCTGAAAGAATCGAGATTAAGCTAAGAGACCTCGAGTGTTCTATGTTATTTGGTGTCTGCGAACTTGGAGAATTAGACGTTTCTTCAGGTTTTGGCAGAATTTGCTTCGTTGACTTCTTTTTAATTGCTTTGATGCAAACTATAAAGCAATTCATTTATTTATAGTCAAATTGTGATATTTAAACTTAAATAGATAAAATAGATTTTTTGCAAGATTAAAGGCAAAGTTAAGTAATATAGAAAGTAAAAGGAAAGCAATGGGACTGTTACAATTTCTAAAAAAAAATATATTTAAATTTAATAACATATAAGTCTATTTGCCTTAGAAAAAACGGTTAATTAAAGATTATAGAATTTATTGATTATTTGGAATTATTTGAAAAAGCCATAAATAAGCACATTTTTAGGTATGAAAATTGCTGGATATTTAAATTATTTGTTTAAAATAATTATTTGAGAGTTGTACCTAAAGACTGTGGATATAAAACAGTTTTACAATTATTTGATGAATATGAAACTAAGAGATTAAATAAAGTCAGTAGAGAATTCAGTAATAATTCTTACTGTATTAACACTGATTATTTATATTTTGAATATTGCTTTCAAGATTTGACTCTTCTTGCTTTAAATATAAGTTTAATGCATTAACTTATCAGAATTATCAGTTTTTTCATCAATGCGATAGCACAGACTAATTTATTGAAATTTGAAATACCTCTAATTGGAAAGAAAATCATTTTAAAATCCTATTCCTATATTAAGAAAAAACATTCTTGCTTAGTCTTACTAATTTATTAATTTTCCATAATATTATATTATATAATGCTTAAACCGAATCTCTCTCAAATCACCATCATATTGCTTATATATAATTTCATAATATATCTTTATTAAGCATCATTGAAAAAGAGATTAAAGTTTTATTATAGTAATGAACACTTAAACTTATTTGAGGCTGAAGGATGATAAGCTTCTGGCAATCTTGTATAATTAGCAGGTTCTCTATAAAAGGCAGATCTCACAATACTTTCTCTTATATGGTTAATTTGATACTCTGAAGGTGAGCTTTTCCAGCACACGACTTTTCCCATCTCACCTAAAATTCCTATAGTTGGCTGGTCTCCAAATTTAGATAATTCATATATTTCTGAAGAAACCAAAGCTCCTTCAGGTGGATTTTCTTCAATATTTGTTATTAAAATTAGTACTCTTCCTTCCATGAATCTATACACGCTTGCTAAAAAATCGTTATAGAATCCATTTCGATCAGTCAAAAGCAGCCTGCCTTCTGAGCGATGATGTAGTAAGACCAAATCAGTTTCTGAGCTATATTGAAAACCCCTTAATTGACTCTTTAGAAGCACATTTTGCTTAACCTCTATTTTAGTATTTTCAAGAAGTCTCGTAATCATTGCACTGATGTCCATCATGTCTTGCAGCTTAAGAGAAAATAAGTTCACTTCTGCTTTCTCTACACTTTTCAAATTTAATAAACTAGGCTCCAAGTGCCATTGCAAACCCCTGATTTAAAATTTTACCTCTTTGCGTCCTAGATACTTTCCACAACCTGAGCAAGAAACATTATTATCAGCTTCGATTTTTGCATTTGAACTAAATAAAGCTTACACTACAGAGAATATGTATTTCGGCTCCCAATGTATCAAGAATTCTTCAGAACTGATGCTTATATGGCAACCTTTGCATTGATAAGGTGCACTTAAAGCCTGCATATTTTTATATAATAATTAGTTTTCAAAGGAAATATAGATAAGCAAGCTGTCGAATTTTTTACAACTGAAAAAAGCAAAAATGTCAAAAACTTAGGCATTGAAGATTTTCCTAAGACATTGGCTGAATCCCAAATTGAAGAAAGCAGTGCTCTATTTAAAATTAAAATGATATAAATCTTAAAGAACTATGCTGGTATTTAATTATTCATCAAAATATTTAAGATTATCTTTGAATACCTATTTAGATAATAATTCTAATGCCTAAATGAATTTAAGATATATGAATCTTTTTCAAAACATTAAATTTCTCTTTGATACAGATTAATCTAGCTCAAATATAAAAATGGAAGGATCATCTTCAGACAGAGCTTTTATTGCATTCCTAGTGAACTGTTTTTGTAACCATTGCCAATATAGAATGCAACTTTCCATCTCGGAAGTATCAAAAATATTAAGAGATCTACCCCCAATAGATCCTGTTAATCTTTACAGAAAGCAATACGGAAATCTTGAAGGCTGCTTAAAAAATCCTGGAGTTTCAAGAGTTTTTTGGCTTGATTCCATGATGATAAAAATTCGTGATATAAATGACCTTAACGATGCTGCAAGAGTTGGCTTAATTTCTAATGCAGATGCTTCAAGATTAATAGAAAAAAATGCAGAGATAGACCTCTTTCAAGCAGAAGCAAGACTTCGTGCAGGTATTCACTAACTAATTAAATTATATTAGTCCTTCCAATCATTTTATCATCTCTCCATTCAGCTTCATATACTTCTCCACTTGCAAGGGTTAACGTCCCTTTTCCTTCTCTTCTGTCTCCTTGAAATCTTCCTCGATATATATCTCCTGTGCTCCAACTATAAGTTCCTTCTCCATGCATGTCATCGTCTTTCCAGTCTCCTTCATACTGATCTCCATTCTTATACTTCATATATCCCCTTCCTTCTTTTTTATTATTTGCTAGTTCTCCTTCGTAAATGTTTCCTGAAGGGTATATTCTTTTGCCGTGCCCTTGCATTTTTCCATCTTCGAATTCTCCTTCATATCTGCCTCCCTCTTTCCAAAAATAAATTCCAATGCCATGCATGCTGTCATCTTTTCAATAGCCATCATATTTATCTCCATTAAAAAATGTGATTTTTCCGTACCCCTGGCGATTTCCATGCACATCTAGTTCCCCGAAATAATCATTTTCTCTACTAGATGAATAATAAGAACTCATCCCTCCTCCGCTCCACATTCCTCCGTTAGTTCTAATGCCTGATGAATGTGAATAGGGCTTGTCATATTTTTCACTGATAATTTTTTTTATTTCTGGAATTTGTCTTAAAGTCGAGTTTCTATTAAGAATGATGCTCGTATTGAATTCTTCAGTTAAATAAGAATCAAGAGACTTATAATTTTCTTGTTTGAATATACTGTCTAGATGAGAAAAAATGTTAAGCAGTGTTTCTTTCATTCCTTGAAAAGATTCGTGAAGTGATTTAAAAAAAGGAACAAGATCTTCGTCTTCTATATGATATATAGCATTTTTTCCGCTTTTAAAGAAAATAAATGAACTTATTTTCTTTTTGAGATGGGCACACAGTAATTTCAATGATTTTTTGTCATTTGTTAATTCAAATACAAGTCTGTTTAAAAATAAGATAACACGATTATGCTGTAGCACGTTATACCGAGAGATTTCATCTGAATCTTTGAGAGAAACTAAATCGATTATGTCTAAAGCATTTTCTAATATCGTCATTGCTTTTGCGATGTCAAAATTAAGCCAGTTGAGAAGCTCAAGATCGTCATGGATTTCGGACCAATTTATATTGTCAGATGAGGAAGCAATGATAGAGTGTATTTCTGGAAGTCTTGTTCTGATTTCATCTTCTTTAGTCTCCATAATTATTATAATTATTGAAATTTATCTTTTATCATTAGCAATTTTCATAAAATATTAATTCGCAAATTAAATGGCTTAAATACAATTAATTTATTATATTTGTGTGATTAAAGTATCTTGGATTTTGGACTCTAAATTTGAATAAAAAGTTTCTTCAGTTGATGTATTTACATTGCTCGAAGTCCTTGGTAATATTTTTTTCCTCTCTATTTTAATCCTTGCAGGGCCATTCCTCTTAATCATTGACCCTATTATCATAGGTCTACCACTGAGCAAGTCCCACTTTCTATTTGCATCCTTAAAATATTGTTCCTTAATTCCTCTTTTCTTTGTACTTACAGATCTTACAACACTTGGAGTTTCATAAACATAATTAATTGGTTTTGGCTCAAGTTTTTTCATTAATGAAAAAACTGATTTTTTATTCAAAAAACTCTTCTTATATAAGCAATATTTCGACTGATAATCAAATTCATGTGCATCAAATAGTTTGCTTCTCCAACTGCTAGTTCGATCATAAGGTCTTTCTATTTTAAATACAGGATAGTCTGAGGGCTTTATAAATGATTTCAAGTCGTTTGGATTTTGAGAATTCTCCCTACTAAATAATAAACTTAGATCGTTTGAACAATTTTTTGATCTTCTAGGAGAAAGATTTAAACTGAAACTTGATTCAGCACGTAATAAAGAGCGAGCTCTTGGAAGAATTGATAGTTTGGAAGACTCTAGATGCCGGGATTGGGCTGCTATATTGTCTACAGGCTTCAATTTTGTATTTGGAGAATATATAGAGGGAAAATATTTGTTCGACATATTTTAAATCATTATCCTGCCATAGTTTTGTAAAGTTATAAGATTTATCTTATTTTAAAATAATCAATTAAAAGAACTATTTGACTAAAATCAATTTACAAAAACTAACAAATAGATAAATGCAGCTATTAATGCAAAGAACTATAATAGAATATATAATTTTCGGATTAAACTTGATTTAAGCGCATTTACCACTGGTAAACCCTTACTATTTTCCTTTATATATTCAAAAATTGAATTTAGCGAATTTTTAAGTGCCTTATATATCACTGAAATATCAATATTTCACTCTAATGTTAATTCTCAATTAATTGAATCTTATCTATATTATCTAAATAAATAAGCTTATCTCTTTTCCAATTACCGCTGCAATCCATGGCTGCTTCGGATGGAATAAGCATTGTATTGGCTCTCCATCAGTCTTTATAATTTTTAGCGGAATAATGCTTGGATTTTGCATATAATCTTGATAAACTTGGGCATGGAAAATGTGTATAGTGCTATCCAAAGAGCATGTAGCTACCAGTGGATATCTTTTATGAGTATGTGTATAAGTCAATTCTCTCTTATGATAAAGGAAAGTTTTATAAGGAGTTGAAGACAAGTCATAGTCATACCACAGCAATTTACAGTCTTCACAAGCAGCAAGAATGTGATCTCCTGAAGGATGAATTGCAATATGAGTTGGGTTTTCTAAGCCTTTGAATTTTTTCACCAAAACCCCTTGTTTTAAGTTATAAACCATGATATTTTTTTCTGTTGCTACGAAAAATAGTGGCTTTTTGGTGTGAAATGCAATGGATTTTACGTCTCCTTTGCTTTGTTTTGAAAAAATTTTTTGTGTTTGGAATCTGCTTAAGCTGTGAGCTGCGACTTTTTTACTCGTGGATTCTCTTTTGCATAAAGTTGCAAAATAGTCTCCTTTGCCATGCCAGATTACTTTTCTGACACCTTTTCGCATTTTTATTTTGACTTCGTCATCTTTCCATTTCCAGACTGCTAGTTGGTTTTCAGAGGCTTCTGCATAATCAATGCTTACTTTGTCGGAGCATTCAAAGGATTTTAAATAAACATTTTTTCCGCAGCAAATAGCTAATAGAGGCTTGACTGGATTCCAAGCAAGCCAATAAATTCTCTTCTTAAATTTAATGCTCTCTAGACATTTTCCTGTCTGTGATTCCCATATTTTAACTTCTCCTGAAGTATCTCCAGAGGCTATGTATTCTCCATTTGATAGAAAATCCATATGAGTGATACTGTACTCATGTCCGACAAACTTCATTTGTAAAATTTCAGGAAAAGGTCTAAAAGTTTCTGGGTCAGGAAGATCTGGTATTAAAGAATCAGGGTCAAGATTTATTTTTGGACGAGTTACTCTCGGTGCCAAAAACAAATCCAAACACCTCTCAAACCTTTCCTTTAGAATATTTTCATAAGCTGGAACCCTCCTCAAATTAGGGTATTTTTTCGGCATATATTCACTTTCTCTATTCATCGGCTCTTTTTCTTCCCATTCCTTTGCTTCTTCTTCATTAAACAAATATTCTTCTGGTGGGTTATAACTTTCAGCATTCCCAGGTAAATTTCACTTGGGTGGGGCTGGCTTTTCTTCTTGATCTTCATCAGCCCAAATATCAAAGACTTCTTCTTTTTTTTCTAATTTTGGCTTAAGCCAGCCTTTTTCAATGGCTCTTGCCAACCTACCAATCTTGATTCTTTCCCATTTCGATGGGACAAATCTTCTTTTAGGAGGCATGACATCAGTTCCAAATCCAGAAATCTGAGGCTTAGCTTCAGGCTTCAGATCTCGATAAGGATCAAAGTCACTGCCAAATGATTTTCGTTGGCGGATTTTTCTAATAACTTCTAGCATCTCATCAGTGATTTTTACCTTTTTTGCGTTGAGATGATCAGTCAAAGTTCGCCATCATTCGGGGTCATCGGATTTAGCAATGTGTTTTTCAAGGGCATCGCCTTCCACAACTTTGGCGACGGCTTTGCCATCGATTCCATAGCCAATGATAGGAAGATCTTCGTAATAAGATAGAGGAATATCTCCAATCCTTACCTTTATTTCTTCATCAGAGCTATCATCTGCCATTGTAAAGATTAATAAAAGAAATTATGGCAGAGTTTGGGTTGGGGAATATGATAGAGGAAACTAATGCTGAAATAGAATTAAGAAAGGAAAAGATAAATAATTTATTTGAGGAAGCTGGAGAAGCTTTGAAAGGAATTAATGGAGAAATTGCAGATTTAGTTGGGAAAATTGGGGAGTACGGTCTAAGCTTGTCAGATATTGATATAATAAATATTCAGCTAGATGAGAAAAAAGAAATGCTTAAGTACTCTCTTGAATTTATAAGTCTCAACAAATTAATCGACGAAAGTAATGAAATAGCAAAAATAGATTTAGAAAGATCACTGCTCAAATTCTTTGAAATAAGACAAAAAATGAAAGACTATAGTCAGATTGATTCAAAACTTATAAATAATTTGAGAAGAAAATATGATAAGACTGAAATAGAAATTTCAGAAAATGCAAACTTAATATGAAAGGAATTTATAGAAATTTCTCAGTCTGAAATCATAATTAAGCAAAGTCTTATAAAGCCCCGTAAGCTTACTATTGAAAAATTTTTAGAACTTGTTAATGAAGCAGGAATGGTTGAAAGCATTTATAAAAGCCTTGATGAAAATTTAGAATTAATTATGAAAAATATTCAATTTATTAACATCACAGAGACTTTTGAAGACGAGTCCTATATATTAAAGCTGGATAATTTAGGAATAGAACGTTCTATTGATGAAATTTTACAAAATCTTATGAAAATAATCAATGCATTATTTTGCAAAGTATTTAGCTCAAGTCAAAATTATTTTTCTAAATTTAATTTAACGAAGTTTCTTGCACCTTTTATTACTTATATAAAGAATATTTCTGCTAAATGCGTTTTTTCAATCGAAAACTACCAGTACACATATCATAAACTGTGGGATTTTGAAAATCAGCTCATCAAGAAAGGATTTGTTCCAACCAATTTTAGAAATCTTTCACATTTAATAGAAAACTGTGAAGAATTCCATATTTCGCAAGAGCAATTTAACGTACTTTCACAAGTTAAAGAATTGCTATTGAACCCTATGGATAGAAATACAGTTGGCGTAATTGATACATCTATAACTAAAGGTTCAGGAACAAAATGCATTTCAGAAAACACTCAAAAAATCATTGATATTATATTTTCATTACTAGACAAAGCAAGCAGCCAGAAAACGACTCCATTAGCAATTCATAAAATAAAGCTGGTCAAGCAATGCTTGCAACTTTTTCAAGCTTTGAGGCCTTATTCAATTAAAATTCATGATAAATCCCTTTTATCTTTATCCCTTTTATATAATGACTGTGAACAAATGATTGATCAAATCCATTTAATAGACTCAGACTATACTCCAAGTCTTCCTCACAGTTTACAATACTTTTTATATTTAGACGATCTCATCGAAATGCTCAGAAAAGATGGAAAAACTTCTTACTCTTCAATAGTTGATGAATGGAAAGCAAAAGTAATAGAATCTGTCCAAAATATTAATTTGACAATGATTGACTCCAAAGGTCCAGAAATAGAGCGGTCTTTAGATACTGCTATAAGCTTCCTAACCACCATAAAATCCTCCTGCGATGGTATTTTGCCATGATTAGATTTGCATACTATTATTGGCACCATCCTCGAATCTTTGGTATCTAAATTTATCTCTTTAATAGTCAAGCTCGAAGATATTTATCCAGATGACACCCCAATGCTAAAACATTTAATGAATAAAATTTCTGTATGTTCTGACCTTTTCACAAATTCTACTCCAAGTCGATTTACACCAAGCTGAGACAGGCTTGAAATTTTAATTGAGATTTTTGATAGTGAATTAAAAGACATAATCCAAATGCATAAGGATCAAAAATTCAAAGATAAGTTTACATTATATGAAATAAAACAATTAGTGAAAGCTATATATGTAGATTCTCAACCTCGAACTGATGCATTAAGATTATTAGTTTAAATTATTTATTTCATAAATGGTTAGCACATTAGATCAATTCGTGGAAAGGGAAATTTATGTAATTACAACAGATGGAAGGCAATATCAAGGAATATTGAAAGGTTTTGATCAAGCAGTGAATTTGATTGTAAGTCAATGCAAATTGATATCGTGGAATCAGGATTGCCCAAGAGATGAAATTGATTGCCAAAATATGATAATCAGAGGAGATACAGTCGTGATATTAGGACTGAAAGACTCTGCTGTGGAGCTGCCAGATATTGCAGACCCTATTCCACAAATAATTCATGCTTAAAAAATTTCAAACCCTAATAAAATATATCAAAAGTTATAGTCTTTTACGTTTTCAATGGCATTTATAGATATTATGGAAAAGATCCCTAGGCCAGTCTTAGAAATCATATCAAGCTATGCTGACTCATTTTATGAAACGTTACTTCTTGCTTTAGTCTGCAAAAGATGATATCAGGCAATAACAAAATTCCATCATGAAGTTTCTTTTCAAAATTTTCCTTATTGAATGATTAAGCCTTGAGATGCTCGGACACATATAGAAAATATATTAGAGCATAAATTTCTGAATAAAAACTGAAAAATGACATCTCTTGATCTCCGAAATATAAAGATTAATGAAGGATTGCTGGTGAAAATAATTTTCTCTCAACAATTTCTTATAAAGCTTAATCTGACAAATTCTTTATTTGATGTAAAAGAACTTTTAAGATATTTAGACTATGAAAAGCTTGTTAGAAAACAAACGATAGCTGAATTTCCATTGGGAGAGTTGAAACTTACAAATTATAAGAAAAATATGATTGATTTCAAGCATTTAAATGAATTTTTTCCTAAAATTAAGAAGCTACACTTAGGAGGGACAACTTTAAATAATAATGCACTATTTGCTATTATATTAAATTTCAAGAATCTCGAAATTCTTGATGCCACTTCATGTACAAATATAAAAATTACTGATAAGGATAGTTTCAAACTCGATCTGAAAGGCATGAGTGAAAATTCAAAAATACAGAAAATATATATGAATGAAGTAGATGAAGGCGACAAAGAAAATCTTTGAGTTAGGCTAAATTCTTTGCCAAGCTCACACATTGATTTAGAATCCATTAAATCTTGGTTTTCCAATGAAATTGATGTTAATATTTTCCCTGAAATTTATCAAGAAAATGATAATTTTATTAGCAAGCTTGATGAGGATTTTTTAATAGAAATCTTTGACCTTTTGATTAATCATGGATTAGATAAATGATTGCATCGCTGCTCTTTATCATCATTGCATTTCTATAATTACTGCAACTTCTTGCATGAGTCAGCAATTTATGGAAAAATGAAACTTTTTTGATATCTTTTTGATAAAAATTTCCCATTGTTTCATTGCAATGGATGTCCATTATTTGAAGTATCTGATATTATTGATGGCTTATCTTGCAAACCGTCAAGATCTAATTATATTCCAAATTCAATGCTTTACGAAGCTACTCAAAACTGTATAAAATTAAAAAATAAAGAATCAAAGTCACTTCAATTAATTGATGCCTTAAAATACAAAAATATTCAATTTAAAGAATTACAAATTCTCAAAGATCAGATGAGAGATGATGAAAATAATTTTATTATTAAAAATCTCTTCACAGCAAAGCTTCAAGATTTAAGTGATATAATTCTTGATACTAAAATAAAACTAAACCCGCTCATGATAACTGCAACAATTAGTTGCCAGCCTGAAATAATAAAAAAACTTTTAAGCTGTGGGTTTGATGTCAACATTGAAAATTCGAAAGGAAAAACAGCTTTATTTTATGCAATTTCTAAGGGTTATAATGATATAGTCCTAATTTTATGCAAAAACAATGCGAATGTTAATAAAAAAGACAAATCAGGGAAATCACCAGTTTATAAAACTATAAAAAATGGAAATGATAGGGCATTCAAAATTCTAATAAAATTAGGAGCTGATTTAAGTGGCATCGATAATTATGGATTTACTGTGCTGAGCTATGCTAAGAAACACTCTCAAAAAGTAATTATTAAAATGATTGAAAAAGAAAGTAATAAGCGTCTGATCAATAGATATCTATATAAAGATGGATTTAATGAAACAATACAATTCTAAGACAAGCTTAAAGACAATTATTGATAAGTAAAGTTATTGTGATAATATCACACAATTTATATAAATTTATACTAAGAATCACTTTCCTCCTCTAAGTAATGTAGCATTTCAGACTTTGCAATTTCTTTTTTTAATTTTAATCTGTACAATTCAGGGGTAATTTCTTGCAGCAGCTTAAGTCCTTCGTCACTTTTTAAGGTTTCCATCATAAGCAAAGACTTCCAAAATTGCGCCTTTACAGTCATTTTATCTTTATAATCTTCTTGTGTCTCATATCTTAAAAACTCAATAAAATCATCCAACGCACATAACCCGTCTTCTATGAATAATTTATGAGTAGCTGAAATTTTGCCAATTTTATATAGAAAAGTGATATCAGAACATACAAAAAGACCACAAAAATTGTCTTGGGAGTATGAAGTAGGGGTCATTACAGGTATTTCGCAATTAAGTGGGGATTGCTTGTCTTCTTCTAGATCAGCGATTATAGAATTAATAGTCAAACTATCAAATCTTTTACAAGTTTTATACTTAGTTAGCCTGTCACCAAAAGTAGATTTTCTTCGGTGATGGGCTCCTTGAGTTACTGCTTGGCTAGAAGGAGTCTGAGTTAAATTTTTTCGCTTAGGGCTTGCAAACTGAATTGGGCTAGGATAATTTATTTTGTCAATAAAATAGCAATAGTTCCCTGTTAATTGATTTACAGATCCGGCTACTTTCAATAGTTCCTGCAAGTTTTTTGCCTTTTTAAGTGTCTTTGTATATTGAAAGCCTTTTCGATCAAGCGATGGAAGTACTTGGGCAAGGCATTTTAAGATGTTTATGGCTTTGTCAGGCTTATGTAAAATTACAAGAATTTTTGCATAAAGTTTGTGTGCTTTTACTCATACTGAAGCTGGAATCTGGCTATTTTTGCATTTATTGATCATTTCTTTGGCAGTGGCTTTTAATCTTTTTTCATCTTTAATTATGGTCAAATATTTAATCATCTGGAAATAACAGCTCATTCTTGAACTTGAAGCTTTAGCTGAAGTTTCCAGTATACTTAAGGCCTCTTCCTCTTTTCCTTCATGCCATAAAATTTTGCTTAATAACAATTCTCCACTCGACCTTTCAAAATTTCTTATATCTTCACAAAGTTCTTTACATTGCTGTAACTCTTCTATATTAGTATTATTTGTAATAGAATTTTCAACAATTTCATATGTCTTAACATGCTCATTCAATGCTCGTATTTCGTCTTTTATTTCAGCTATATTTTTCTTGCTTGTACTTATCCATTTCAGTGAATTTCTTAAAGAATAAAAGGCTTCAATATTTTGCCTTACTAATAGCTGCCCTTTGCCGAGCCAATAATAAAGCATTCCATACCTAGATTCATCAGAAATTTTTATACATTCTTCAAGTGCTCCAATTGCAGAACCAATGCAAGTCAAATCGACAGATTTTACACAAATTCTGCCATATTGATATAAGTAAGCTATATGCTTGGGGAACATTTCGTATTTCTTTTGCAGCCACTTCAAACTTTCATGCGTTTTTCCTAAATGATAAAGAATTTTAGCATGCTTTATTGCAAAAGTGACATAATATTCCATCCCTGAAATAGTTCTCATTGCTTGTGCTACGATTTCGCCAGCATTTTCATATCGGCGATTTTTATAGTAAATATTAATAAGCTTTAAATATGCTTCAGGGTTGTCTGGGTAAATTTCAATGAGCGCTTTCAAGATTTCTACTCCTTTTCGTTCTTCATTTTTGGCAATAAATACCTCGCTTCAAGCTAAATAGCCATAATAAGAATGCCGCTGCTTTATCCAGCTGGCATAGTATTCAGCATCCTCAAAACTCATAGAGGAATCAACTAAACTTGAAACAGATAATTGCATTATGGCTCATATGGTATCAATTTGTCTGGATTCATACTCTAAGCAAGGCTCTAGTAAGCTTTTACTGGTCATTATTTCTCCTTTAGTTTGGTTATATAATTTTGCATGTGTTATACTGTAGCAAATATTATAAATTTCATCAGAATGATTTATCCTTGAGGCTCGCTTGAAATAATCCAAAGCTTGATCGAGCTTTCCCATATTCACAAGAAGCTTACCAAGTCCAAATAAAGCTTCATGGCAATCAGGGGCTTTTAATAGCAAAGCATTAAATGCTTTTAAACACGTCTTAATTTCATAGTCCGATATCAAATCTCTGAGTTCTTTTCCAGTTAAAATATGCCATTTAAAACACGAAACTATATCAGAATTCTTTGCTTTCTTGATATGGTCTCTCTTTTGGTCTAACTTAATGCTTGCCCTTAAGCTTTCTTGCCCTGATGTATATTTCCCATCAAAGCAAAAAGAGATAAAAGAGTCTCTGTCATCGTTAGTTTTAAATTTTATCACCTGATCTCTTACTAAATGATTTCTCTTACACACCCTTATTCTCAACTTATTAGTTGGTGCAATAATAGAATTTCTGCTGACCCCAGATTCGCCACTGTTCTCCAATCTATCTTGGTTTTTTCCAAAAAGTGACTCTCCTTCGATATTGAATACAAATCTCTGAGACTCTGATAAGCTAGGGATACTCATTTTAATTAACAACTTTTTAGTCAACAATAATTAGTTGAGAATTATTGAGAATAAAAGGATATGTTAAGTTATTACCATTCATCGCCTCCAAATAGATCCATACCTCCATCAAGGACTTCTTCCTCTGCTTCTTCTTTCTTTTCTTCCTTCTTTTCCTCTGTCTTGGTTTCTCCTGATGGTGCAGAAGTTGCTGCTGGTGCAGAGCTGCCGCTTCCACTTCCGAAGTTGCTGAGTAATCGGCTTATATCTTGTCCTTTAAGAGCATTGGCGAAAAGAAGTGGCCAATATTTCTCAATATCATTTCCTGAAGCTGATACTAATTTTTGTATTTTGTCGGCTGTGACTTCTACACCTTCATCATGGAGAATCAAGGCTGCAAAGACGCAACTGAGTTCGTCGTGCTCGGCTTTGGAGAGATCTGTGCGTGATACAGCTGCCATATTTTTACCATATGAAATTGAAAGAAGGAATTGAGAAGTGCTTAAAATAGAAAATAGGATTTAGAGGATTAATTATAAATTAGAAATAATAAAATGCTAGAAATAATTTTTTAACGGATTTGCCATATTATAGAGTAACTATAATAATTATGATGCTTTTTTCGATCTTTGTAAATTATGCATAGCAATAAAAGCCTTATAGTCATCATACAGTCTAGATGCATTTTATATAGAATTATGGAATTATCTTGTAGAAATTTAATTATGTATATTTTTATTAACTTTTATTTCAATTTCCTATTATTTTAAACTAAATTCCAATGTGATCCCATTCTGTCTTAACTTGATTAAAATTTTAAAATATCCAAAATTCCAAAATATTAGCTTTGTAGAAAGCTTATAATAATGGCTAGTGAATCTCAAGCAATTTCAGGTAATTTCAAGGTAGACTCAATCTTTTCTGTAGATTCAGAAAGAAAGCTAAATCAAGCTGAACCAATTTTTGTTGAAAACGAAGAAGACGCAAAAGCGGATAAACTAAGAAAGCTCGAGCTCTCCAAAAAGCTCATACCTGAGATCATATACGCGACTGCCAAACTATTATTCAGCAGACACGCAAACTATGAAGCCTGTAATGTAAAGCAGCAATACATCAAAGACAGCCTGGATCTGATTTCCCACACTGCAACCCAAGCGGAGTGTAAAATGCAAAATGACATTGAATTAAGCTTTGACCCAACCTCTGAGATAGTAGAAGCTATCAGACCTTTAAAAAGCAAAGACTTAATTGGAGAGATCGAGCAATATGCACAATTAGCCCAGGAGACTGCAAATAAGTTGCATCTTACCCCATCAACGAGCAATCCATTTACCCAGACTAACCAAATAAAGTTCCCGACAATGCTTAATGAGTCATATATCGAGCTTTCAATGACCCAAAGCATAGACAGAAGTGATCATGTCATTAAAATCGTCAATAAATCTATTTATGATTGGACTTCGCTTATTCTTTATGAAGAAAAAACAGGAAAAAGATATAGGACCATACCAAAGCTTCAAGCTAATTCAGAGTGTGCTCTAACATTAACTTTTCAGTATGATTCCCTAGCAAAATTTAAAACTTTGAGATTCAAGATCCTTTCTTTTTCAAGACCAGTGAGCAATACTTGTGTAGTAGGCCTATTTTCAATTACGAATCTCAAAGAGTATGAAGATTATTATTCCTTTGATATTGTGAATCATCTTCATGATCAATTCAAGCCAGACCTCTGCTTTTGGGTTGAAGATAGCCCCGAAAAAATTGAAGCTAAGTCTTTACCTAAATTTAAGCCATTTGGCAATCAAGTATTTAAAAGACTTCCAAAAATTCATGGACATCAACTGTGTGTGGAGTTAAAACTTGAAGGAAACAGTTCGTCAAAAGTTTATAAGTTGGGAGATTCAAGATTTTTATCATAATTCAAAATAACAATTATTTCTCAAACCTAATATAATTATAATTAAAAAATTAATTTTTTTTAATTGCTGTCTTTCCATTTCTAGTAATTTCATGAATTTTATCTTCCTTAAAATTTTCCATTTCCTTTCTAAATTTGAACTTAAATTCAATTAAAAATAAAGTATGGCAATTCTCAAAGAAGACTCATCATATACCCACATAATCGCTATAGACTTTGGAACTGGTGCATCAGGCTACGCAATAACTCCTCGTCTCAAAGAAAACGGCAAAGCCCGCATCGAAGTTTTTAATCCATGTGATGATACAGACGACCAAAAGGCGATCACAGCAATTCTCTTCGACTCCAACTTCAAATTCCTTGCTTTTGGCTCCCAAGCACTCCAGCAGTATGCAGAAATCATTGATGATGGTGACAACGCCTTGCTATTCCAAACATACAAAATGCATCTGCTTCATCTTCATAGCAACGCTGTCTCTGTAGATGGCCGTGAAATGCCTCTTATGAAAGTAATTTCTGAAACTCTTCGATTTATTTCTGACAAAGCTATTCAAAAATTATCAGAACAAGTAGGAAAAGTCATAAAAACAAAGATCATGTGGGTTCTAACAGTCCCAGCACTATGAAGTGAAGAGCATAAACAGTTCATGAGAAGTGCTTGTGTGGAAGCAGGGATTATTACAGAGCTGAACTCACCTAATTTATTGTTATGCTTAGAGCCTGAAGGAGCTTCAATTTCGGTTAGAGAAGATAGTGAAGAAAGCATTAAGCAACAGATGAAAAAAGATACAGTAGTGATGGTACTTGATTGTGGAGGAGGAACAGTTGATATTACGATTCATAAATTACTATGTGAACCTGAAGAAAAATTTTTGTGTGAAGAGCTGCTGCCAAGCAGCGGAGGGTGTGAATGAGGATCGAAGTTTGTGGATGTGTATTTTGAAGAATTTTTAAAGGAGTTCTTTGGAGATGAACTATTTGGAAGATATATGAGAAATGCTGTAGGAAGGCTTGATATCTTAAAACACTTCGAAATGCTTAAACGAAAATTCTGCCCTGGAATTGATGAAAGATCAAGATTGCAGCTAAGCTACATGGGAGAAGATTTAACTGCCCAAATATTGTCAAGCCTAGTAAAAACCTACAACAAATCCCATCCTCCAGAATTCGAGCTTAAGCAGCGAGGGTCATCTAGCTTAGACCTTCCGACTCCTCTTATGGCTTCATTTTTCCAACCTCTATTTGAAAATATCAAATCAAAAGTAGCTCAGCTTGAGTCTCAAGTCCTGGCTAAAAACGAGCAGCTTGGCTTCATCTTTATGGTCGGTGGGTTCTCTGAAAGTCCTTTCCTCAAGCAAGAAATAAAAAAACAGTTCGAAACTGAAAAACTTCAAGTTCTTGTTCCGAGGCGTCCTCAAGTAAGTGTGGTCCGAGGGGCTTGCTTATTTGGCCTTGATCCACATTCCATTACTTCTCGCATTGTTAAAAGAACTTATGGGATCAACACCCTCACCACATTTGACCCAGAGCGACACCCAGAAACCAAAAAAGTGATAATAGAAGGGGAAGAGTTCTGTGAAGACGTTTTCGATCCTTTTGTAAGAGCTGGAGACTCTGTAGGCGCTGAAGAAGTGCATACAAAGACTTATTGCCCAGTGAGATCCCGACAGACAGTTATGAGGATTATTTTTTACTGCACTGATTCTAGAGATGTAGATTTTGTGGATGAAGAGGGGGTCGAGCAGTTAGGAGAGCTGACTATTGATATAGGAAGACCTTTTCAATCGGTTGAAGATAAAACTGTTAAAGTTACACTAAGATTCGGAAGCACCCATATTTATGCTGGAGCTACTAATAAAGATGGGACTGAGATAAGGAACTGCGAATTTAGATTTGATGACTCGTAATTTATTCTAACCTAAACTTTTATTTAAAAATGAATAATCTCTCATTTACGAAAAGTAACAACCTCAACTCTTCTTTTTCAATGCTGCCTCTAGCAAATCCATTGTTAAAGCATAAGGTTTATCAAAATATACTTAATGAAAGAGCAAACCTATCTACACAGCCAAGTCAATTTTCAATGTCTAGCAAAATAAAGACAAGAAAACTGAAGCCGATAATGAACGTCGAGCCAGAACTCGCAGCAAAAGTAGTAAAATCGTATTTACTCCCTATGTTCGAGTGCAAAACCAGAACAACTATTAAGAAACACTCATATGGAAAGTCGCTTGATATGTCAAGATCACATGCTGACATATTAGATAGCAGAGAAACTAGCGCTGAAACGAGTGTCTATGCGGAACTGAAACTCTCAGAAAAACTTATGAGTGAGATAGAAAAACTGAAAATCGAGCTTGAAGACTCCACAAGGAAAATGAAAGACTCAGAGCAGGCAAAAATTACTTCTGAGTCAGAGTTATGTGTATTAAAATCAAAATATGAGGATTTAGAGACTAATTTCGAGCTTTTGAAATTCCAATTTGACCAAAATGTAAAAATTAGCCAAAAATTCGAGCTAAAAATATTTTTTCTAAATGAGCAAATTGACCAATATAAAGCATTGTTAACAAATAGTGAATCAAAATTAGAAGAAAGTTTAACCGAATGCCTAAATGAAAGAATGGCAAATGACCGCCTTAAAGCAGAATTACAAAAAATTACACATTTTAATGATCTAATCGAAATGCAAAATCAAATCATGGGAGATCGATTGAAGGGCTTGCAAACTTGTATAGAAGATCTTTTAAAAATAAAAAATGCTGAAGAAATCACAACGAAAGAATATATTAGCTTTGCTGAAAGCTGTAAAAAATTAGCAGAGCTAGAAATTGAGCTGATTACAAAGCTAAAAGTGTTAACAGAAGAAAATCAAATTTTGTCAAAAGATTTGCAAGAAATGACTGAAATAAAAGATTATATGAAAAATGATAGAGACAAGTTTATAAATCGATTTAAAGAAAAAATCCAACAAATCAAAGATGAAATGATAAAAGAAAAGAATGAAAAAGAAAAATTGCAGTTCAAATATGAAGACGTCAAAAACAATTATGATGCTTTAACTGACCAATTTGATCGAATGCGAGACAAAATCTCAACATTCAAGGTCAATCGAAATGGAGATATTGAAGAAAAAGTTTGTAAAAACTGTAAAAAATTCTTTTTGGAGTCAGAAAACTTCAATTGAACTTGCCAAACACATACAAGCCAATACTCAGGACAAATGTGATGGTGCTGTGGCAGAAAAGGAGAACTAGCCAAAGGGTGTAGAACTTCCAAGCATATCGCTAAAAATGATGAGGAGGAGATATTGCGTGAAGAAAGAAGACTAAGAAAACAACAATTCTGCACAGTAATTATTATATAGAGCTGCTCTGAGTCTGGGCATGATGAAAAAAACTGTCCATATGATCCTAACGCAAAAACTGATTTTGATATTGAAGAAGAAAACGAAAGGCTAGAAAATATTAGGCTTAAAAAGAAGCAAGGAAAAGCATTAGATAGTGATGTTAGTCAAAAATTAATGAATATTCTTACTGCAAAAGATCTGCCACTTTCATTCATTACGGAAACTTTGTCGTCTGAAAGAACAGAACTTAGTAGCTCTAGTGGAGATAGTGTCGATTTGAATTCTCAAGATAAAGAAAAGCCTACATTTTTCAGAGATTTAATGCACATTAAAAAATATTTAGGATTCAAATCTCAGCCAACTGTAAAAATAATTTAGATTGAAACTGAAGAAACCCAAGAAGTGAAGCGGTCATTAAAAAGAAATTTAAGCAAAACTAGGGGAGACTTCTCTAAAATATTGACAGATTCCCCCAAACGACGAAGAACTGCTAATTTTACAATAGTAGAATCCAATTTGGAATAATTATTTTAATAAATTTTATTAAAATGTCAATAAAGCCTATTTTTGACTGCTTGCTATGCTGCGATGAAAAGCTTATCCTTAAAAAGATAAGCCATGATACACTGCAGAAATACACAGATTATCAGTATAAACCATTCATTGCTAATTTTCACCCAATTTCTTCTATGGAAATTACCCCTGTTCCTCAAAATGAATCCCGGCCTATTCCCAAGATAAACCATTGAAGCTATTTTAAGCGAAAAAAAGAAACATTGCAAGGTCAAATTGCTCAGGAAGTGGTTATAGAGAAATCAATGATAAGAAAAGATATGACAAAGACCATGATTACTTATGAAGAAAAAATTTATGATATTTACGAACCTGAATTCAGCTCAGATGAAGAGAAAGCGTCGTTAAATATACATGAAAATAGCCAAATACCAGTTAGGTCACAATTAGCAAGGAAGCCAAAAAAGACGAAAAAAAAATCGGTGCAAAGGAAAACCATGCTGCAGGCATTTGTAAAATCTTTAGGAAGGTTTAAATAAGTTAAATTTATTTATATTTTAAAAATCGTGCAAAACTTTTGTACATGGCATTTATTTTAAATTTAGATCATTTATTCAATCAAAATTACGCTTTCTTCGCTTCAATAGGAAATATATCAGGTCTTCTTAAACTAGCTTTACTAGATAATCGTCTTTCTTGGGCTACTTGATTTTTTTCAATAATTTCTGCTAACTGTGTTTCTAATTCATCAAGTTTTTTATCAGATTTATCTTTTCATTTCATAAGCTTCTCTTGTGCATCTGCTGCTTCATTTCTTTTCTGAATTTCAACTGTAATGCTCTCTTCCATTGCTTTAAATGTATTTTCTATACTTTCCAATGCTTGAAGCTGCTGATTTAATGCTTCTTCTATATCTTTAGGAAGTTCAGAAACATTGCATCCCATTTAATTATATAAGAAATTTCTAATGAAGAATTTTTTTAAAATAATCTTTATTCATGTTTCCATTCATCCATTCGTCGTATCGAACAACTGTGATTGGTGTGAGAGCTGATAAAAGCTTTACTTTATTTTTCATCAGTCCTTTTATGTATCCATCGTTAAAGAAGTCAAATTCTCTCAATACAATGACAGGATTTTTTGCCTTTGCGTTGACATAAAAAGGAATGTCACCGACTAGCAAATCTTTTGTTGTTTTTTCAGCTGAGTGAACTTTGGGGAGATGATATGAAATGCCACTTTCTTGACAAAACTCAACGAACTGCTTTTCAAATTCTGCATTTTCTTGGGTTCTCTTTGGATTTGCAATTGTGTAAAACTCATGATTTGAATGATTAGCATAATCCGCTAAATCTCTTGGAATTGTAATCTTTGATATCGTTTGGAACGTATTATTGGATAGAAACGCTATTTGTGATAACATATCATACCTTAGAAAAGATATCTTTTTATCATTTCTATTTAATTCTGAGATATGCTTCTTTAGAAGTTGCACAAGTAGATTCCAAGTTTCTGAGTCCAGCATTTTAATATCAGTTTGGTCAGCAATTTTTATCAATCCCCACATGAATTGTATGAACATTCCAAAATTGAAAAATGAGTGTTTATTCGTTTCATAAATGCTACTAATAGTTAATAGCTCATTCTTTTTCGGGGCTGTAGATTTGATAGAGGTCATAATATCTTGTTTAAGCTTAGAGAGCTGCACTTCGAAATCATCTTTTCCTTCAATTAAGCCGACAGGAGCTTGAACCTTGCTATCATAAATATCATAAATTAGTGGGGAGATGTTTAAGACTAAAGGTTTCAACGCCCTATTGAGAGCTTTGATCAAAGTATTCGAGCTGAGATTTCCTTCGGCTGCTTGATATGTAAGCTTTGACATTTCTCTTTCTGAATAATCGCTCATAAATTTAACCCATCGAGCACCTAAAAGTTCGTAATAATGATGATTACCTATTCTCATATAGTTTAATGTTGGAAAAATGGAATATAAACTGAACTTATCGAGCGATCCTAGTTTTTTCATAACTTCTTGATACAGTAGCTTTAAAGTATTTTCAGCATCATCTAAAATATTATTTCATATATATGTACAATCATATATCAGTTTTGATATTTCATGAACCTCCAGTTCCTTTAATTTCATACATATTGCAAATAGAAGCTGCTTTATAAATTCTTTTGAACCAGTTCTGTTATGAGAATACGCTCTAAACATAATTACTAAATTTTTGGGCGAAATATCATTAATGAACTAAATGTATATTACTTTTAGCACATAAGGCTCAAGGACTGTCAAAAGATGATCATTTTTCAGTTCTCTGCATAAAACTTACTCTTTTCATAGGGCAAGCAGAAGCAAATTATTGACATCATGGATATTTGGAGTCTCCTTTTCTATTAAATCAGCAGCACGGCTCGCCAGCTCGTTTGCAAACTCTATAATATCATTTTCCCGTTTTACAGCGATAGAGATGATTTTGAGGACAGTCGACACACAATATAAATTTAACTCGTTTTGAGCTTTTACTCTATCAATAAACTTTCTTAATGTAGCTGCTTCAAATTTCTGATGTGCAGCATTGTAAACCCACGCTAAAGCTAGGTAATTATTCAGAAAGACTTGAAAAGAAATGTCTGCCTCATTGAGCATTTTCAAAAATTTATCAAAGCGCTGATCTTCAAGAATTTTTTCCAGTGGCTTATTTTGTTCGGTTTCTGGCTCTGAACTTGCCATTTTGCTAGTCCGTAACAGTGCATCGAGTAGGAGTTTGCCATGAGTGGCCAAATTAAAATGCTCAAATTGTGTTTCAAAGATTTCTAAAACTTTTCCTGTGTACCTGCTCCTATCTAGCGTTCTTAGTATCATGCTTGGGTTTCTTATCACTGAAAAGGCTCTAAAAATCCTGTGCACTAGCATAAATGGATAAAAGTATGTAAGAGATGTTAATCTATGGTGTTTTAATACATTAATATGGTGGCAAGACTCAAGCATACCAGGAAGCTGAGAGGACACGTTAGCATGGGCCATGGCCGTATCGGTAAGCACAGAAAGCATCCTTGCGGCCGCGGTAATGCTGGTGGTTTACATCACCTCAGGATCTTATTTGACAAGTTCCACCCAGGATACTTTGGAAAAGTCGGTATGAGACGCTTCCACTTGAAGAAAAACACAGAATTCTGCCCTGTTGTGAACCTCGACACTCTTAACACTTTGTTGACTGAAGAACAAAAAGCCTCAAGCGATGTGCCACTTGTTGATGCTGGAGCTCATGGATTTTTCAAAGTTCTTGGAAGAGGCGTCCTTTTAAGGCCAATGAATGTTAAAGCGAGGATTTTCTCAGCAAAGGCTGAAGAGAGAATTAAAAAAGCAGGTGGGTCAATTATTCTTTCAGCATAAGTTAGAGCTAAATTCTTTCATAACTTAAAAGAGGGTAATAAAAAGTGTTCTCTGAAATTAGATAAAATTTTTACTTTCTGATTAAAATAAGAAATAATTCAAACTAATTAAGATAAATCAGAGTAATTATACTCAGCTTTGTTGTGCATTATCAGTTGGTTCTGCACAAAATAAAAACTATCTGATTTTGTTTCCCATGGGTTTTCAATCATAAGCTGCTCAAGATCTGCAGGGAGTTCTGGGATTTCGTAGATCACTTCCCATGAGTTCCTTGTGTTTGGTATACAAAAGTCCAGATTAAAGTCAAAACTTTTCAATAAAACGTTTCTGAAGTAATGTCTTTCAATCATGCGGAAATTTCTTACTTCACGAGGTCCTACGAGGAAATCAATAGTACTTCCCAACGCTTTTAGTTTGAGGAAATCTGGGCCTAATTGGTATTTAACTGTTCTAAATGAATCATCCTGAGGCGGCTCAGAGACTGAATCTTCTTCACTTTGCACTTCAAATAAAACCATCCCTGATTCTAAATCTCTCACTTTGAAATAGACAAACTCGATCCCATACACATTAGCGGAAAGGGGACATAGAAAAGTGGAGGTTGCTTCAGTCAGTTGGCTTACATACTCTGGAGTAATGTTTTCTGGGTAGGTTGAGGCGCTCATATTGGTGGCTATTATATTTAGATATTAAATGGACTTTTTATTTCTTACGACTGAGCGGCTTGAAGATTATTAAAGAATGTAAGTAAAATGAATTGCTTGAAATAATAGCAAAGACTAATTTTTATTAATATTTTAAACAAAGATAAATGTCTACTAGTGCTAAGCTATTATAAGATTTCTGATTTAATTTTAAGAAAATCACTTGAGTTTGATGGTCTAGAAAAAGACATTGATGATATTTATTATATGATGAGGATAATTTTTAATTC
Source organism: Blepharisma japonicum (assembly GCA_949751835.1). Lineage (NCBI taxonomy): Eukaryota > Ciliophora > Heterotrichea > Heterotrichida > Blepharismidae > Blepharisma > Blepharisma japonicum. Next base: position 371,493 of record CATKHK010000005.1, on the reverse strand, counting down.
AATTTCTTACCTTAATTTTAATGCACCTTCGACAATGAGAGAATCAGCTTTTGAAGATCCTGAACATTCAAGTCTTTTCCAAGTTTCATCCCGACATCCATACAAATTGTTGACTGTTCTTCAGGTGAAATATCTAAAAAGGTTTCTATAAAATCTCCATCCAAAAAGAAATCGAAATTAATATTTTGTTTCTCAATTTCAGGAGTTCTATGACTTTTCAGACTCATATTTCCTATTTGTGGTATCCTTAAGCCTAATTCTTCTTGGACAAGATTCAATATATTGTATATATCTTGAGGTAAAGATGCTATAACACCTAATGTTCCTTTAGTCGTGGCAAGTAGGATGCTTTCTACATTATCAGGAAATTCATCAGACCTTACTTGCACAAGTGTCCCTTTTCTCATGCAGTTGATATTTTCTCCTATATGGATTCCTCCAATAGGGTTCAATTTCATGTGGTTTTGAATTTCCAACAGTAAAAGATTCCCAAACATGTCAGCGACTGCTATTAGTGTATTAGATATGAATTGTATGCAGGTTGGCCACATCGCGGAATAATTTTTAGCAACAATCGTAAGTCCTTCTTCATCTGCAGAGAAGACCGTAACTGATTTTATTAAATCAGCCACTGCTACAAAGTTATTATAGGTATCCATGCAAAGTACATAAGTGATTTTATTGCTGCTATCAATTGAAGTTATTTGATTTTCAGGGTTAATTTTCCAGTAATGAATTATGCTATGTACTCCACCAATAAACTTGTCATTACTCATAGGAACTAAGCTAGAAACGCCACCACCAAGTACATTTAGATGCGAAACCTCATAGAAACACCGATCTCTGATGGCAAATATTCGTATAAACCCTGATTTAGGATCTGCAATCCTTTCTTCAGTTATGCCAGTTCCCACAAATATTCTATTTTTATCCACTAGAAGTGTGTTCACTAACTCAGAATATTCAAATGAGTGTGTAGACTCAATAGTCAAACCCCCAGAAAGCAATAAAAGACTGTCAACTCCAGCCTGATTTCTGCCCAAGCATACAAAACTGTCATCAATCATACCAATTCTTCTCATAGTAAGTCCTTGAGGGAAAGTCCTTATAGTGAAATTTTGCAAATCCTCAATAGAAACCATAATTAGTGATCTTCCGCTGATTAGAGCTAGACAGTCCGGAAAATCTCTTGTCCCAAATGGTGAAACACAAAGTACAGGGTCTGAGTTTACTGTAGACGTTATAAGTCTATGGTGATGGCTATACACAATCTTAGGCTGATCGCACCCCGCAAATACAGAAACCTTATTTTGATACTTAAAAGTCTTGAGGACAACTTGATGTGTCCCAATGAGCTGACTTCTTTTTATAAAACTTGGTAAAGTATATGTAAGTAAATGGCCATCAGCTAAGCCTGCAAATAAGTATTCTATATCTTCAAGCTCAGCAAACATCAGGGAACGAGGAAGTACTTCGCTTCCTAAATGGTCTCTTCATATCTCAGTAAAGCTATTTGCATTAAATACAATAATGTTTAGCTCTATCCATAGTCCAACTGCAATCATGTTATTAGACATTCCTATGCAAGCGATTTCATTATGAGAAACTCATTGGATAGTTCTTTCTAAATGCTCTTCTCTTATAGAAAATTCATATAGTTCCAACCCATTAAGCACAATACACACTTTATCATCAGATGATGTGGCAAGAGTGATTTCAGAATTTTCTCGAATTTCTGAAGAATTTACAATGAAAACTCTCTGCCATTTGAAATTTAATAGCTGAATAAAAAAGCGGGTTACTTGGATTATCCCAAACTTTGTCATTGAAATGTAAATTGATGATATTTTTGAGTCAATATCTGGGTAAGTAATTGGTTTTAAAACTTCGTTCTGGTTTTTCAGTATTCTAGTAGCATCTCTAAAGCTTAAAATTATATGAGTATAATCAGTGTCTTCTACTTGTAGAGTATATAGACCAATTACATTGCCGATTTCCATTTGTATTTCTGTTGTAACGCTAATTCCTTTATTAACCAAACGCAAAGAGCCATCAAGGTTATAACCTGAGCAGGAAATTATATTACAGAGACCCTTTTTTTCGCCTTCAATCACTTTAAAATCCAAAATCGGGCCAATATTTTGATATTTTTGTTCCACTGATATAAAAGAATTTTCTTGTCTTTCTGTCAGCACTTTAATTAGCTCTGAATCACCATAAGCAGATCCAATAAAGAGATAGTTATTGTCTAAGTATGAAATGCTGCTTGCCATTGAGCATCTCCCTAGACACTCAACTTTAAGTTCGCTTCCCAAGAAAATGATAAACAAATTTCCGCCTTGATTTCCGACAATCCACCTTAGGTTATCAATGCTATGAACTACGCAAACTTTTCCAAACTCTGCATTTGTTGATAATGAAGGGATGTGCTCGTGTTCTCTATAGATTTTTATTGAATTCATGTCGATAATACCGATACCGCCTTGTTCTAAGCTTAAGAACTTTGTGCAAGGTTCTAAAATTGTTACATTCCATACAGCTTCTCCTAAATTTTTCTCTGACAAGCTGACTGGGAACACTTTAAACACAAAATTACTTTCTTTTTTAAAAATTATTCCTAGCTGCAGTTCTTGATAATTTTGCAAGAATTTCATATCAATGACAGGGCTTTCTTCAATCCTTGCATTGAATGAAACCCCTACAGTAAAATTCTGCTTAATTCCTATCACTCTTATCAATCCTTTATATATATGCATAACATACGCTCTTTGGTAAGGATCTAAGCTTACAAGTGGAAAATACTCCAATTTAATTGCCTGCCTTTCTTTTAGAGGATATGATTCTTTCAATGTTAATTTTCCATTTTCAAACACTGCCAGACTGAGATTAAACGGTTCTGTCGCAATTAATAAAAAATCTGATCCAATTTGCGGATGAAGCTTGTCCATAAACAGAACAGTACCGAACAGGGAAAATTCTTGAATTGGGATAATGTTTTCTTGGGTGAGAGTATGGACTTCTATTCTATTGCCTTTAGCAACGAGAAGATTTCTATCATCGGGTGAAGTGAAATTGCAGACTAAAGAAGCAGCAACCGCACTTGATTTATGAGCACTAGCTAAATAGTTCCACTTAGACATTTATAAAAAGAGACATTAGGCGACATAATTATAAAAATTAGGGTTTTCTGTATCTCTTTGGATATATTCTCTTTCAATCAAATTTTCAATTCTACTCTTGATTTGCTTAGGGGATGGGACAAACCTCCATGATATTAATTTGGTAACTTCTCCAAGCAACCCTGCATGATCAATTTTACGTCTTGTTTTCATAATTTTTACTATAGAGGCTTCAATCATATGTTTCCTATCATCTTCAACTATCTCTGGAACCTCACTTTGAGAAGAAACTTCATTATCTTTTTTGGCTAAAACAGGAACTTTTACCCTGTAAAGTTTGGATTTAAATTCAGGATTTAAAAAGAATTCAGTCGACATCGAAACCTCTTTTCCAGCTGTAGACTTAGCTAAAATCCCAGCTTTTACAAGTCCTAGCATATGCTTTTCAAAATCAGGGTCTGAGCAGTTGAGCACTTGTGTGATTTCTTCATAAACTAGTGATTCACGGTCATTATAAAGAAGCAGCGCTGACATCTGATAAGTAGATACAAATAATTCATGACGAGAACTATTAATTCCCAGTATAGCCCTGATTTCAGCAGTCCCCATATTCGTTTTCCATTGGAGTCTTCTTCCACTATGTCTTCCCAAATAATATCTTCGGAATCGCTCTGCTTCATGGATGACTTCTCTTGGCAAGCTAATAGGCAATATCATGTCAGAAGGCCAATACGCAGCTGTAAGTACACTTGGCTCTATCTCCATATCGCCATTTATTTGAAAATCTTCTACTGACTCACTGGAAAATCTCATATCTGTAAACATCCCTTCAATTTTTGATGTAAAATGAGACCCGCATTCAGTTTTCAGCTTCGTGATAAACAATTTCTCTGTATCATCTGACAAAGATCGCGACTGTAAAAGTCTTTTCGCAAGCAGCTGCTTATAAAAATTTTCAAAAATATCTTTATCAGAAATATATCTGAAAAGAATAATAATTTGGTCTAATTGAATGTCAATGTTTTCTTCCCTCATGCCTTTGATATCTTTTCTTAATAAATTATCTACATATAATGCAAGGGCATGGGCAGTTCTTGAGTTTGCATTGATGCAATTTTCGAAGCTGATTTTCATAACTGTTTCCATCATAGAGTCTCTGTCAAAAGCTTGGGTTACGATCGTATTGAACATATCTCGAAGTTTTAGAAGAGCTCCTACAAGCTGGACTGGATTCTTTTTGTATTCTGAAGAGGCGATTATTAGAGAACCTTCAGATTGGATATAAGCAGACATGCAGTCTGAGATATGTCGGAGACAGGAAGGAACTCTTAAATAGAGCTTAAACATCCTTTTTAAATCATCAATTTTCATCTGTTCTATCATTTTTTGGCATCCTGAGTTTTCCATATAAATTAGAGTCTTTGAATGCTTTTCTATAAAGGAATGATCGACAATTTGGAGTAGCCTTTCTTCTGTGGAGGGATCTAAATAGCCGTCAACTCTTGCTTTTTCTTCCTTTAGCCTCTTTTCAGCTTGACCTAAAAATTCTGGGCAAGATAATTTAATAATTGCATCTTCAGCTTCTTTTTCATAGAATCTTTGAGTTTCATCTAAAAATGAGTCTTCAAAGAGTTCAATATACACGCTTTTTGTCCCTATTCCTACTTCTACTAACATGAATGCGATACTTCTTATAAGCTCTTTTTCAATAAATTCCCCATTTCTTTCGTTTTGGATACTTTGGATCAGTAATTCTGAAATTTTAGCTTTTATGCTCGAGTTATAGAGAATTTCTTGCTTAAAAATGTTTAGCCCCAGCTCATATGCAGGGATGGTATTTTTGCTTTTTACATAATTTCGGTCCATGTACATCAAAATATCTTTGATCATATTCATTGCGGATTTAAAATCTGTCCATGATTTGTTTAGCACAGGAAATAATGAGGTTTGAGCTTCTGCTAAAATCATTGCGGAAATTACTAGACATCGCTGACGGATTGTCTCAGAAAGGCCTTTGTAGAGCAAATCTCCATGCTTTTGAATTACAAGATCGTAAGCTTTCCGATATAACTCTTCGAAACTCAGCTTGGAATTTTGGAAATCAAAGATTAAAAAAATTGATTTTTCAAGAGATTGCCAAGTCTCTTGAGCTTGCTCTTTGGTCATTTGAAGGGTTGCACGCATATAGGCGGAATTGAATCCTCTTTTGCCTTGATTAGACATATTGTATGAGATATAAATTCAAAGAAGGAAATATCAATAGTAATGCAAGAATATTAGAGATAATATTTTAAGTTTAGAAGAAGCCAGGGATAATTCATTAGCAGGGCAAAATATATAAAGTTTTAATGCTTATAATTTGAAGGTAATTAGCATATAACAATCTATATATCAGATAAGGCTTATTTAAATTAAAATAATGATTGATGCAACTGTGACGTGAGAAAATTTTCACCAGCCTATTGATTTTATATATAATTTAAATTAATTATAATTCTAAAATCTACATAAATCTGAATATCTTGCTTTTATTAATTATGCATTTTCTTTTTGATTTCTGATACTCAATTTAGCTAATGTTTTTTCAATCTTTTTTTGGTTTTTTGATTTATGAGCGATTTGCTGGGGAAGAAGGCTTAGGTTTGGAATATTCAAAATTTGAGCATTACTTGATATACCACTTATCATTTTCTGTTTTGACATGTGCCCTAACTTTACTCTGGATCTTAAAGGCTGAAAGTAATGAGGATCATTTGATTGAGTTTCTAAGTGGGTTGACAAATGAATACTGCAGGATCGGACCGGAGGAAGAGAGCAGGCGCAAACAAAGTCAGGAATCAAATCACAATCTTCATTATAGCATCTCATCTTTATTTTTATTTTATTTATCAATATTACTAATAGTAGATAACAGCAATTTATTAAAATCAATTAAATTTACTTGCCTTGACAATAAATTAATTGAGATTTAATTTACCTTCTTTTTATTTATTTGATGTAATAGAAGTAAATGAAAAATATAAAATTTTGTGATAATTAAGAAGATTATATTAGAATTTAATATACTTAAAACTTAAAATACATAACTGTGTAATTTTTGATTATAATTCCTGAAAATCTTTCATTGATAATGCAAAAATCCCTGGATCTATCGCTGCAAAACATCTTTCGCTATATTCTTCGCCGAACTGTAGTGGAACTTTAGCAGGGCCTTCTTCTTTTGCAAAATCATTTAAAACGCACAATTTTAGTTGCATGAAATAGAGTTTATTATAAAATTCTCCAATATCATGTACCTTAATTTCCTCGCATATTCTTTTATAATCTCCTATCTCAATAAAAAACATTCTAATTTCATTAAAAATGTAGAAACATTTGACGGTAAACATATGAGAATCTTTCTGCTTCACCAAAACTATATTTTCGATAAAATTCAATGGTGGGTCTTTATGAAATAGCTCTTGAAACCTTTTAGCATCAATTTTCATTACAGATGGCAATTTTAATATCTCTAAGTCGTTATTATTGCTATTTGAGTTGCTGCTTTTCATATCTATCCTATGATCAAGAAGCCTTTTTATTTGACTTAAAAGCTTTATAAACTTATGTGTAATTTGGCCCATTCTGACTTGAAGATTATCATAGATCAAGCTTGATTTGTAGTTATTAAGTAATTCGTTTTTTCATACAAAAATAGATGCTTCTTTATATGTAAAATAATTTCCAGTATCTTGCAGGGCTAAAAACACTATTTGTTTTGGGAGAAAAGTCGATTTAAGGAATTTTGCTTCTTTTAATGAAATATTTGTAAGGATGCCGTTTTTGAATTTAAGCCTATACTTTATGATATATGAGTTGATAATTTCTTTGCAATGCACAAATAATAGTTCTTTTTGCTTTTTTTGATTGTAAGAAATGTCATTATTTTGAGCAAGCATAATAAATTCATTATATTTTCACATTTCTTTTTAATATTATATATTGTAGATAAAGAAAAATTTTTATTTGTTTAAATTTAAGAAAAATTAATTATTGGCATATATCATGGTTTTTAATGATAAAATAATTGGGAAATATTAATTGCAGAGAAGCTTAAAATGTGAATCTTCTTACAAATTTTAAACTCATAAAAGTGCATTTAAAGAATAGAAATTAAGCCTTTCCTAATGAATATCTAGAATAGCCAAATATATTAGCTTAAGGATAATGAATATTTTTTGCTTCAGGAGCATACCCCCAATTATGGTGTCTATGAACTGGGATCATCTTTGGTATAGTTGGATCTCCTACATTAATAAGATGCTCTCTCTCTTCCTTAGTTACAGTATTAAAGCTTCTCAACGGCAAAGCGACTTTTCCGATTTCACTTCTATTAAGCAATGTAGGATGAACCCCATCATACCACCTATAAAATTCATGAATTTTTCTAGCAATGGAATGGACTTCTGAGCACTCATGCAAGTGGTGGCAGTCAGTGTCAATATGGTTTATGAATGAGCCATATGATCCTTTTAGGATTGGGAAAATGTTATACATTGGAATCGTATTGCTTCCTTGATGAACCCATTGTGAACGTTCTGCATATAAAAATAGCGCCCTCCCTGGAAACAGCCCTACCATAGGGAATTTTCCAATATTAAGATTAGGGTCTTTGGCATTCATATTTTTGGCTAGCTCTTTCATCCCACTCTTCCAAAACAGTTTATTTCCATCTCCTTCAGTCAAATTTGCTCTCAATCCTACCAAAAGTCTTTGATTTGGCACATTCTTCTTTAAGATAGCTTCTACTTCGTTTTTGCTTTTCCCAGCCAAGTCCAGTTGTGCACAAAATTCAACTGCTGCTTTGAGCTCTTTATAAGCAGCGTGCTTTGTTATGTCCATTGGAGAATAATCAAGTCCTACAACTGAGGTAATTCTGTGATATTTGAGGATTCCTGCTATACTAGCAACTCTTCCTCCGAATCCACAGCCTACTAAAGATGCCATTGTGATGTGATTTTTGTCCATGAAGTGAATGACGTCGTCTGCAAGGTTTTCCGGGCTCATGGAGTCAGACCTTTCTCCAAGCCAGGAGTTCCTGTAATTCAAAAGCCAAATGTTCCTGATTTCTTGAAGCTTTTTGTTAAATAATGGGCGAAGACTTTCAGGATTTTCTAATAAGTCAGGGAAAGCGATGATTGTTGGCATATCTGGCTGTGTACACTTGATAAGGGTACCTCGAAGTCCTGAACTGCTAAAGAACCTCTTCAACATATTTTATTATCAAAGATTGAACATAATTGAACCAAGATTGGCTTAGAAAATATGGGCTAGTTACTTAAGTAATTGTTTTTAAAGATAAGAGAAAAAGTTTAATTATGCACATTTAGCTTTAAAAAAATTAAGTTTATTGATATAATTAATTTAGCTTCATATTAATTTGGTAGGCTCTTGAAGAGTATAATCTTCTTGCATGATATGGTTGAGTTAAGGGAATGTAAGATCGATTAATATTTGAGAGATTGGTATTTAATTAGTTAAGATGTATTATTAAAGCGTAATAAAATGTAATAAAATGTAATAAATTACATTATTTAATTATCTAAAACTGTTAGTTTAGATACTCATGATTCAAGGCGTCCTCAGGAGAAATTCGAGTAGCAGGATTCCAAGTTAGCATTCTGCTTAGTAAATCTAGAAAATCACGAGTCACTGAAAAAGCTGCATATTTGTTTATCGTTTGCTCAAGATCCTGGGTTACTTCATGCTGCAGTCTTAATATAGTAGCTGGATCTCTTCCTGTTGCAGCTAAAAGTCCTTTGCATGTAACCATTCTTCCAAATCTATTTACTCGGGATTTAAGTGACATTCATAATGGCACTCCAGAAACGATTTCAAGTAAAATCATCCCTAGTGACCACATGTCAAATGACCAAGGATTGCTTATTTCAGCCAATTCTGCTATATGGTCACCTGGAGAATGTGCTAATTCTAAAGCTTCAGGTGGCATATACTCAGGAGTAGCTGTATTTATAGTTCCATTCCCAATACAGCTAAATGCTGAGCCAAGGTCTATCAATTTTACCCCATCATAGTATTCTTCATTAACCAAAATATTATCAGGCTTCAAATCGCTATGTACAATATTCAACTCTGAAAATAGCTGTAGAACCTCGAGCATTTCTTTCACAAATTCTTTCAAAATCTCTGGGTTTCGTTTTATTTCTTCATACAATTGACAGTGAATGACTTGATACATTCTTTCCCCTCTAACGAATTCTCCTTTCAGTTGGAAAAGCGCTTTGCTTAAGCTTGATCCGCCTACTTCAAAAATAGCCCAAATATCCTGACGGTCAGATTTGGACGATATTAAACGGGCAATGCTTTGTGTTGCAGGATGTTGAATCTCGTTAAGTATTTTTCCGAAGTGAATTTCTCTTTTGCAGCTTTCAACTGCTGCAGAACTGTTGTTGCGGCTAACTTGCTTTACAGCGACTTGCTGGCCTGTCAGTTCATCTTCTCCTAATCATACCATAGCGCAGCCTCCCTTGCCTAAAAGTTTCATTTTTCGAAATCCTGAAGGAAATCGGTCGCCATATAATTTTTCGTCTTCATTTGAAATGTAAGGCTTGGGCTTTTCTTGTTTAGGCTGAGATATATGGCGGTTTCTGTCGAGTGGGAGTAGCGGAGTGGTTTTTTTGCGACCTTCAACTAGTAAAGTAGATCTCATTTTATTGTATAATTGATTCTCATTTTTTTGAAATAAGTAAAAATGGATTTTGGTGTGTCAGTTATTATTTTGAGCAATTTTTTAATACTGAATTAGTTTTTTTTTAATTTTATATGATAACTGCTTGCTTAAACAATTGCTTGAATTTTTATGTAATTTTTGATTGGAAATTATAATATTTAGAATAGAAACATAGCAGAATGGTTAACTATTTTAGAATGTAATATAAATAAAATTGTGAGCATGAATCGTTTAGCAAGCCATATGAGATTTTATAATACAGAAAGGATTCAAATTATCTATGTATAATTATAATCAAATTATTGTTAAATTAAATTATTTAATAATTTCAATCAAAGTTGGGTTAGATATTAAAATTGTTTTTCTTCTCTTGTTTCAAGATAAGCATTCAAATTATGGCTTGTATTTTTTAAAATTTTCAGCGTATTGAATAAATCGTGGAGCATTTGCTTCCAGGAGTTATCTCATTGATTAAACCTTTCAAGGTCTCAGAAAGTATCATAAATACAAAATTAATGTAGCATTTCAATAATGATATCTTAGTTCATGCTATATCATCTCTTTTATTTGAACAACACAATAATCTAAAAAACTAGCAAAGCTGGAAGGCATTATTTGCTTTTGGTAAGATATTAAAAAAATAATCATGAATAAATTGGAAGAGAACAAAATCAGCATGGCTGATTGAGTTGCCAGCAGTATGAGTATTTCTTTCATTAAGTCTTCTTTCAATAATTCTTAGCTTTTCAAGTAATTTGTTTTTAATGAACTTAGCAAGTTCTTCAACAAAAATAAGTATAGCAATAGCAAGCCAAGGGTCATCTATATATCCAGAAGTAATTCTGATAGGTAATCTTTATAGAAATCTTCTTAAAGCAGTCCAGCGCTCCTAAGCAAGTACTTTTCGATAGCCTGAGACTGCACGAAATTATGCTCATCTATTTGAAGTATTGAAAATTGTCCAAACTCTGCAGTTCCAGTAGTTTTTTCTTTTCTCCATGATTCAAACGCATGCTTTACATCTTCAAATTCTATGCTTAAGTGTTTCAAAATCATTTTCGATACTTCAGCTCTTCCATATCTCTCAAAATAGACTAATTTTATAGTCGTCATCGCAAATTAAGAAATTGCAAAGTTAAAATTATTTCATTTATTTAATAAAATATAATTAACTTTATAAGGCATTGGTGGCTGTTTTATAAATCGGTTCTATATGGAGCAATTAAAAAAGATAAGTTATAGAGTTGCTTGACTTGCTTATAATTTAACTATAGATAGTTATCAATCATTTTAAAAATAAATTAATAGATTTATATTTCTCTTTATAGCCTCCTACCATTTTACTATTAAATTTGTTGGGCATTATTAATCAAGTTCAAGTTTATTTAAGAGTTAAAACTGAGACTCTGGTCTTGTTGCAAGGTAAGCAGACAAGTTGTGGCTTGCATTTTTGAAATTCTCTACAAACTGAATAAGCCTTGGGGCACTGGCTTCGAGAAGTGGCCTCATTGTCTCAGCCTTTAGAGGTCTTAAGAAATAATCATGAACAAATTGGAAGAGAACAAAATCAGCATGACTAATTGAGTTCCCAACGCTATGAGTATTACTTGGATTAAGTCTTCTCTCGAGGATTCTAAGCTTTTCAGGCAGCTGCTCTTGATTGTACTTAGCAAGCCCTTCAAAGTCCTTGTCAACAAAAACGAATTTTGCAATAGCGGTCCCAATATCATCTAAATATCCAACAAGAGACTCGTCTTGGTAAAGCTCAAATAGGTCATGTGACAGCAGTCCAGCCCTTCTAAGTAAGTACTTTTCGATGGCTCTTGACTGCACAAGATTATGACCGTCAATTTGAAGCATCGGAAGCTGACCGAATTCAGCCACTCCAGATGTTTTTTCTTTTCCCCAAGACTCAAAAGTGTGCCTATAATCCTCAAATTCTTGACCTAGGTGTTTTAAGATCAGTCTTGTGACCTCACCTCTTCCGTAGCCGTCAAAGTAGACAAATCTTGTATGTGCCATTTATTAATTATATAAGGCGAGAAAATGGAGAAGATTGGCTTGTTTTAAGAATAATTAAGACCTATTGATAATATTTTATAATTATATGATCATGACTGTAACTATCTAAATCATCAAAATTTCTTTAATGCCTATCGTATTATAAAAGTAAAAATTATATTTATAAAAGAAGTTCGATTTTAGTATACCAGTATAAATTAAAAGAAAGTAAGAAACTAAATACAAATTGATAATAAAATCTTCTTAAAATTAATTCAGTTTAAATTTATCTTAAGATTACTGCAGCTAAAATATAAGAATTCATCGATTTTATATATTTATATTTTATATATATACAAATTTAGTTTTTTGTTTATGAATTCAAAACAAAGAATAATAATTCTCAAGGCCAAAAACAGACTATTTAGGCTAAAAAGTCTTAAATTTAGTTAATTAGATCTGCTTTGTCAAGATAAATGCCCTCTTTATAAACATCTGCTTATAACCTCCTGCCATTTTACTATTAATTTTATTGGGCATTGTTAATCGAGCTCAAGCTTATTTAAGAGTTAAAACTGAGACTCTGGTCTTGTTGCAAGATAAGCAGAAATGTTATGGCTTGCATTTTTGAAGTTCTCAGCGAACTGAATAAGTCTTGGAGCGTTAGCTTCTAGAATTGGTCTCAATTGCTCAGCCTTCAGAGGTCTTAAGAAATAATCATGAATAAATTGGAAGAGAACAAAATCAGCATGACTAATTGAGTTTCCAGCAGCATGAGTATTGCTTTCGTTAAGTCTTCTTTCAATAATTCTTAGCTTTTCAGGAAGCTGCTCTTGATTGAATTTAGCAAGGCCTTCTAAATCCTTATCGACATAGACGAATTTCGCAATAATTTGCCCTATATCGTCTAAGTATCCGACAAGTGATTCTGAGAGGTAGTTCTGATAGACGTCTTGTGAAAGCAGTCCAGCCCTTCTAAGTAAGTACTTTTCGATGGCTCTGGATTGCACAAGATTGTGACCGTCAATTTGGAGCAAAGGAACTTGGCCAAATTCAGCGATCCCAGTTGCTTTTTCTTTTCCCCAGGTTTCGTAAGAGTGTCTTACATCTTCGAATTCAAGACCCAAGTGCTTCAAAATAAGCCTGGTAACTTCACCTCTCCCATAGGCGTCAAAATAGTGGAACCTGATAGCCATTTATTATTATAAGAGGTGAGAAAATGGAAAGGAGAATTAATTAAAATCTATTAAAACGATTCTAATTAACTAAACTCGCAAGAAATATTGCTTCTTTGAATAAAATGGAACTTTTTCTAAAAAATTATAAATTTATGTGATATTAATAACTCTTAAAAAAATAATTTAATGTAAATTATTTATGAAGATTCAGCACTGCTCTGCACATTTTATTAAAGATATACTTAATTATATTTAATTTTAAAAGTCTTTTTAAAAGTATTAGTTAATCAATTTCATATTTAATTAAACTATTACATATTTAATTCCAAGAACCCCTCTAAATCACTTCTTTTGCTTTAATATTTTGAAATTATAAACAAAAATGGACATTATCTTAGGGCAATTGCTGGTTAGCGATCTTGCATATGACATATCTGAAAGGGAACTCTACAATCTCTTTCTAGCCTATGGTAGAATAGAAAAAATAAGCCTAAATCGTAAAAAAGAGAAAAACCAATCAAGTGCTATAATCACCTACTCAGATGAGAATTGTGCAAAAATGGCTCGTTTAGAACTGAATGGAATGATTATCAAAAATAAGCATATTTTAGTAATTCCTTATAGTGCAGTACTCCAGAAGATTCAAAAAGCTAATATTTTCGTTAAAAACATTCCAAAAGACTTCACGACAAAAGACCTTGAAGCCTGCTTTTCTAAATATGGGGAAATTGTAAGTTCAAAAATATGCTACAATGCAAATGGGCAGCCTTTAGGGTACGGATTTATCCAGTTCACTTCAAAAGAAGTAGCTGATAAGGCAATCGAAGCTCCGATAATGGTAAAAGACACAACACTCACAGCAGAAAGGTTTATCCCTAAACAAGATCGAGCTATCTCATCCAAAAATAATGTATATGTCAGAGGCTTCAATGAAAATTTTAGTGATGAATCCTTAGAAGCAATTTTCTCAGAATATGGAAAAGTCACTAGTAAAATAATTTGCAAAGACCCTAATGGAAACTCCAGGTGTTTTGGATTTGTGTGCTTCGAGCACTCAAAAAGTGCTGAGCAAGCTGTTCAAGCACTTCATGGAAAAACAAATGAGCTGGGGTTCGAATGATTTGTATGTCAAGCTGTTAATAAATTTGAAAGAAGCCTCATGATAAAAAGAGAATTAGCAGAGAAAAGAGAAGATTGGAAAAAGAGAAATTTATGCTTAAAAGGGATACCAATAGGATTAACTGAAGAGCAGCTGAAAGAAATGTTGAGAGAGTATGGAGAAATTGAGTCTTTGAAAATAGCGACTATTGATAACTATAGGGTAGATGATATTGTTACATTAGAAAAGAAGCCGACAGGCACTGTTTTAGTATGTTTCAAAGACAAAAAAGAAGCAGAAAAAGCTTTAAACAAGCTGCAACATTTAAAAATTAACAATTTAGACATAAAGGTATTCAAGTGGAAGCCTAGATCAGAGCTTATACAGTCAATTAAAAAACATAAAAATACTCAAAAGATGCCTTCTCAACAGTTTTTAAAGCAAAATGGGCAGAGGTTTATCAACCCGTGGATTCAGCCTAAATTTTCGTATAGACAGTTAAACAGACCTAGGCAAATTTATCACAATCAAAAGCCTCCTCAAGGTACTCCACAAAGTGATCAGATAAGAAATCTTGAATGTGAGCCTGTTAATTTCAATTATGAATTTTACCAAATTTCAGATGCTCAAACAAGAAAGCAAATTCTTGGAGAAACAATTTACACAGAAATTCTGCCACAGTTTAAAGAGTTCACAGGTAAGGTTACTGGGATGATTCTTGAAATGCCAGAAACAGAGCTACTAGGTCTTTTGAAACAGAAAAGATTACTAAACTCAAAAGCTAACGAAGCTTTGGAGGTATTACAAGAGCATCTTGGTCGTCATAATTAATTTCTTGGTAGATTAAAATTCTGACTATGTTTATTGTCAAATAATTCTATTTCAATATTTTTTATCTGAAACCTATTTAATATCACTATTATATTGCATATAACAAATATGACTGAAATACTGCAAGGTAGAAGAGATCTATACAGATGCGTTCATATAACTGATACCACCTTACCTTCTAATTTTGAGACAGTTTTAGATAATTCTTTATTGTTATGGAATAGTGATGGAACCCGAGGAGTGTGACTAGAAATCCCGAATACACAATTAGAACTGGCCCCTATCTGCAGAGATAAAGGATTTTACATGCATCATGTGTCTGAAAATGGTCTTGTCATGGCAAAATGATTATTAAACACTCCAAATAAACTCCCAGGATACTCAAGCCACTATATAGGTGCTGGTGGAGTCATTTTCAATGATGAAGGAAAGATTTTACTCATAAAAGATAGAGTTGATAGAACAGGAATTGATCAGTGGAAGCTACCAGGAGGGTTAGTAGATCCTGGAGAGTTGGTTTTAGAAGCTGCATGTCGAGAAGTAAAAGAAGAAACAGGAATAGATGCAACTCCAATAGGAATTTTATGTTTCAGAGAAATTAGAAACTTTAGTTTCAAAAGACCTGATATATATTTCATTGTTTTGATGAATGCTGAAAATTTTGAACTAAACCATGAAACATATGAAATATCTAATGCGTGTTGGATGTCTTTTCAAGAATGGCTAAGGAATACACCAAATGGAGGGGGTCGAAATATGCTGGCTAGACTTTATGGGGATTCTCAAGAAAATCCTAGGGAATTTTTTAGGAAAATAGCTTTGAAAAATCAAAGCTATGAATATGCGACTCCAAATTTTACGAAAACTCATTATTTGCATTTACCATCTATATAGTTTAAAATATATTAGAATTAAAGTTATAGTATTTTTAAAATTAGATTTCTATGCCAAACTTCTCCAGGGGTTGATTTTTGTACTTTCGATAAACTCTTATATTTTAAAAGTATTGTTTTTCTCATTCTCCAACATATGAAAGAATCATATCCGGGTTATTCTCTGTGTTTCTGATTTCTGCACTTATATTTACTATAATTCATTGTTGCTAGTCCTCAGAGCTGTTTATTAATAGCAATTTTGCTCTATCACTAAATTATTTATTGAATTTTAACATGCTATAATTTTTTTAGAATGGGAAATATTGAATAATTAATAAATCAATGACTGACTTATTGCAGGGCAAAAGAGATCTGTATAGATGCATTCACATAACTGATACTACGCTACCTCCTAATTTTGAATCGGTTTTAGAGAATTCTCTAATATCATGGCAAAATGATGGAATTAAAGGAGTCTGATTAGAAATCCCTAATTCTCAATTAGAATTAATCTCGATTTGCAAAAATAAAGGGTTTTACCTGCATCATGTCTCTGAAAATGGTCTTGTCACCGCAAAATGGCTCGCAAATCCTCCAAATAAGCTTCCTAACTACTCAAGCCACTACATAGGTGTAGGTGCAGTAATTTTCAACAATGAAGGAAACATTTTACTTGTGAGGGAGCAATTTGATAACTCAGGGATCGGCCAATGAAAGCTTCCAGGAGGTTTAGTTAATCCTGAAGAAATAATTTTAGAAGCTGCATGCCGTGAAGTCAGAGAAGAAGTAGGTATCAATGCAATACCTGTAGGGATTTTATGTTTCAGAGAAATCAGAGATTATATCTTCAATAGACCCGACACATATTTTATTGCTCTACTAGATGCTGAAAACTTTGAACTCTTACAAGATACTGAAGAATTAACTCAGATATGCTGGATGCCTTTTGAAGAATGGTTAAGAGTGACACCTATTGGAGAAGGCAGAAATATGTTAGAAAGGCTTTATGGTAATTCCCAAGAAAGCCCTAAAGACTTTTTTAGAAAAATAGCATTGAGAAATCAAAACTATGAATATGAAACTCCAAACTTTACAAAAACGATATATTTGCATTTACCTGTTAATTCATCTTAATTTCCCAATTTAAATCATCTATAATTTTTAAAAATGCTCCAAGGTATAAAAGACCTTTACAACTGTTTCCATGTCACCAAAACTTTGCTACCTCCAAATTTTCAAGCAGCCCTTGAAGCTTCTTTAGATATTTGGAAAAAAGACACTAAAGCTGTATGAATAGAAATCCCGAATTCACAATTAGAATATGTGAAAGTTTGTAAGGACAAAGGGTTTTACCCTCATCATGTATCAGAAAATGGAATTATGATGGCTAAATGGCTGTTAGACTCAGAAAATAATCTGCCTGGATATGCAAGTCATTATATCGGAGCAGGCGGAATAATTTTCAGAAATCATAATGAGATGCTAGCATTAAAAAATACTTATGATAAATCTGGAAAACCACTATGAAGAGTCCCTGGAGGATTGATCGAAGCTAATGAAACAATAATGGAAGGGGTGGTAAGAGAAGTTAAAGAAGAAACAGGAATCGATACAAAAGCAGTTGGCGTTCTTGGGTTCAGAGAGGTGCTGAAGTTTCAATTTGGCCAACCTGATCTTTATTTCCTTGTATATCTTGAGCCTTTGAATTTCGAGATAAAAGAAGATAAAGTTGAAGTGGTTGACACTTGTTGGATTACCTATGATAGATTTGTAAATGAGACAGCACAAGGAATAGCACGCGATTTATTGAGGTTTATGTATCAAGACAGCCAAACTCCTCCTCAAGAATATTTTAGAAATATTGCCTTGAGATACCAACCCTATAATGTGGTATATCCAAACCGTGTTTGACTTCAACATTTTTATTATTCTCAAGATAATTTAAATAAATCTTAAGTAATGTCTGCGCAGACCTATGAAAAATGGCTAGATTTTCTTTATAGTTTGAAAAGAGTTAGATGTCGAAATCCTATCGAAAATATTACAAAAGTCTGTGAAAAGCTGCAGAATCCGCATCTCGCATATAAAACTATACATATAACAGGCACAAATGGAAAAGGCACAGTGGCTACTCAGTGTGCATCAATTTTGCATCATTCTGGATATAAAACTGGACTTATGATGTCTCCTCATTTGTTCGATTTTTGTGAGAGATTTCAAATAAATGCAGAAAACGCACCAAAAGAATACATAGTTGAAAACACACCAATAATAAAGGCAATCATAGAAGATGAGAAGCTTATGATGAATTATTCACTTATAGTAGCATGCTTAGGATTCAAATATTTTCGTGATAGTAATGTTGAATTTGCAGTTATAGAAGTTGGGAGTGGAGGTACTAGCGATTTTACCAATATTGTTGATTCTGAAGTATCTGTTATTACTTCAATTGGACTGGATCATTGTGAATATTTTGGAAACACAATTGAAGATATTGCTATTGAAAAATCAGGGGTGATAAAACCGGGAAAGCCTTGCGTTATTGGGCCGAATACTCCGGTAGATCTTTTATGTAATATTGCAAAGGAAAAAACATCTGAATTAATTGTTGTGGATAAAAGAGATAGCTATGAGACTGCCATTGAAGAAAATAGCAGAATTACAAAGACAGTAATTGAAGCCCTTAAAAATAAAGGTATCTCAATTCCTGATCAAGCGATTGAAAATGGGTTAAAATCCAGGCCTCCTTTTAGAATGGAAGAAAAGGTGATTTTAGGACGAAAAATTGTGTTTGATGTTGCACACAATCAAATGGCTTTTGAAAGACTTTTTAATGATTTACAGAGAATATACAGAGATAAAAATATTAGAGTGATCTTAGCTTATGGAAAAACAAGAGATCCAATAAAGATATTAGATGTAATTTGCAAATATGCTTATAAAATTCACCTAGTCACAAATGATGATCCTTTACTATTCGATTCAGAAATTTTAAAAAACAATGCTTTAGGTTTGAACAGAAATAAAATAAGTATTTCAGGACATATTGATATTGTTATGGGTGAAGCCATAAGAGATATGACAGATAATGAAATTCTCTTAGTATGTGGAAGTTTTTATATCATGAATTCAGCAAGAAAAGCATTATTATCTATTTAAACAAGTTATATCAACAATAATCATATAATTTGGTCCCTTTGCATCTTTAAATCAACTTACCTTCATTTTAAAATAACTTAACGCATTTTAATATATTTTCCATATATTTTTTCTATTCGAAATTATTAATCTCCTCTAAGTTTATTATCTGAAAATCATTGCTAATTATTATATTTTCTGAAATGCTGAAAATGATCAATATTCTTTTATTAACCCCTAATTCATCGCCATTTTTAGAGATCATATTATGATGCTTCATCTATACTAATATAAAAAATCGCTTTTTATGAAATCGTTGAACATTCTATCTGAGATCTTTTCATATTTATCATATATCGACCTCAGCATGTGTGCTAAGGTCAATAAACTTTTCAATCGCGCGAGCAAGGCTTCATCTCTGTGAAGGCGCGA
Organism: Blepharisma japonicum; assembly: GCA_949751835.1. Taxonomy (NCBI): domain Eukaryota; phylum Ciliophora; class Heterotrichea; order Heterotrichida; family Blepharismidae; genus Blepharisma; species Blepharisma japonicum. The sequence goes on along the minus strand of CATKHK010000005.1, from coordinate 352,090 downwards.
AGCACTGAGAATCACAATTGGCAATTTAAATTTTTATGGAAAACCTTTAGATAAAGGCAGAAGATCTCATGTTTCAATTGGTTTCATTGATTGAAAGCAAAATCTTATGGACTTTCTCAATTCAAAACAAAGCTGACTCTGCATTGATTTTTCCAGTAAAAGTATAGATGCAACAAACCTGTTTTCTGAATTTATAAATATCCTAAAAGAGCCAGATATCCCGTTTCCAGTCCTTAAAAGAGATAAAAAATTCTATTCAACTTTATTTCAGGAAATGCTGACATATCAAGAATCTGGACCTTCTTTTAGTTCATCAACAAATTCATTAACGGAATCAATCATTTTTGAATTATTCAAAAATCCTAAGAGCTTAGAGGCAGAGGTAAGAGAAATTTAGTTTGTTGCTCAAGTAGAAATTAGCCAACTTATTATTGCGAAGTGGAATTTGAGGGTTAAAAGTGAGTATGCTTTGAGGAAAATGAGTGTAGGAGCTCTGTCATCTCAATCTACAGCCGTATCAATTGAACAAGAAAGTGAATTAATGAATGTTTATTTCACTTTTCCCTTAAAAAACGCAGATCCTATAGTCCTAAAGCTGCATCATGCAATTAAGCGTACAACTTCAAAATACTGCCAAATTGCATTGGCATCTATTTTGGAGTATTGTGAACTTTTCGAACAGTGTAATCAATACGTAATTAAGGTAAATTACATCTAGTGAAACGCATTTTGTGCTTCTATGAAAGAACTCAATACAAAATATTTACCTTTCAATGTCGCTTTTAATCAAATTTTTAAGAAAAAAACAGAAAAATCTCCCAATGGTCCTCAATTTTCTATAATGAGACTTATGGCTTTGCAATGGAAACACAAAGTTTTTGATCAATTTAAAGATCGACTAGTCGAAGAGACCTTAATCTTGATAGAATTATCAAGAAAAAAAGATTTGAGCCAAGAATTTACGTACTTGCTAGTGAATATTGTTCAATCAATAGTAGATATGAGTATAAATGAATTAAGTGTCCATTTCATCAACCACTCACAGTTTTACTCTGATGGTTTATATGAAATATTGCATGAAAAAATTATTTTAGAAACGTCAAAATATTATCAAAACTTGGTAAATTTGCAACCAGCTGAATTTATGGAAAAAACAAATAAAGATTTTAAGCTGATTCAAAGAGTATTTTTAAAGAGTACACAAAACGAAATTGAAAAAATATTGGATGAAATAAAATTAGAATTTTGCAAAAATTTTAGTTCAAAAGAAGCTGAATCAAATCTAAGCAGGACGAATCTTAAGAAAAAATTGTCAGAAGATAGTATGATAGAAAAAGATGCTTTCAAGGCAGGCTTTTCTTTAGATTCAAGCCCTGAAGAAAGAATCCTTTATTCAATGGCTAATGATATTAGTCCATTAGAGTTTGAAAGCATAATTCTCAATTATGAGCTAAATTAATCTAGGCTAAGCCAAATGGCCAAACTAGATAACTCGTAAATTTTAATTTTTCAGATTTTTCGCAAACTTTAAGCAAGAAATTCTTATTAATATTTGTTGAATTATAAATGGAACAAATTTCAGAGTACGAAGAACTTCCTTGTTCGATATGCAACCAAAATGAGGCGTCAGCTCTCTGCAAACGCTGCAGGAATAATTATTGTTCCAACTGTGTGAATCAAACAATCGAGTTATTTTCTTGCCAAGAAGGAAGAGGCCAGCATGAAGTATGCCAAAATTGTTACACAAGAATTTCAACTATAGAGAAAATAATCCGCAGAGATTCAATTATGTGGTGTCATAATACCTCAAGAGGGGAATCTTGGATGAGAAGTTCTGGAGCTTGGGACTATATGAATTCTCATGAGGGAAATATCGATACTTATGCATCAGTGGAAATTTCTCCTGATGATGAAGAAGGTATCAGAAAAGATATCATGACAGGAAGGACAGATCCTGAAACATTTATATTTGATCTTCATGAAACACTTCTGCGGGTTATTGGGGAAAACTATAAAAATGATTTGTCAAGAGTTCTCAGAGCATATTGTGGGCGAAATGGAAATATTGGATATTGCCAAGGATTAAATTATGTATGTACATGGCTTCTGTTATTTTTAGATCACAATAATGCATTTTGAATGCTTTGCTATTTGATAGAAAAGTGGCTTTTGCCAGATTTTTATATTGGCAGTAAACATGGTAACTCACTAAATGGTTTTTATATTGAATCGACAGTAATTGCTGGACTTTTAGATCATTTGGTCCCATCTATGAAAAACAATAACTTGACATCAAGCGAATTTTCTGATTTTTTTTCCCTACAACTCCTTGTCCAACTTTTCGTCAACACAATTGACTTAGACAGTACTATTTTTTTATGAGATAAACTGGCAGAAGAAGGCTCTTTAGCCCTAATAAAAGGTGTAACATGCTTAGTCGGGCTCTCGGTCGACTTAGTTAATCGTGGTGAGCACCCTATCAAAATTTTAAAAAATTTTTCTGATTCCGTAGTTTCAGAAGGACTCCCTAATTTATATCGAGAATTTTCTGTTGAAATCACAGAAGCAAGAGTAAACAGGCTAAGAGGAGAAGCTAGAGACTATAGAGCACAACAATGGAAAACCTGCGAAAAGCTTATAGTAAAAAGACTTGAAAAATGCTCAAATTTTTCAGGAGAGGAAATAAAGCAGCTTCAAGAGGAGTTTAATAGAGTTATGCAAGAAAAAAAGAAAAATAGACCAAAAGAGCAGCCAGCCCCAACTGGCTTAGTCAAAAGAAAAACTGTATATTTGCCTCAAAACATTAGCAAGCAAGTTGAAGAAAACAAAGAAGAAGGGGAAGTTGGGTTTTCTAAGCCAGAATTTTTAGAAATTATCCAAAAATTGTCTCCAGGGCTTGCGAGCAGTGCTGAAGTGATGTTTGATCAATTCGATGAAGACAAGTCTGGGTATTTGGATTTCAGAGAACTGACCATTTGTTTGTCTATTCTATCAAAAGGCAATTTTGAAGACAAACTTCGTGTTTGTTTTGGTGCTTATGATGCTGACCATTCTGGCTACTTGCAAAGGCCTGAGGTTCAGAGTTTGCTTGAAAATCTTCTGAGACCTTATGCGAACGAGCTCGCCAAAACAGACTCACAGGAGCTTAAATCTATGATTGATGAAGTCTGGAACCGAATGATGAGACTGGTTGACAAATGCAACGGAGTTGTCAGTTTTAATGATTTTGTATATGGAATCAAAGCTGACGCCCTACTTCGCTCAGTATTTTGTGAGAACGTAGGATCTGATGACCAAAAAGAAATTGGCGACCTAAAAAGAATTTTATCAAAAAACGACAATAAAATGAAAAAACCAAGAAAAGAAAGAGAAGAGAGAGAAGGAAATATGAGGTGCAAGTGCATAATAATTTAAGAATTAAGAGGGAAATGATAGCATCCTGTTGCAAAATTATATTGCTCATCTTCTAATTCTTGTATCTTATATAAAATATCATAGTGACCTCCTCTTCTAATAATTGAAACTTCGAACTCTCCTGGGCTATCATCTGGAAACTCCATAACGTTTACTGCAGTATCAAATAAGTTATATTGTACAACCTTAATGCCCAAAGATAAAGGAAGTGCTAATAGTGCAAGCCCTTCAGCTTCTTCGCCCATAGTTAGGATTTTGGTGATTTGATTATTCAGAGATTCGTCAAAAAACATTGAAATTCTTTCATCATTGGAAAGCAGAAAAGATGCTGTTAATAGTCTTGCAGAGTGTATAAAAGCTCTATCAAAATCTATTGATTGAGTGTATGAAATAAAATTGAGGAAAGAGTTTACAGGATATTTTTGTTTCATCTCTAAATAGTAATTCATTCATTTTTCAAGTTCTTCTTTTTCACGAATAAATTGAATAAATTGTTTATTTCTATATTGAGCTGATTTAAGAAATATTTCTGTATGTCTTTTAAGAGTATCAAGGAATCTTACAGCATAGTCCAATGGAGTTGAAACTTTGAATAGAAACTCCAAGAATCTAACCATAACTGCACGAAAATAGCAATTCCCATCACCTCTGCTCTTTTTCCAGCCAGCAAAACCTTTTGATCTAATGAAATCTATATTTTTCCTAAAATTAGGGTTAAATTTTGCGACTTCTTTCATTTTTTCAATCGGAATTCAGTTTTTGCTAATTGTTTCTGGATAATCATCCCAATTCTGAATAGGGAACACAATGTAATCTTTATATTCTGGAGGCTTAGAGGGAATAGATTTATTAACTGCAATGAATTCTTGAGGTTGAGAGTTGGTCAAATCATTATTAGCCACAAAGTTCCTAACTCCATTGCCTTGCATATTTGTAGGCTTTGAGAGGCTGCCTATGCCTGTTGAAAACACCTCTTCTAAGCCATTTGATGATTCTATATTTTTTTGATTTAATAAAGCATCATTACTTTGATTTGAACTGTAGACCTTCTGCTCTTCCTTTTTACGAGGCTGTTTATTTTTCGGCTTGGATCTTTGCGAACTCATTGTCTAAAATATAATTTATATTGATATTTAAAAGTTTAATAATTTTAGTCCCTATATTTTATTAGACACATATTTATTTAGTTATTCGAAAAAGCAACAAGCTTGCTGATTCTTTTTCCATTTTTCCAAGTCCCTTGATACTTTTTACCATTTGGCATCGTTAGAATTCCTTTCCCTTCTCTTTCATTTTTTACATAACTCCCTTCAAAAGCAGTGCCGTCAGCGAATATGTATTTTCCTTGCCCTTCAGCAATTCCATCTTTATAATGTCCCATATATATGCTCCCTGACATCATCCTATAAACTCCATATCCGTCCCTTAAGTTGTTTTTGAATTCTCCTTCATAAGAATCTCCATTCTTATAATAAGATTTTCCTTGCCCACACTTATCATCTTTAAAAAATTCTCCTTCATACCTGGACCCATCTGCATATGAAAAAATGCCAAAACCATGCTTAAGCCCATTTTCGTAATCTCCTTCATAGAAATCGCCGTTGTTCCAATGATATTTCCCTTTTCCATTCTTGCTTCCATGCACAAATCCGCCTTCATAACGATTTCCGTTTGCTAAAACATATGAAATTTGCCTTATTTCAGAGCTTCCCTCATTTTCAATGTCATTCTCTTCTTTATCCTCTTCTTCTGAGTTCATTTTTCAAAGTTGTGGAAGTAAAAAAGAATTTTATGGCAATTCCAACATTGAAATAAAAATCCCAATAGAAATTTAGGAAAATAATGGAGCAAATTTCCTTGGAGAAATGAAGGACGTCATGATGATTCGTTTCATTTTTTGAAAAACATGAATTTCTATATCAAAGGATGGAAATATATTAATAAAAGAGACTATCGATCATAAAATAAAATATCATAAAATTATCATAAAAATCGAGATTAATATTTTAATTTGAAAAATTGTAACTTTAGATGATAAACCATAAAAATTCAAGTATGTGAATATAAATATGATACGATTTTTTATTTTTCTAATTGGTGCAGTCATTTGCATCTTACAAATACAACAGCCAAGCTTGCTGGCTTATTATTATCAAAATAGCATCGTACCATCTGTTACTGCTAATTTTGGGAATCCTTATTTTAATGATCCCTTTAAAGGATTCATTGTTTTTTTGCCTGATAGTCAAGATCCATGCTCTGAGCTAACTTTGGAGTTTGATTTAGACACAATAGTATTTATACCTAGCACAAATTTAGCATGCAGCTATGCTCAAGTAGTTTATGAAATTCAGCTATGCGGCGGTGGAGGTGTTATATTTAATAGCAGCTCCAGCAATGATCAAGTGCAAGATAAAGTAATTTCCTTGCCAGATGAATGGAGTAATGATATTGAGATTTTCGCTGTAATGGTATCATACACTTCTACATTTACCTGAAAATTCTACGGCAACAATAAAATTGAGCTTGCTTTTAGCTCGACAGTTAATCAAAATAAAATCCCTGACATCTATATTGAGCTTACAGGAGACCACGTCCTTGACTTGAAATTTATTTCAGACATCTATAAGTATATGATGCCATTGCCAATCGACGATGCAAACATACAAATTTATTTCAATTATTATACCTGCAAGAGTTGCAGCGCGTATGACTGCTATTCTAATGGGAAATATTGCTTAAATGACTCTACGAGTGCATCTCCAGGGAAAAGCATGATAAACCAAACACTTTTTGAAATCAATCTGCTTAATTATGTGACCTTAGCCAAAGATACATATGCAGATTTTTTCACCTACATAAAAGTCATTTCTGAGTACTGTAAGTCTGATTATTCAGATTCCTGCAGCAATTATGTCTTAGAGTGGCTGGGTTTTGACTCAGAAGATATAGAGTTAATGAATAATGCCTCTTGGTCTACTAAAAATAACGCTTTTTCAGATAATCAAATCCTCAAAAGTCAGATGAATGACTGAAAAAACAATGATTTGTGATTCGCACCATCAATTACTATAAATGAAGTGAAGTTTCTTGGAGGGATGAAATATTTTCCTCAATTTTTTAGCGATAGTTTTACAGACGAGCCAGAGTCATCTGATGGATATTGCTCAGGCAGCTGCAGTTTATCAATGATAGATAATGGCGTTTGTGAACCACAGTGCGTTAAATCTGCGTGTTCACTAGACATAGAAGATTGTAAATCCTTCACCTCAGGATGTAATAATACTTTATTGTATAATTCAGTCTGTGATAAAGAGTGCAATACAACTCAATACAACTATGACAACTGAGCATGTGTTTGCAAGTGCAATTCCACCTTATTAAATAATGGGAAATGCGACTCAGACTGTAACACAGAAATTTGCAGCTACGATTATGGTGATTGCACGACCACTTCACAGTGCAATTGCACTGATGATTTATTGTATAATGATAAATGCGACCAAGAGTGTAATACTACTGAATGCAATTATGATAATTATGAATGCAAAAATAACACAAAAGATAACGATGAAGATAAAAATGTAAGTGTAACAACTTCACAAATAGCTTTAATTGCTGGAATTATTGGAGGAAGTTTTTTATTATTGTAATTTTTATTTAGAGTACTAGGCACAATTATTTTATGCATAATCTATAGAAGGTCAAGGAATTTATCATCTCCAGGAAATAATGACTCCGGAGGGGAGTCAAGAAATAGCTCATTTAATGGAAATAATGGTAATAATGCAGAGAATCAAGAACAGAACCCTTATCAACAGTATGCAATTAGATTACCATCAAGGATAAACTCACAGCAGGGAGTTAATAGCAGTCCAAGAATAATGCAATATCCAGAGATATTGAATAGTGAGGTGGTAGCAAGCAATGAAGAGTCAGAGGCCTCAAAAGCAGAAGAAGTTGAATTGGGATATAAATTTTATGGAGAACCAATTTGCACAATCTGCTTAGAGAAAGTGTCAAAGAGGAAGCAAGAAATAACAAAATGCCTCCATATATTTCATAAAAAGTGCTTAAAGGAATGGGTGAATAAAAAGGGTAAAGCATCTTTGTGTCCAAATTGCAATAAAAACCTTAGCTAAACTGTCTATAAATCCTAGCTGATAGCTGGAATAATTTTTTTAAAAAAGTTTAAACGAAAAAATTTTGCTAAACAACTCATTTAAGAAAATTCTGAATTCTTGCAATTAAGAGTAATAAGGAGTGTTTTAAATAAAATTAGATTGATAAAAGCATATTATCTTAATTAAAATAATAATCTCATTGTATTTATAAATCTAAGCCTAGTTGGCCAAAACATTCTCTAAAAAAATTAACTTTTAATGATTTTATCCAAATTTTATCCTTTTAAAAATGAAACACCTTTACCTTTTACTCTGGGGAGGAGCTTTTTGTAAGCTCCTTCTTATCGAACCTTCAGCGTTGCGTCAAAAATATGATGATGGCGTTGTTCCATCAGTCATAGCCAATTTTGGCAATCCTTATATCTCAGAAGATTTCGAAGGTTCGATTGGATTTTTACCTGACAGCGAAGACCCATGCTCCAGTTTGAATTCCAAATATAGTTCAAACATAGCAATTTTCATTAATCAAGCAAACTGTGATTATGCTTTAATCACATACAATATACAGCAGTCAGGAGCTGGAGGTGTTATCTTTAATAGTGCTTTAAATGATACTGAAGTAGCCACCAAGTTAATCTCTCTATCAAATGGCTGGGATAAATCCATCACAATTTTTGCTGTGATGATTTCCGGCACCCACAGTGGCATATGGAAAGACTACAAGGATAATCCTATTAAGGTTCAATTTTTTTCGGTAATCTCAGTATCAAATGCTCCAAACATTGAAATCGGGCTTACTGGAGACAACATTTTAGATGCTCAATTTATTTCAAAAATTTATAAATTTTTGATACCTCTAAAAATTAGTGAAGCCAACATTCAAATATATTTTGACTATTTTTCATGTCAAAATTGCAATGCAAATGACTGTTATGCTGATGGCAAGTATTGCTTAAAAGATTCCATTAATTCTAGCACAGGAAAAGCCATGATTAATCAAACATTGTATGAAATTATTTTGCTTAATTGCGTCCAAAGAAATAATGATTATTGAGGAGATTTTTTGGCTTATTTGAACGCTATGACAAGCAATTGCAAAAATGATTATTCAGATACTTGCAGTGAGTCTGTCATACATTGGCTAAACGCTGATATTAAGGATATTCGAACATCAATAGAGTATTCCTGGAGAAAAAATCACAATGGTGAGTTATGGGATAATACAGTAATTGATACTCAAATGACTGAAAAATCAAATAAAAATATATGATTTACGCCATCAGTAACTGTAAATTCAATAACATATCTTGGAGATCTTTCTTATTTCAATCAGCTATTTTGTGAGAGTTTTTTTCATCATCCTTCCTCATGCTATGGGTATTGCTCAGATGATTGTCAACTGTCTGGAATAAATAATGGAAACTGTGAAATTAATTGTGCAAATAAAAAGTGCTCGGAAGACGTTGAAGACTGCAAAGGCACGTCTACACTATGCACTGAAGCTATGAGATCTAACTCAGTTTGCGATTCAGTTTGCAATGTGACTGAATATAATTATGATAATTGGTCATGCGTTTGCAGATGCAATTCAACTTTATTGGAAAATGACATATGTGACCCTGAATGCAATTCAGCAATATGCGAATACGATAATGGAGACTGTTCATCAATGATAATTTGCCACTGTGGCGATGATCTGCTATATAATGATGTGTGCGACTCAGATTGCAATACTCCTGAATGCAATTTCGACAACTACGCTTGCCAAAATAAGACAAACAGCTCAGGAGATGACGATCTTGAGGCTTGGCAAATAGCTTTAATAGCAGAAGTCACCTGCAGTGTTGTTTTTATTTTGTAATTTTTACTTAGAATTGTTAGTATTATCATCTACTGTATTTTGTATAGAAGAAAGAAGAATTCAAGAACAATGAGCGATCCTGAAATTGACTCCTTAACTATCAATGAAATTCAGCAGCCTGATGGAGCTCCACCTACCCATGAGCGGCATATGATAAGACTATCTTCAAGAAAGCATTGGAAGAATAAAGTTCAAGATCCTCAAGTAGTCCAAGAACCATGCATTATAAATAGCGATGAGGAGGTAGTTGAAAGCAACGAAGAGGCAGAGTTTTCCAAGACTGAAAGCAGAATGGAAAATAAAATAGGAGTAAATTCTGATTTAAGTTATGCGTTTTATGGAGAACCTGTCTGCTCGATTTGCCTTGACAAAATCATAAAGAAAGACAAAGCAATCACGAATTGTCATCATATTTTCCATAAAAAATGCTTGTCTGAGTGGATAGTCAAAGCGGCTAAAGAGCCTATTTGCCCAAATTGCAATAAACATTTATTTGAAGATAATTCATTAGATTAAGAAGTTAATAATCGTAATTTGGTGGAAATTTATAAACTCCAAATATGAACAAATTTTTCTTTTTACTTTTAGGAATTGCAACTAGTAGGTTAGAACTTATAGGGCCTGAAAGCCTTCTCCAACATTATCCTGACATTATAATTCCAGCAGTCACTGCCAATTTTGGGAATCCTCATATCAAAGACACATTTAAAGGATTCGTTGCATTTCTGCCACAGTATGAAAATCCATGCTCTGATTTGAATTCTAGGTTTAACTCGAGCATAGTAGTGTTTGTAAATAATGCAGACTGTGACTGCTCATTAGTTACATATAATATCCAACAAACTGGCGCTGGAGGAGTAATTTTTAAGAGCAATAAAAACGATAATGAGATAGAATATGAATTTATTTCATTGCCCACCGGGTGGGATAAGAATATTTTTATTTTTGCTGTAATGATTTCAAATACTAATGGCAATATTTGAAGAAGCTATAAGGATTTTGAAATTACTGTTAAATTTAACACAGAGATATCAGTTTCAAAAAAGCTAGATATTGATATTAGGCTTACCGGCGATCATAACATTGATGCTCATTTTATCTCTGAAATTTACAAATACATGATCCCTTTACCTATTCACCAAGCTAAGATAAGACTATTTTTTAGTTATTTTCCCTGCCAAAATTGTAGCCCTGACAATTGCTATGGAGATGGAAAATTCTGTTTAAGTGACTCTACACATGTAAACAAAGGGAGAGATATGATTAATCAAACAATTTTTGAGCTAATTTTATTAAATTATGTCCTGAACAAAAAACCTTATTGGGGGGACTTTTTTGTATATTTAAATGCAATTGCGTCCAATTGTAAGGCAGATTATTCAGATGGCTGCAGCTATTCTATTTTGGAATGACTAGATATTGATGCTGAAGAAGTAAAGTCTCTTGTTGACGATTCATGAAGAAAAGGCCGCCATCATAGCAATAATATGATCGACAATCAGATGAGTGGTTCAAATACCCATAAATTTCAATTTGCACCATCAATTAGTATTAACTCTGTACCATTTTTAGGAAATATTTCTTATTTCGGGGATTTATTCTGTGGAAGTTTCAAATCTTTTCAGCCCTTGTCATGCACTAATACATGCTCATATCTATGTAATTTATCAGACATAAATAATGGAAAATGTGACAAAAAATGCGACATCGATATGTGTGCAAATGACGCTGAGGATTGCAAAGGCAACTCATCGCCGCTAATTTGCACCCCAAAGATGCTAAAGAATTCAGTTTGTGATCCTTCCTGCAATTATACAGAATATGACTATGATAGATGGTCTTGTGTCTGCAAATGCGATAAATCCTTGCTTACAAATGGTAAATGTGATCCAGAGTGCAATAAAGAGATCTGTAATTATGATAATGGGGATTGCAATATATCAAAAGATTGCAAATGCTCAGATGAGCTTCTATATAACAATGAGTGTGACCAGAAATGCAATAAGCCTGAATGCAATTTTGATAACAGAGCTTGCCATGGCCCTGACGGTCCAAATGGTCCAGGTAGTCCAAATGATTCAGGTAGTCCAAATGGTGAAGGTAACCCAAATGGTCCTGGAAATCATGACCATAGCCCTCATGGAAAAGATAACGAAGATTCAAGTATTACCACTTCTCAAATTGCCTTAATCGTTGGTATAATTGGAGGACTTATTTTTCTATGGTAATTTCTATTTAGTATTCTTGGTATTGCTATACTCGTAGTTATGTATTGTAGAGCATGCCATCGCACACGCGAAACCAACTTCCCAGAGGGGCCAAGAGGCAATCCATTAACTCAAAATGAAACTATGATTCAGCAGTCTGCTACTTATCAGCAGCATGCACAGCGTCTACCTTCAATGATAAATCATCAGCAAGAAACTAATAATCAGCATCAAGAAATAATCAATAGTGATGAAAATATTAACGATGACTCTGAGCTTTTTAACAGCATGGATTCAAAAGATAAAGAATCAGTAGTAGTTGAGCATGGTCAGGGCTATGAATTTTTTGGAGATCCTATATGCACAATTTGCTTGTGTGCAGTTACAGAGAGCAAAAAAGAAATCACAGTTTGCTATCATATATTTCATAAAAAATGTTTGGGTGACTGGAAAAAGAAAAGATCAAAGCATTCGTTGTGCCCTAATTGCTATGGAATTATCACTTAAAGCTTATAAGAGAGAGCATTCAAATTTCAGCGACTTATTTTATAATTAATTACTGCTTATTCCAACATTTATGAAAATCCAAAACATCTATGATCGATAGTATTTTCGTTATTTATTTTATCACATAAAAAATAAATCCAACTGAGCTTTATTATGAATTTGCTAATTCATCGTCCCATATTTGATTTGCATTAATTTTAATGGTTCTTTTAGCTATTTATAAAAATATGCCTTACAATCTTTCTTAGGAGCTATAATAATTAAGAATAGAATTTATAGTTTTTCTTAAATCTCCAAATTAAATATGAGATTTTTACTATACTGGATTTTTGCTCTTGCAGTGGCCAGCTATGTGGTAATTCCTCTTGAAAAGTCACAGCCAATGAAAATGATTGACATAACTTCTATCAAACTAACAGAGCTTTCTCTCAACCTCATTGATCTCAATACATCAAGCTATTTCGAAAATGTTATGAATATGCAATACAGTGGGAGGATAAAACTTGGAACACCTCCAGTAGAATTTAAAGTGATTTTTGATACAGGCTCTGCTTGACTTTGGGTTCCTTCAACAAATTGCAAAACTGCATGCCACCCGTGCTCTAATTATTTAAACACGTCTAATAGCTCATCTTATAAATCTCTTGGTGAAAAAATCACTTTATCATACGGCATGGGATTTGCACAAGGTGATTTGAGCCAAGAACGAGTTATTATTGGTGACAGGAATCCTTTAAATGTGTCTAATCAAGCATTTATCTCTGTCAATCAAAATAAAGACTTCGAAGGAATGCAAGCGGATGGAATTTTAGGTTTAGCTTTTAGAAAACTTTCTAAAGGATATAACACTTTATTAGACAATTTAAAATTGCAAGGATTAATTACAAACAAAATCTTTTCTGTTTATTTTGGTGATAATTTATTTGGGGATAGTAAAATTACGAGTCCTAACTCTGTAATTATTTTCGGAGGATATGATTTGGCTTCATATGCTCAGAACTCAGATATCATATGGATGAGTGTCTTCCCAGAAACAGGCTACTGAACTGTTTTGTTAACAAATATAAAGGTTGATTATACACTGATTGATTATATATCATTTCTGGCTATTGTGGATACAGGAACGAGTCTTATCATGGCTCCGAAAAATGAAGCAAATGATATTATGATGAGAATTCACCAAAAAGGCCAGTGCTACCTTGCCTTTGGATTTTTAGTGTGTGATTGTGGAATTTCACACAAAATCACTGATTATCCTGATATTTCGTTTGAGCTTGGGTCAGGACATGTTTTTGTCCTTAAACCTGAAGAATATTTTATGAAGGAAGGACTTTATTGCCAATTACTGTTAACGTCATTACAAAAAGGGAATTTCTGAATATTAGGAGATGTATTTTTGAGGAAATACTATTCAATTTATGATGCTGAAAATAGTAAAGTTGGGTTTGCTTTAGCAGCTAAATCTACTGTAGTAGTTACTGCAGATTTCGGCTTTGGAAGCTCAATACTTCCAATGTTCTTTTTAACTTTACTATTTATTGGATCGTCGATTCTATATTACAAATGGCAAGAATTTGATATTAATGAGGGTGATATTCATTATCAAAGAATCCGCGTATAATATTATAAGAATCTTGAAATAATTGTTGTCTTTATTATTAAATATTTAATGGAAATAATATTAAGAGTATTGAATAATAAAAGATATAAACTAGGAGATAGCCACACTCTTATGATATTTCAAAGTTCAGTTAAATATTATTATTATGAAATTCAATTGCATCATCTTCATTCATTTTTATTGGTTTTTCTCTAATTTTATCTGCAAGTCAAGAAAAAGTAAGATGGGGTAAGAATCCATAAGCCCATGCATATACTAAAATCTGAAATAAAGAAAATAATAAGCCCATTAAATTTGGTATCACAATAAACCAGTCATTAACTAAAAATCCATAAGCTCCCCAAACAGCAGCATTACTCCATAGCGCAGGGATAATAAAAATATCTATATATTTATGATCTTTATTCAGCAAAGCTGGCTTTAATTGTTCAATCGGGGCCATGTATTGTAATGCTGAGAGTCCTACAGAAAGAAGCCCCAACAAATCACTCGGGAATGTTTTGAACATTATTAATGAGATACATGCACAGCTTCCAAAATAAATTGAGCTAAATTTCCAAACATCCCCTTTTATTTTGTGGTAAATAATAATATATGCTATTGTGAGGCACAATCCGAATAAGTTATTAATTAGTGGGCCGAGTAAATCTACTTTGGTAGCATAAAGGCATCAATTGAGGTAATTTATGCTTGCAATTATGAAATATAGATGAGAAATTTCTGAAATGTCTCGAGTTTTATTTGCTTTTATAAGAGAAGGAATTGGAGTCAAGTTGAGGATAAAACACACAAAGATTCCGGTGCTGCTAAAAATTGTGATAAGAAAATTCATTTTTATAATTTTAAATTAATTGATACTTCAAAGGACAAAGAAATTATATTCATAATAGCATTAAATAAGCGAGCATAGTAGATTTATTTTTCAATTAAGAGATTGATAAAACATTTCAGATATTTATCATAAGTAAATTTGACACAATATCATATCTGATAGCAGCAATATAAACGCAAATATAAAATCATCATAAATGCTATTATTATGTATATTCACTTATTTAATTTTCTAAATGTTTATTACCTATCTCAATTTTATTAATTAGTTTTTCCTAATAAATCTGTTCATATTTTCATCTCTGTGAGAAAGTTGTTTTTTAGTTTTAAATTGAAATATATTTAAAGTATTAAATTAAATATAGTTTCATAATGCATTATATATCTTTTGCTGCATTATTTTGTTTAATTTTATATACTGTGTCTTAATATTTTTATTTATTAAACCATAATAAAATGTTGATTCGGCGAGCTCTAAGAAGATTTGTCACTCGAGAAGAAGAACTTGCAAAGCTTCAACAAAGCTTACCAAAAGATCAATTTTACCAGAATCCTGACAAGCATTATATCCACCCTTCACTGAAAGTAAAAAGCTCTTTAAAAGAAACTTTCGCTGATATGAAAAATCAATTTGGTCAAGACTATAAAACTCCAGATGAAAAATATGATTTGCATCTCCCTCGAGCTGGAACTCCTGAAGGTGGAAAAACGCAATATGAAAGGTTCCATGAAAACAATGACTTTAAGCAGGCTAGGAATATTATGAAATTTATTGGATTTTTAATCATTTTAGGGACAATTCATGTATACAGAAGTGTGAATAAAGCAAGGACAAAGGAGAAACTTGAGCGTGAAAATATTAGGGAAATTGACAAAGTTAAGCGCGAAAGAAATGAACAAATAGAAAAAATATTGAAATCAAGGAGACAAGCCATTGAAGAGCTCAAAAGAGAGAAAGGGGTTTTAAATAAGTAAAATATTAATAAAACAAGAGCACAGTTAAAATCATACCCAAGAATTTTCATAATATCAAAAATTTAATAAATCACTTAAACTAGGTCTTTATTCTTATTTTCCTTCATTTGCTATTAATGGCTTCCTTCGCCATTTTTTGTTTATTCGAGTAAAAATAGGACAAGGAATCACTCCACGTGCCCAAAAATAAACAATTTCTTGAAATATTGAAAAAGCTAATCCAGCAATATTTGGACCAATAATCATTCAATCTCTTACCGTAATCCCATACATTAACCAAACTACAGCAGTTATAATCAATGCAGAAGTGATTAAAATATCAATATAGTTATGATTTTTTAGCCTGAAAACATATCCAAGCTGCTCTATTGGTGCTGCATATAGGCTGATCGAAAATGTTACAGCAACAAATCCTATAATGTAAGCAGGAAATAGCATAAATAATGCAACTTCTATCGATCCAAGCAGAATTAAAAAAGACGGAATAAATAATTTCCAGTCTCCTTTAATAGCATGATAAAAAACTACTCATAATAAATCTAAAATTAAGCACAACATGCAATTTATCCAGCTACCTGTTTGGTTCATTTTGAGAGAGTATGAAAATCAAGATGCGTAGTTGAATGCTACTGCAAGAAGATAGAGATGAGAAATTTCTTTTAAGTCTTTTGCTTTCTTTGCTTTAAGGAGAGATTTTACAGGTGTCAAGTTAAGGGCAACGGCCAATCCAGTTCCTAGAGAACTAAAAATAGCTGCTTGCGTTTCTGACATAAAATGGTGGCATTATACCATACTCAAAAAAAATTTGATACTTCTTATGAAATAGCGTAATGCTTTTTAATTAAATTTTTTAAAATTTAATTTTTCTATAGATATTCTTTGAATTCCTAGACAACAAAATTTTTTTATAGATGTATTAAAAAAATCTTAAGCATTTTAATAAATAATTTTAAACCTTAGAACTCAATTTTTTGAGCAAAGACAACCTTATGCTTACAATATGAAAAGCTACTTTATTAACCAATTACATAAATTCTAAAGTTATCCAAGTAGATAGAATACAAAAAGGCGGAGAAAGAAAGAAGTTATCAATTCCTAATGTTTTAGAGGCTTACAGAAAACATATGGGTGGTGTAGACGCATTTGGTCAATGATTGACTTATTATTTTATCCACATAAGTAAAAAAAATGCTTTAGTTTTTTTTTCTCACTAGCCGATAGAAATTACACTGAACAATTCATTCGTTATTTTCAACGAAATCTCATTGAAGCATTCCAAGAGAAAGGTAGACTATCTTGATTTTCACTTGTCAATTGTGAATCACCTCACACAATTCGAAAATAAGCAAAAGCAAAGAGCTGAAGATATGGAAATTGATCGTGTACCTACCAGAAGCATGAATTGGTCTTTATGGAGAAAAAAAAGGTTTACACTATGCTCTTCGCTCTTTAAAGATTCAAACACCATCTATATGTATTCTGTTTGCAAAATGCCATTGCATAAAGCTTGCTTTGGCCCTTATCATAACCATAATAATTAAAGAATCAATTTAATAAATTAATGAATCAATGAATATGAGAAAATAATGCTTAAACTTGCTGTTTTTAGACATTAGATAAGAGTTTAAGGGAGAATCCTTTGAATCTTGATAAAAATTTTACCCCTGAAAGGGTTATATATTTTTTATATCTTTTATAATCTGTAGGTACAGGTAAAATTGCTGAAGCATCTCAGCCAGAAAAAAAGCCCCCGAAATTATACTGAAGAATCATAATAAATATTCAAAAATTCAATAAATAATTTAAACTAAATCTTTCTGAATTTCTTCTGATTTTTCTTCACTTACTATTAATGGCTTCTTTGCCATTCTACTTTGAAGGCAAGTAAAAATAGGGCATGGGATTATCCCACGTGCCCAAAAATAGACAAGTTCTTGAAATATTGAGAAAGTTATTGCAGCAATATTTGGACCCATAATCATTCAATCTCTTACTGCAACCCCATACATTAACCAAACTACAGCAGTTATAATCAATGCAGAAGTAATTGAGACATCAATATAATTATGGTCTTTTAGCCTGAAAACATATCCAAGCTGCTCTATCGGTGCTACATACAGGCTAATCAAAAATGCTACAGCAACAAATCCTATAATGTAAGCAGGAAATAGCATAAATAATGCAACTTCTATCGATCCAAGCAGAATTAAAAAAATCGGAACAAATGATTTCCAGTCTCCTTTAATAGCATGATAAAAAACTACTCATAATAAATCTAAAATTAAGCACACTATAGCGTTTACCCAACTACCTGTTTGGTTCATTTTGAGAGAGTATGAAAATCAAGATGCGTAGTTGAATGCTACTGCAAGAAGATAGAGATGAGAAATTTCTTTTAAGTCTTTTGTTTTCTTTGCTTTAAGGAGAGATTTTACAGGTGTCAAGTTAAGGGCAACGGCCAAACCAATTCCTAGAGAACTAAAAATAGCTGCTTGTGCTTCTGACATAAAATGGTGGCATTATGCCATACTCAAAAAAAATTGATACTTTCTTATTTTCAATCCTCTTGAGGGAACAAAATCTTGTCTTCACTCATGGAGGTAGGGAGTCATTAAATAACGATCATATTTATTGAACAAACTTTTTAATTTTTTAATTTTTTTATGGATTTTCTTTATATTCTAGAAAGCAAAAATATTTTTATATATATTCATCAAAAAAATATTTCAGTATTTTAATAAATTTTTATACGTTAATGATTTACTTAAACTAAGTCTTTCTGAATTTCTTCTGAGTTTTCTTCACTTGCTATCAGTGGCTTCTTTGCCATTTTATTTTGAAGACAAGTAAAAATGGGACAAGGAATCACTCCTCGTGCCCAGAAATAAACTATTTCTTGAAATATTGCAAAAGCTATCCCAGCGATGTTTGGACCTATAACTATTCAATCGTTCACTGAAACTCCATACAACAATCATGCTCCCGCTGTTACTATCATTGCAGAGGTAATTAAAACATCAATATAGTTATGGTTTTTTAACCTGAAAACATATCCAAGCTGCTCAATTGGTGCTGCGTATAAACAAACAGCACATGCAATGCCAAAAAATCCTATAACATAAGCAGGAAATAGCATAAATAACGCAACTTCTACGCACCCAAGCAAGATGAGAAAAATTGGAACAAATGATTTCCAGTCATTTTTTATAATATGATAAAAAATAACCCACGATAAGTCTAAAGTCAAACATATTATATTGTTTATCCAGTTTCCAGTTTGATTCATCTTAATTCCATATGATAACCACGAAGCATAGTTGAATGCTGATACAAGAAGATAGAGTTGAGAAATTTCTTTTAAATCTTTTGTTTTCTTAGCTTTAATGAAGGATTTTATAGGTGTCATGTTAAGACAGAAGCAGAATGCAATTCCTAGGGAGCTAAAAATTGCAGCTTGAGTATCTGACATATAATAATTGTATTAAACCATATTCTAAAAATTTGTCTACTTTGAATTTTTATATCTAAAAATAGATAAAAATTAGATTTATAAGTTTTAATTGAAAAATCATAAATTAATTTATACAATAATTTAATTTCAGTATTTTTACCATTATTACAATCAGCATATTGAAATGATATTGATATTATTGTGCTAAACAAACTATTTAATAATTTTATTTTTCTACTATATCTGAGAATTTTTTGATGAGTCTTCCTCAGTCACTAAATGCTCTTTTCCTGCTTTTGTGTAAATTCATTCAAACAATGGACAATGAATATTCCCACGAGCCCATAAATAAGCAATTAATTGAAAAAGTGAAAAAACAAGTCCTGGAAAATTAGGGGATATAACAAATCAATCACTAACTGAAAACCCATAGCATATCCAAGCTGCAGCATTCAGCATTAATGCTGGTATCACATAAATATCAATATAATGATGGCTTTTTAGCTTGAATACATATTTTAGTTGTTCAATAGGTGCTGCATATAAACAAATAGAAAACGATAGTGCAATAATTCCCATGACATAGCCTGGGCAAAGAAGATATATTGCAATTTCAATGCTTAAAGTTAAAATCAAAAAAAGAGGTAAAAAGCTCAGCAAATTACCTTTGATTCTATGATACATAATTACCCATGTCATGTCTAAGCAATAACAAACACAATTGTTTACTAAGTTTCCAATTAAATTCATTTTCAGAGAGTAAATAATTCATGACATATAGTTGAAAGCAGAAACTATCAAGTATAAATGAGAGATAGTTGTGAGATCTTTCGATTTACTTGCTTTAATTAATGATGGAATAGGTGTCAGATTAAGACAAAAGCAAATTCCTATGCCAAGGCTACTGAATATTATTGGTAACAATTCTGGCATTTTATTAATTTTAAAAATAAATGAAACTAATTAATATAAATATTCTCTCAGTTAGCGTCTTCGGAAGACGTGCAACCTGGATTTTGGATGAAACAAAAGATGTCAAGCAATAATGGATGAATATGGGATCAAAGATCCTGAATGCGATGAGTGAAACCATGATGCTAGGGGACTTGCTGAAGTAAAAGAAAGGATGGAACTAATTTGGAGAGGCACAACAAGCAAAGTCACATCATTGAGGGAAACTGTCAGCAAACTACTGAGATATACAGGCGGCTAAGAACGGAAGCATCCAAATGCTTTCCGCTATTTCTGAGGATGAATTTGAATAAGAAGAATACCATCAAACTTATATTTGGACTTAGAGCAGGCTCAAACGAAACCAACCTGTTTAGATTCATCAGGCACCAGATGATAAGACACAGCATGCTAGGCATGGAGTTTGGATAAGGAAGATGAAGAGTGCATGATCGCAAAATGTCTAACATATAAAGAAATTAGAAGAATTAGAATAGAAATTAAGCGAAATAATGGGGAAATGAGAAGACAACGCAATCGAATAATTAGATAGTGTACTACAAGGAGAAAAATTGGAATATTTAATCAGTAAAAATTATAATAAGAAAGATTGATAGCTTAATAAAGGATTATCTGGCTAAGATATTTGATAGATAAGAGGAATATTGTATAGTGAATTAGATTAAAAAAAGTTGACCTGTGTAAAGAGGCGATAATCGAGATTAAAATTAAAATTAAAAATATAAATATTTTAGAATTTAAATAACTTGAAAACTGTTAGGAAAAATTAGGAAATGTAAAGGATTTGATTAGTCATTACTAAAAATAAAAAATTTAAATTTTCATTTTGCATCTCTATTAATTTTAGAAATTAATGAGTATTAAGCTAACTTAACAATAATGCTATTAATCTCTGTCCAAGAAAATAATATATTTTAAATAATTATAAAATCTTTGAAATCCTTTGAATATAATTATACTCTTCAATTGAAATCAAATGATATTTTTCTTTATCATATGACTCATATGCTATAGATTTCATCCGTCTAATCTTTTCAAGTCCGTCATATCTTTTTGAAATTACAATCAATAAGTCATTTTTTACAATCATTGGAATATATATTTTTACACTCAAAAACTTGATCACTCTAATCCGGCTCTTTTCTTCTAAAGGTTTCCAAGCAACAAACGCATCTCATAATAAACTTCATATATTTCTTCCTTTTCTTTTTGGCCTTAATTCAACTATAGTTTCTTTAGGTATTTTTATATCTTTAGAGAGTTCCTCAAATTCATTGATATTTTCATCATAATTTTCTTCTAATTTTTGATCAATTTTTAAAACAAAATTTTCATCTTCAAGTTGCCCAATTAATGATGTAAAATAATCAAGAAATTCTTGGCCTACTGGAACTCTTTCGATGAATACAAGCTTGCAAAGACCTTCTAGATTTTCAAGTTTGTGCATAGAATTATCTTTCATAAGCAATTTAATAGAATTTTCTGCATCTTTTAATAATATAAGCCTTTGCAAGTACTCTATATTTGTGTATATTTTTAAAGTTTGTATATTATCTTCATTTAGCTGAAATAATTTTTTTTCTTGCCAGTTAAATCAAAGTCTTCCAGCTGAAATTTCTTTGCAGACTATATTTTTCTGATCAATACCTAATAAAATTAATGATTTTTCATCCCCATCTAAAGATAAAACAAACTTGTTATCAACTGGAAATCATAGTGTAAATTTTACTTTTTGGCCTGTTTTGCTCTTATAGCTTCGATTTTTCAAAACAACACCTTGCCTGTTAGCTTCTCACAAATCACCAGTAGGGCTTGATGCAAAAATAATATCTTCATCTACTATGCAAGCACTATATGGGGCATTTCTTTCTTTTTTGCCTATTGGAAAAGCCTGACCAGATGAAATAATAATACTTCTTGTCATGCTTGATACAATTACTATGCCATTGCAGGAGTTTAATTGTACGAGCTCATTATTAGGGTTTAATGGCTCGTAAAATTTGCTCAATTCAAAATTTGATGATAGTAAATAGATTGTGCAAGCATTAGTTGCCAATGCTAAACTTGATTGAAAAGGGATCATTTGTGAGATATGATTGTCAAATGCAATTGTCTTAATTAAATCATAAGTATCATCAAGCTTGTATATGTAAATATTCCTTGATTCGCAGCTAGAACAGAAACTATGATTCAATTTTTCAACTCAAAGCACTTTTGATGAGTCAAATGAAAAAGAATAATCTTCGAATGATTTTCTAAATAGCCAATGCATACCATTATTTTTTCCAATTATAATATAAGTTTCATCTGCATAGAAAGCTGTTATGTTTATGCTGTCATCGACTTTTGAAATTTCTTCCCAGCATAAGCAAGTTCTTTCCATAAAATCTAATTTCTAAAAATTTTGTTCCATTTTTACATTCAGTAGTATTATTTAAATAACTCATAATTTTACTCGATGAATATTAATAACTAATTATATATTTATTTAGTATTTAAATTCATTTAAAAAAACTATAAAATGATAGGCTTTTATATATGCTAAATTTAAAACTCAAAGCTATTTCATTTAACATTTTTCTACATGCATGCTCATAATAAGTCTCATGCACGAATAAAGAACTTTTCAAATTAATAAAAATGGGAAAACGACTAATTTTCGCTTTCATCATTGCATATGCTACAGCTTTATTCTGCTCACAAATCGATATTGGATCTGACAATGGAAAAATCGGTGACATTGTGTCATCAGGAGTTATTCAGCCTGGCTGGACTTTTCAAAATGCAGCTTATAAATCTCCACCCAGTGAAGCAATTCTTTATTTTTATATTCGCGGACTTGAACTTATAGGCCCTGATTTTGAATCAATTGAATTCCATCATGAGGACGAAACAAAACCAGATGACCACAAGTGGGTTTGGATGAATGTGACAAAAGATGAAAAAATTTCTGGCTTATTCAGTGAATACACAGTATATAAAGTAGAGCAAGAGTGTTTAAATAGAGAAGGTGGGACTACTCTGCATATGAATGTAACATTTGGAGCATCTGGGTGTGATCCAATCACAGTAAATTGGCTAAAAATATGTGGCCAGCCAACTACAACGAGGTCAGGGTTATCAGTTGGGTTTGGCATAAATTCAGCAGAACTTGCTTATGATGGAGTCCCTACTTTACTATTTGACGGAAACACAAAAGATGACTCATATACAGTTTCTAGTGATTTAGACGATATTTTGGTGTATATTTATATGACTGATGAAATTACCAAAACTTTTCTGAAGAGTCCTTATATCATTACAGATCATGAAGTTATGTATCCTACACTTAATGGGAGTGCAATGACTGGAGGATGGCTTGATAGTGAAAGAAGAGAACTACAGATAAATTTTAATTGCCTAGTTGATGATGGTATTAAAGAAGAATTAGTTTTAGTCATCGAAATCCCATATTTTCATGATATAGAGTTGCATTTCTTTAAAAAATGTGGAAGCATAAGAAAAAGCAAAAGCAAAATTAGCTGGGGAGTTGTACTATTGATTTTAGCTGGTGGAGGAGGAATGTGGCTTCTGTGATACATGTATAATAAAAGAGTTAATGGGGAAAAAGTTTGTGAAGACTCATGTGGAGATGCAATTTCAGGAATTTGGAGCTGGCTGAAAAGTAAAAAACCACAAACGTCAATATTAAAGAAGCCTGCATCAGATAAAGAACTTGGCTCTTATGAAGGAGATGATGGGAAAGTAGGATTTAATGTCCATACTCAATATGGAACTGTTTAATTTCCTTTTTACTTTTAATACAAACGTTTCAGAAATAAATGCTAAATCAAATTCTTATGAAATTTGTTTATACACTTAGTTTTAGATTACTCTTTAGCCCAAATAATCCTATTGCGGCATCTGCGTCAGATGCTCTTGAAAGTTTTATCATTTCATGTACTTCTTTAAGAAACTTTTGATTTTGGGGCTTATTAAGACTTGAAGCTGCTTCTTCTATATTTTTATAAATATTTTTGATTTTTGCTTCTAATGGAACTCCTATAAGCTTGCAGTGTGCCATGCTTTTTGAATTTTCTAGCAAAACATTCAAGTCAATTTCCTTACTTTTTTCAAAATGATTCACTTCGAATTGAATAATTTGATGCATTCTTTGAAATACTCCACAAACCTCGTTAATAATAGGAAGAACTTTTTCTAAATAAAAAACTAAATCTGTTCAGTACTTTGAAGCTTCCTTCCCTTCAGATCCTAAATTATCCGTATTGAATTCAATGAAAGGAAATCGCGGTAAAAAGCTATAAATGCAGCCCTTACTTTTGCAGTCGCTTAAAATAGCCAGTAAAAGACTAGTTACTGCCATTTGAAAAGATGGACAGCTACACTTCATAGAAAAGCACTGTGAAAATTTCAAAATTGCATCATACGCCTGCAGTAGTGATGCAACGTTTTCTTCAAGTTCTGATACTCTAGGCAAAATGCCTGATAATAGAGAATCAAAACTGAGAATCCCTGTTTTCTTGATAGAAAAGCAAACCATGTTGCGATAGCTTTGAGGCTCAATATTTAAAGTTAGGATTTCTCCTTTAGAAGATCTCAAAGCAGCTCTATATGACTTGTCATCTAAAATCTTTAGGTGAAAGCCTGCATTCTTATTTGTGTACGTGATTAAGTAATAAACCAAAGGATCAGAATTGGGGCAATATTTTTTCGCCGAGCAATTTATCATCGAATCGAGCGCTAAGAATGAGTCTGGGGCTGAGCGCAGCAAGAAGGTCCTCTCCCTAGCAATTATTTCGATTTTTTTTGGATAGTTCTCGCGTTTTAGCTTCAGACAGCTATTACCCATCTATTTAATATTTTTTATAAATTAATTATTCGTTCTCAATTATTAAGTCTCAATTTAAATAATTTATATCAAGGAAGATAAAAAATATTTAAATACTCACATTACTTGATTTTACTTATATCGGGAATATTTTATGATGAATTTGGGTAATAAATAAATTTATCTATAGTTGAACCTATTTACTTTATCCTTTCTTTATCTTTGGGGTTGGAAATTATTGATGTTTTTAAGATAAATGGAAATTAGCTTCCTGAACGGCATTGAAAATTTTAAGGAATATTAAATAAAATGCAAAAATAAAAAGTTCCGCATCCGGGACTCGAACCCGGGTCTTCAGGGTGAAGGCCTGATATCCTAACCAGCTAGACAAATGCGGAGTAAAGATGAGTTCAAGGTCTTCTATTAATAGAAGACCTGAGTATCCTCAAACGCTATGTTCTTTTAAAATTTTCTTAAATATGACTTTTCTTTCTCTTAGTTTTTCTCTAAATCTAGCAATTTATTTAAAGTTTATTACTCTACTCCTCAGTTTGATAAACAGATTTTTTCACTCTTTGCGATCTTCTTGGTTTTTCCGCAGGAATCCGCATTTCTCTACAGCTTCTTAATTTTCGTTTTTTTGCTGGCTCAGGTGTTTCTTTATCTTCTTCCTCCGCTTTTTTGCATTTTTCCATCTCTTTAATTTGTTTTACCCTCTTTTCAACTGATTTTCTTCTCAAGCAATCTTCGCAAAACCATTCATCTAGATTCGGAATCGCTATTAATCCAATGCAAGTAGTATGATAGCCTGCATCGCAATTGTCACACAAAAGCATGATTTCTTCTTGTTCTAATGAATGGCACACTCTACATCTGATTTCTCTGTAATGATCTTCGTACGAGAACACTTGATCTTTATCTGAGATTACTGATTTTTCGTGAGTGTGGAGATTTTTGATACTGTAGAACCTTAGATTGCATAAAGGACATTTGTTAGTGATTTGAGACCAAGTCTCAATGCAAGTAAAGCAAAATTGATTGTGTCCGCAGTCTAATAGGCCGAAAGGGGAATTACTGGGTGGTTCCATACAAATGAGACATCTCTGATCGACTTGAAGTGGTTGCTGCCTAGCAAATAGTTCTGACAGTTTATGAAGCCTTCTCAACTTAAGCGACATTTAAAATCAATTACAATCCTATAATTTGCGCCAAATTTGGGATCACTGGGGCATTAATATTACATATATTAGAGTGAGTGTTGGGAACTTGCAGTGGCTTTTTATTGATTTAAGCTATTAAAAGGACATTAATTGTATTTGTTTCTTCTATTTAAAAGTAAAAAATTGCTGATAAAATTTAGAGGAAATCAGATTCCTTCTTAAGGGAGTTCATGTAATAAAATATAAAGAATTAATTATAAGTAAGCAATTAAGCCATCAAATTAAAATCTTAGTAAATTAGGCTTTCTCAATCTACGAGATAAATAGAGATTCGTGAACATTAAGAGTAAAGCTGAGATACTAAGAATTGTTCCAAAAGTAAACAAAAAAAGCATACTGGGAACAACATTTTTACATACTGAAGTGTTTAAGTCATCATAGATAGACTTAATAAAACCACAATTTAATTCTGAAAGAAGCCCAGTTCCCTGCCCAAACAAAGCGTTCATGAGGTCAGCTAAATCAACATTGAAGTAATATTCAGCTTTGTCTGCCTGCTTGGCTGTTTTATCTCCATAGCCTACGAGAGCTGTATTTAGTGTCACTAAATCCCCGCTTATCTGAGTGAATAAAGCGTCAACACTTTCCATGTATACCACAAATTGGTTATGATACTGAAGAATTGTATTTTCAACTGTATTAAATGGATTTACAGCTGAGCATTGTAAATATCCTGAATATCTGCTTGTAATGTTCTCTGAAGTCCATTCAGTTAAAACAAGACAAGAGGGCTTTCCAACATTTTCACTTGGATCTGAATTATTCAAGTAGGTATAATTATCTTCGCATTGGCTTTCTTCAATCACCCACTCATCCAAACTAAAACTTGTGCATTTTCCTTCAGATTTCTGTAATGAGTTTTCGAAATCATAATTGCTCCAGCTATTCAAAATCGCTAAAATAGTTACTGGCTGGTCTTCCTCGCTAACAGATGGATCTACTGTATAGAGATAATTAGTTTTATAAAATGAAGCCTAAATAATGCTTACAGCTTTTTCATTAATTTTGATTGATTCAAAGGTAGTCAGGTATGTTGCATTGATATCATAATGCTGAAATTCTGAGGACATATTAAGAATCGTGTAGGCATAGGAAAGCTCTTCAGTCAAATTTAGATATTTTGCTAAGTCTCCATCTTCATTGAAGCAGACATTTAAATAATCTGCAGTATCTTCAGGGAAAAGAACTGTATATTCATGTAGACCTTTAGTAGTTATTGCATCTTTAGCAAAACGGCACGAATCATGAAGACCGACGCTCGCTCCCACTATTAAAGTAGTTGCTATGAATCCAAGCACTCCTAGTAACCCAAAGAAAATCCAGCAGCAGTGCAAGAATTTCGCATGCCTATAAAGTCCAAGCAAAACTATAGTTAATGTTAAAATTGTGCTACTGAGAATGATATATCCAATAACCATTTCAGAAGAATACATCACATTTCATGAGCCTTTTACCCATTCATTTTGGTCCAATATTCAGTCTTTGATGTGGTCATTTACTTCTTCAGTTCCATTTTTGAACTGAACTAAGCTGGTCTTAGACTCTTCTAGTTCATTAGTGATTTCTTCCATTTGGCTAAGTGAATCTAGAGTTGTATTCTTTATTTCAATCATGACATCAATGACTTCTATCAACTTGGCGTTAGACTCATACATAATGATCCCGGCAAAGGTTTCTTCATCATCAGTTGGACCTAAATGGTTTGTATAGTTTGTCACAACTGTTGATCCCTGTGCTGCTAGTGGATTTGGATTTGCGACTTGTCTAAATATTTATTACTTTCCATTATACTTGTCATAGTAAGCGTTAATTAGCGTCTCAATGTTATCATCAGCATTATTCATTCAGTCAGAGCCGGCCCATGTTTCCTGAGTATCAGTAGGGAAGTTATAAGTTAGCTGTTCAATAACTTCGTCAGTGTCTGCTATTCCTTGATCAAGGCCTACCCAACTTTCACTTTTGCTTCCATATAAGATTTCATGTGGAATTCTGCCTGAAGCGCAGCGAGTTTGTTGGATTCCTTGATATACATAATCTGTGTATCAAAGAAGAATTGAGACACTGGCAATAGCTAAGCCAGTAAATACAACCGTTCCAAGAATGCATGTCCTTCTGAGATATTTATTTGAAGCCTTAATTTTATTTTTGCAGCACATCTTTTTGATGCATCGGTAAAGAATAGCCAAAATAAAAATAATGAAAGCTCCAGCAATACATGCAATCCATGGGTACATAATTTTCAGCACGTCTTGGCCATAGTCAGTCCAACTGTAAGAGTTATCACCTCTCATGACACGGTTTAAATTATCCTGAGTTAGAATTTACTTTATTTCCACCTAAGTCGTCAAAAAAATCATTTGATTGCTTCTCAGATGGAACGTTGTCAAAAGTAGTAAAGCTTATTCCTTTGCAGTAGCTAAGTGAAGTATAATTTTCTGCCATTATTATTTATATAGGATTATGGTAATTTGGTGAAATAATTATAATATAAATACATTAGATGCTAAACAGGTGCATTAAGATAAAATCTAGATAATTTAAATTTTTGCAACAAGATCTATAAATTAATATGGTAAAGGAGATATTTGTGTGAAGAGATGCAACCACCCATAATTATTTCATTTATGGTTCTTTAAGATATTCATTTATTATTGATTAAATATTATAAAATTCAAAAATAAGTTAATTATGATATTTCACCATATAGCTTTAAAATAGCCTTTATTTTTAATTATTTTCCTTTCTTACTCACTAGAAAATTAGTGGCATTTTATTATGCGTTTATGAGTGGATTTAACTTTCAAAAGCTTAAAATTCGCTTAATTTTCCAAAGGTACAAATAAATGTATAAAATAAAATGAGTTATAAGATGATAATGGTTTCTGAAATTAATAATTTGATAATGAATAAACTTCCTGCTCCTGTTCTTTCTTATATTTTAACTATAGTCGGCCCATGAAGTCAAATTGCAAATCTTCTATTAGTGTGTAAAAAGTGAAGTCAAATTCTGCAAAATGCTCAGCATTACATCTCATTTGAGGGAGCCAAGAATCCGAAATTTTACTCAGGAAGTATTGACATTAGAGCTCCTCTTTCAAGGTTTTTAGATGGCTGAAAAATGCTTTCTCTCAATCTACGCAATGTTTATATAATAGAAGAGCAATTTTTAGCCAATTTAATCATTTCACAACCTTGACTCAAGAAATTGGATCTAACAAATAATAAGATTGATTTAGGGATTCTTTGGTCTTCAATTGATAAAATAGTTACTGAAAAAAACCCAAGAAAGCCAGGAGTAGCCAAATTTGAGCACAACTTAGAAGAATTAAGAATTACAAATAATGAAAGTAAAGCAATGAAATTTAATTTTTTAGTCAAAAATTTCCCAAATATAAAGAAGCTTTATGCAGGAAATACTAATATTACTGTTTGGGATTTTAAGCTAATTATAAAAAGTTTGTGAAAGCTTGAGCTGCTTGATTTGAGCAACTGCAAAGGGCTAAAAAGTCTTGATGAGATCGCAAATGATAAGTATTTCAAGCATACAAAAACTAGACTAAAAACTCTTTTCCTCTCTGATTATGAAACCCCAAATGCAATTGAATTACTAATATCCTTTGGAGTCCAAGTAATTACTAGAAATATCGGAGATATTTTGTTTGAAATGAAATCTTGAAGTGAATTAGACAACCTCACAGAATGAATTGGCTTAGGAGGAGATATCAATTTAATGTGCTTTCATGAAGATGATGAAGAAGGAGAAGTATGAACCTATCCCCAATTAGAGATCATAGGGGCAAACCTTGAAGAAAATTTGCTAATACAAGTTTTTAGAATTTTGATATGAAATGGGTTGGACTTAAGCTTTCATTCAAATATCTCTGAAAAAACATTAGTCAACGCTGCTATTAGTTTGGGATATAAAAACTTAGTTTCGTTTTTTATGAAAAATAATGCCGATATATGCCCAGTTCCATTCCCAAATAACACTGTTCTTAAAAAAGATCTTAATGGCAGGGATTATTGAACCTGGATTAAAATTTCAGACCCAGGTGAACTGCCAGCCATAACAAATGCTGCACTAAAAAATGATATTTCAATCCTTAATCTATTCGTTGACGCAAACTTGCAAAATTTTGACTTTTTTGATTCTAAATACTGTAATCCTATATGCACAGCTATAAAATCAGGAAATGAAGAATTATTGATGTATTTAATTCATAATTCATTTTCTTATTTTAAGTGCTCACATTTCAAAAATTTTTTGATTTCGAACCATGAAATGGTTAACTTTTTCTTAGACATCACATATCTCAAAAAAACAAAATTCCCGTTTGATATTTTATATGAAGCAGCAAGATTTTATACATATAAAGGGCCAGAAGATTTGGCAATACAAATGCTTGAGATTCTTTTAGAAATTGAGCCTAATTTTAATGAGAGTTCAATTCTTTATTCACAAAGCAGAGTTTCTGCTGTTGACCTATATTATAAGCCTCTTGTGATTTTAGCTTCAGAATTTCAAAGAGAAGCAATATTACTATGACTTTTAAATCACAAATTTGACATTGATATCAAAGATCATAATGGCTCGACAGCATTTATGAATGCTGCTGAAAACGGGAACCTTGAAATGATAAAGAATTTAAAAGGAAAAGGTGCGGATATAAATACTGTGAATAAGAAATTAGAGACAGTGTTACACTTAGCTGTACAAAGTGGAAAAAAAGAAATTATAGAGGAACTACTGCTAATGGGAGTAAATATAAACAATAAGACTATTGAGAATTACACAGCACTTGATTACGCTGAAAAGAATTACAAGGACGAAATATACCAAATTTTGAAAAAGCACGGAATGGGGTCTTGGAAAACAGAAACTAGGAACTGCAATATATTTTAATACAAATAATCCAATATTCTTTCTCTAATTTTAAGCTTTATGCTTCTATTAAAGATTTTAGGTTCTATTTAATTAGCCCTGCAACAGTGCTATCCATTAATCATTTATTAAAAATAAATTTTAGATATTATAGGATTTTAACTTTCACGAATATGAGATCCAAAAATAGTTCAAAATTGGTGATTTAAACTAATCAATTGACTTTAATGGTCCAATAAAGAAAAGCAACCTATAAGTGCAATATACAAAAGAATATATACCAAATAATCGTTTAAAGCACAACTACAGCGGTCACAATTTCGATTTTTTATAAGTAATAATGAAAAATTTCTATAAGTCCGCTGAAGTTATTAAGAGAAAATACCTTTTAAAGTAATACTATATATTTCCATTTATAGAGTTAAAATGATAGGATGCACAATTTCAAAGTGCCATAAGCCTGTCAAATATTTATGCAATTGTTTCACAACTGCATATTTCTGTAGTGACCACATTCATAACCATCTTACACCCCCTCATCAACTAACACCTCTTTTCGTTGCTTTTCCAAAAGAAGACAAGCAAAAAGTCATAGAACACATTCTTTATAAAAAGCAAAAAGTTTCCAAGTTCCAAGAGTCAATCATATATGAAGCAAATTTAGCAATAAAACACATCGAAAGTACCCTAAAGTCAACTCTTTTCTCATTTAGAGCCATAAACAAGAGATACGATGACTTGATTAAAAAAATAATTAGCACAGAGGATATCCAAACACAAAATCAAAACAAATTAGATGAAAGTTTGATAGATATTTCTATGAATGAAGTAAACTTCCAAAATATTGATATTCCAAGCAAGTATTTTGAAGCTTGTTTACCAAAAGTTTTAATGACACCATTTGACAGCTGGATCTTGAAAAACTTTTTGAAGGAAATTGAAGATTTTATAGGACAGCCAGAAAATAGTCCTGCAAAATTAAATAAAAAATCACCGAAAATCGAAGTAAAGAGTTATGAGGAGGGAGAATATAAAGGAGAAATGAAGAATGGGAAAAGACATGGATTTGGAAAATTCATTTGAAATAATGGAAGCTGATATGAAGGAGAATGGGAAAATGACCTAAGAGATGGAAAAGGTATCACATATTTTGCAAATGGAAACATATATGAAGGAGAATATAAATTGGGCAAAAAGAATGGCAAAGGAAAATTTAATTGGGCAGATGGCAGCCTATATCATGGAGACTGTTATGAAGGTGATTTTTTTGATGATGCAAAGAATGGATTTGGGATTTATTATTTTTCTTCAGGATTTATTTATGAAGGAGAGTTTAAAAATAACTGAAGAAATGGTAAAGGGAAAATGATATGGGCTGATAATGATACTTATGAAGGAAATTTCAAAAACGGAGTATTCGATGGATTCGGAGTTAGAAAATATCCAAGTGGTGACGTATATGAGGGAAATTGGAACAAAGGGAAGAGAAATGGTAAAGGAAAGAGCGTCTTTATTGATGGAAGAATAGCTGAAGGAATATGGAATGATGATAAGATGATTGATTCTGAAAAATCCTTATTAAATTAAACTTAAATAGTTAATTATTTATATAAGTTAGCTCTAATATGCCAATAAAGATAAAACTTTAAAAATTGATTTTCAATATGATAAATTCATTATAAAGTAAACTAAAGAAATCTTTGAGTAATTTCATATAATTCTTTTAAGTCAATTCTATATCTAATCTCTTATATGGTTTTTGAAATAAATCATCTTTCCCCTTTAAAATTCGAATTAAGCCATACTGGTCACACTTAAACAGCAAAAATCAAATATTTATATCCAACTTTTTTTAAAAGCCCTACAATCTCATAACTTACGAGATTTTTACCCCAAATTTCACCACAG
Source organism: Blepharisma japonicum (assembly GCA_949751835.1). Taxonomy (NCBI): domain Eukaryota; phylum Ciliophora; class Heterotrichea; order Heterotrichida; family Blepharismidae; genus Blepharisma; species Blepharisma japonicum. Next base: position 319,289 of record CATKHK010000005.1, on the reverse strand, counting down.
TGATTATTTTTATTTTCTTCAACTTAAAAAATTCGTCTGTTTTATGTCTAACATGGTAAAACTAAATATGCATCAAGTATAAACCATGAAATGCCTTTTAATATGTCTCTGTCTCATTGTCTTAACTAGCGCGAGCAACAAATACGCACCGAAATGCACCACTGATAGTGATTGCAAAAAATACACAAGTTGTGAGGACAAGCATTGCATACATAAAAGCCTTATTCCTCTAGATGGCCAAGAAGTTGGTGGAACTCTCTGCATCTTTGTCTTAGCTCTTTTATCTAATGCTGCAGGGATTGGAGGTAGCACAATTATGATTGCTCTCCTCCTGCTTGTCTATCATTTTGAAACCCACTCTGCGATTCCATTAGCCCAAGCTATAGTTTGGGCTGGTGCATTAATTTCAATTGTCTTAAGGATTCCAAATCGGCATCCTACAAGAGATCGACCATTGATTTCTTGGGATCTTGTCATGCACCTCTCAAGTCTGCTCTTATTAGGAACGTCTGTTGGGGTCATGCTGAATGTTATGTTTCCTGAGTGGCTAATTCTGGCTTTACTGACTTTGCTCGTCATCTACCTGTCTTATAAAATATTGAAGAGAGGTGTTGCTACCTATAAACGGGAAACATTGATGAAGAAAATTTCTGTACACCCTGCGCCAGCGGATACTGATACTGTGGAAATTGAAACTATTGAGATGTATGTGAACGATAGCAAAGATCTCATAGAAGACACAAATGACAATAAAGCTCATGAATCCCATAATGACTCCAAATATGTAATCTGCGAGATTAATGAGGAGCCGACTAATCGTGAAGTAAGTGAAGAGCTCAAAGCCATAATCAAAAGCGAAAAGAATATTGTCTTATGAGGCCCAGTAACCATAACTATCCTCATATTTTGCTGGGTTGTACTTGCTTCATTTATAAAAGGTGATAAAAATGTTCATTCCTTAGTTGGCTTAAGCTATTGTTCTAGTGGATATTGGGGATTTCTCGTTTTCTTTTATATTTCACTACTGGGAATTAATGCATTAACAGGAATATATCTATTAAAGAGAAATAAAAAACTTGAAAAGCTGAAATATAACTTTGATGAATTTGATCTACGATGGGATCTCCACAAAATAGTCAAATTTTCAGTGATATCTTTATTTTCAGGTTTTCTTGCAGGCTTGCTAGGAGTAGGATCTGGATTAATTGTCGGGCCTGTAATGCTTTCGTTTGGAATCAGGCCTGAAGTATCAGCGGCAAACTCCTCCACAGTAATTGTAGTGTCTTCAAGTATTTCAATGATTCTTTATCTTATGGCAGATATGGTTGAGCTCTCATATGCAGGCTGGTTTTTAGCCTTTGTTTTTGTAGGAGCAGCTGTAGGCTTACTAGTGATAAGGAAAATTGTCGTCAAAAAGAAACGAGCTTCAATATTAATCATAATCCTTGGTACAATTCTTTTGATTTCATGTATTATGATACCTACTTATGGTGCGCTTAATATTGTAGATCAAAATAATAAAGGAGATTTCCAATTAGGATTTAAAGATTATTGCAGTTAAATAGAGAAGTTTTTTCTAAACTTAATTTACTTATTTATAAATGATTAACAATTTATCACTTAAAGAAGACATATTAACGTAGAGAGAAACCTATTGGCAAAATAATAAAATCCAAAATAAACACTCCAAAATTATTTAAAATTCTATAAATGTTGATTATTTCTCAGAATGGATATATTTTCTGACCTATTTTCATGATTTAATATATGCAGTAAATGGCACTACTGATTTAAAATATAACTAAATTTCCAGCACCTAATTTAATAATGAGATACTTATTGGTATTTTTCTGTATTCTTGTGGTAGCATCTGCAAACAACAAATATGCACCAAAATGTGATACCGAAAGCGACTGCAAAAAATATACATCTTGTAAGGATGGTCATTGTATTCACAATGGCCTCATTCCTCTTGATGGCCAAGAAATCGGTGGAAGTTTTCTTATTTTAATCTTAGCTCTGCTATCTAATGCTGGAGGAGTTGGAGGCAGTACAATTATGATAGCTCTTTTATTGCTTATTTTTAATTTTGATACCCATTCTGCAATTCCTCTTGCCCAGGCTATTATTTGGGGAGGAGCTATTATTTCTATTGCTTTAAGAATCCCGAATCGGCATCCTACGAGGAATCGTCCTTTAATTTCGTGGGATTTAGTTATGCATATTGCCAGTCTTTTATTACTTGGGACTTCTATAGGAGTAATGGCTAATACAGTATTCCCGGATTGATTAATTTTGGCATTACTTACAATAGCAGTTGTTTATCTTACAGCTAAAGTTCTGAAAAAAGGTATTGAGGCTTATAAAAAGGAATCTCAGCTTAAAAAAGTTGTGAATCGGAATAAGGTGGAATCTGCAACTCAAGATTTTCAAAGTGCTGGGATTTATGCTAGCGGTAGTAATCATATGATTGAAGATATGGATCCTATGAAAAATGATAATGAAAATGCAGAGGAGTCAAATTATATTATATGTGCAGCTCAAGAACAAGCTAAAGTCCAAGAAATAAGTGCAGAGCTACAAAAAATAATAGATAGAGAAAAAGGAATTGTTTTATGAGGACCTCTAGCCGCATTAGTAGCTATTTTTGGTTGAGTTGTGCTGGCTTCATTTATAAAAGGTGACAAAAATGTCAAGTCAATAGTAGGATTTTCCATGTGCTCAGATAGTTATTGAGGATTTATTATTGCAGGGTATTTTTTATCAATGATAATCATTAATACTCTCACTGGAATTTATCTTGTAAAAAGATATCAAAAACTTGCCAGACTCAATTACGATTTTGATGAATTTGATATGAAATGAGACGCTAAGAAAGCAATAAAATTTTCAGTAATTGCAATTATTTCTGGTTTTCTTGCTGGATTGCTAGGTATTGGATCAGGGTTGATTGTTGGGCCTGTGATGCTTTCTTTTGGAATCAGACCTGAAGTGTCAGCAGCAAACTCATCTATTGTGATATTTTTAACGTCAAGCATATCAATGATACTCTATATTATGGCAAATTTAGTCGACATTTATTATGCTTTATGGTTTGGAGGAGTTGCTTTCTTAGGAGCTGCAATTGGCATTTTACTTATAAGGAAAATAGTTATTAGAAGGAAGAGAGCGTCTATACTTGTGCTGATTCTTGCAGCTGTACTTTTAATTTCATTGGTTCTGATTCCTACGTATGGAATCATGAATATTATAGATCAAAATGATAAAGGAAATTTTCAGCTTGGATTCAAAGATTATTGCTCTTAATATTATATATTTTTGTATGAAAATTTAAATAAAAAATACTATTTTTTTAATGCTTCATAATGAGTATTTTACACTTAAGACAATAATTAATATGTTATAATAATAAAAATAGAAAGCATATATATTGTGAAAATCAATAAAGTTGATACAAAGAAATGTCTATTGACAATTTAATAAATATGCAGAAAATACCCAACCCAATCTTATCTGAAATCTTAAGAATTGTCGGCCCATTTAGCCAAATCGTATCTTTATCACTTGTATGCAAGAGGTGAAAAGAAATTATAAGAAATGCTCATCACTATGTAACTTTTATTGGAAACCAAAAATATAATCTCTTACCATCTAAGATAGCAATCAACACTCTGATGAGATGAAAGATTTTGCATTTGGATTTGCGAGGGCTTTCTTATTCTTCGCAAAATTTAATACATATCTTAACAAGGAACCCAAATTTAGTAAGTCTAAACATTTCAGATTTCGGTGAAAATTTGCGTGCTGTTTGGCAAAGCTTATTAAGATCAAATAATGGAAAATTTAAAGAAAATAAAATTTTTAAGAGCTTGGAAGTTTTGAGAATTTACAAAAGCTATCTTGGAGATAATTTTGGGGCTGATATCTCTCAGCTATGCCCAAACTTAAAAAAGCTTTATGTTAGAAATACCAAAATCCCAATTAAGGATTTAATTGAAATTTTGATAAAGCTTCGAAAGTTAGAGATTTTAGATATTTCAATAAATAGTTCTCTGGAAAAACCTCCTCTAAATTTAACTGAACTTCTCGCAGAGTCATCCTTAAAAGTTGTGTTTGTTAACCCGGCTCTATGTGATGCAGAGTTATTATGTGTAAGAAATCCAAATATAAGAGTAGTAGGGCAAACTCTGGAGAATATTTTAGAGAACTATGATTTAGGTCTGTTAGAAAATTGGCTATTAGTAGGTGGGGATCCTAATTTTTTAGAAAATCCGAAGCCTCAGCTTGATTTTATCAAAAAGTATTCAGATGATCCAAAAAATGATGATGAATTCTTATATGAGGCCTTTAAGCTAATGTCAAGATTTGGTCTTGATATTTCAACTCATATTAATCACAGTGAATTTCTTTTTAGCAAAGCCTTAAGGCTTGGTTTTTATAAACTTGCTGACTTTTTATTGAGAAATGGATGCGATATATGACCCAAAAAGCTTACAAGAGAAGAAAGACCCCCAATTCTTTTGGCTGCAGAATTATGAAATAAGGACCCTTCATTTCTCCACACCTTTGTGAATTTAAAACTTCATACTGGTGATTATTTTTTGAAAAGATTTTGCAATCCTTATTGTATTGGAGTGGAAGATGAGAGATTAAACAAAGACTTGTATAATTTTTTGATAAAAAATAAATTTCCATATTTCAGATGCCCAAGCCACCAAAATATTTTAATTTGTAATTCGAGTATCCTTAATTATGCACTTGAATCGGAATTTGAATTATTTCCCTTGGATATTGTTTACGAAGCAGCAGTATATAATATATGTGAGAATCATAGCAAAATTTCTATTGAAATAATAAAATATTTGGTAACAAAAGATATAAAGTATTTAGAAGAGACTTATAAAAGTATTCTTCAAAAGACTGGGAATTATGATCACATGATCCTTGAGCCCCTTCTGCTTTTGGCTGTCCAGAGAAAGCAAGATAAAATTGTTGAAATTTTAGAAGAAGCTGGCTTTGATTTAGATATTAAGAATCAATATGGGTGGACTCCTTTAATAGCTGCTGCGTCCCGAGGATATACTGATATTATTAAATACTTGTGTGACAAAGGGGCACTAATTGATGAAAAAGATTTCACTGGCAAGACTGCTCTTCATTTCGCTGTAATAAATGGCCAAAAAGAGGCTGTTTTAGAATTAATTGAACAAAATGCTGATATATCAGCATCTTGCAATAAGAAATTGACTCCGTTAGATTATGCAAGATGAAAAATGAAAAATCAAATCGCCATGATACTGGAAAGCTTAGGTGCTAAAGGAACCTTTGTAAATTTTAATAGTGCTTAACATAAAAAAGATTTAAATCATCCGCTATGGATATTTTAATAATTTACACCATAAATTATCCTCAATTTAACTTACTTTACTAAAAACATTTCAATATTTATAAGCAGTCATATAATATGATAAATATTCATACAAGTACTTTATATCATGCTCTTAAAATCCTTTTCTATTTCTTTATTTTATAATTTACTAACTTAATTCAAATGGAAGATGAGCCAGACATGGTTAAAATCAAAGACATTGATGAAAATACATCTTGCCGCATTTGTCTAGAACGAGGAGACCCAGAAACTTATTTATGCATCCCTTGCAATTGTTTGGGTTCTATTCGATATATCCATCCTGACTGTTTAAAAGAATGAATTAAAGAATCAGGGTCAGTCGAGTGTGAAATCTGTCATAGCATGTATAAATCACGCTGGTCTATCTGGGCTTATGAGCATAATTTAATAAGAAATGAAAATACACAGCAACCTGGGCAAGAAGCTGCCAATGGCAATGATCAAGTCCCTTTATGAAAAGTCGCATTAATTTTGCTCGTTACTTTAACAGTTTACGGAGGAATTGTGGTTGCTTCAGCAGATGATATTACTCAGATGAACTTTAAAGGTGCCCTACAAGTGCTTTTTAGAGGATTATTATGTCTAATTGTTATAATGCTAGCAGCATATACAGCTTTAGTGCGCTGGGGATTAGGGATACTTATAATTCAGCCTTTAGAGTAATGTGATTTTAATTTATACGTAATTAGATAAAACAATGGAAAAAATTCCTTGACCTGTTTTAGCAAATATTTTAACAATTGTAGGATCTTTCCCTGAGGTTTTAAGGCTGCTTCTTGTTTGCAAAAAATGAAAATCAATAATTGAAGGCGCTTATCATTATGTAACGTTCCAAGGGGCAAGGAGTTTCCAACTAACACCATACGAAATAATTATTGATACAAGCCTTCGCAAGTTTAAAGAAGGCTGAAGATTGGCTTCTTTAGACCTGAGAAATGTTAGTTTTAGTGTAGGAAATCTTGCAAAAATTATCGCCTCTCATCCTGAATTGCTGAAGCTTGATTTATCAAATTCTTTTTGTGATTTAGTAAGTCTCTGAGAGGAAACTTTAAAAGAAATGGAAATCTCAACCCAAAGAAACCATAAACTAGAGGAGCTTAGATTAACAAATTTCAAAGGATCAGAGCCTATTAGAGAAACGTTGGCAATTTGTTTCCCAAATTTAATAAAGCTATATATCGGCAACACCTCTACTTCTTGAAAATATATAAATATTTTAATATGCTCCTTACAAAAATTGCAAATTCTTGATATTTCTTATTGTTTTAGTATAGATGAATTGAATTTAAAAGAATTAGAAGAATTATTAAGCAGAACATCTTTGCAAACTGTTTTCCTAGATGCATGTGATAACGAATTATTTAATGTATTTAAAAGAAAGCATATTGAAATTATTAATAGCAATATTTGACCCTTGCTTTATGAAATAAAATCAATATCCGGCTTGGAAATACTAGTAAATTTCCTTAAAAATGGAGGAGACGTTAATTTATTGAGCACACATCAGAAAGACTTTATCATGAGATGTTCCGATGAAGAGCTCTTATGCGAAGCTTTTCAAATAATGATTAGGTATAACCTTGATCTATATCAAAATAATAGCACATATGTATATTTATCCATACGCAAGCGACTGAAAAAGCTCTTAGAGATATTTTTGAGGTGTGGTGCTGATATTTGGCCTCACTATTCTTCCTATCATGAGCATCCTATGATTTTAGCTACAAAATCAAACGATCCATCAATGTTTCAATTATTTATTGACTATAATTATCAAAAACAAGACAATTATCATGGTAAAACCTGCAACCCAATCTGCTCAACTGCTTCTGAAGAAAATTGAAAAATGTTTGAATATTTAGCGAACAATTCTGTACCATATTTTAGATGCCCAGATGATAAGAACATACTTTTAACGAATAGCGAATTTTTTGATACTTTAATAAACTCATATTGCTATCTATTTACTTTAGAAATGCTATATGAAGCAACTCAAAATTATGTTAGGCACTTGAATATAGCAAGAGCATTAATGCTTATTGAAACAATAGCTGCTCAGCTTGGGCATGTAAGAGAGAATAGCATTCTAGAAAATTTATCACGTATTAGTATTGCAAAAGATGCTAAACTACCACTTATAGTGATTGCAGCTGAAACTCGAGCTTTAAGGGTTCTATACAAATTGACTGAAAAAGGCTTCGATGTTAGCTTGGGAGATAATAATGGAATTACTGCTCTTATGTCAGCTTCTATAAAAGGCTATACTGATATCATTAATTTTCTTTGCTTATGTGGGGCAGTTGTAAATCAAAAAGATTTTTCTGGAAAGACTGCGCTTCATCACGCTGCGAAAAGTAATCAGGTAGATGCGATAAAAGAATTAGTAAAATCTGGGGCAGTAATTAATTCAATATCTAACGATGGATTCACACCTTTAGACTTATCAATAGGAAACTCTGTTTCGGTTTTAAAAAATTTAGGAGCTGTTAATGGAGTGCATGTGAAGACTGAGCCAGATGATAGAGATCCATATTCATTTTTCTAATAAATAATTTTTATAATTTTAATAACATTAACTTAAGTATGGAGCTTTAATTTGCAATGGATAAAATTCCTAATTCAATTTTAGCAAGCATTCTTACAATAGTTGGGCCATTTAATGAGATTGTAGGTTTGCAAATTATATGTAAGAAATGAAAATTTGTGATTGAAAGAGCTTATCACTACCTATCATTTGAGGGATCTCTTATATATAGGCTATTACCTGGCAATCTTGATATGGACACTATGTTTACAAATCATATCAAGAAATATCAACTTTTCTCTATTAATTTGAAAAATGTACGCATTTCAGAAGAAACACTCGCTAAAGTTATTTTTTCGAATCCTTTGCTATTAAAACTCGACATTTCAAACAGTCAGATAAGATTAGACATTTTATGAACTGCAATTGATAAGAACATTCAAGAAGATACCAAATATTTCAATTTAGAAGAGCTAAAACTTACAAACAATCAAAGCCCTAGCCTCGGCGCTCAAAAAATTTGTGAATTTTTCCCTAGATTAAAGAAACTTTATTTAGGTAATACTAAAGCAAATTTTTCAGACTTAGTAATAATAATTGACAAACTGAATCAATTAGAAATTCTTGATGTGATGATGTCAAAACTTTATAACAAAAAATCTATAATAAAAATAAAAGAGTTCGAAAAGGTCCTTACATGGTCGCACCTGAAAAGAATTTTTATTGAACAGGATTCCTTTGGAATTGCTGATATATTGAGAAATCATGATATAGATGTTGTTCATTTGAATTTGTATGATATTTTATGTAAGCTTGAAGATACAGCAGAACTTAAAGAGTGGCTAAGAATTGGAGGAGATCCGAATATTGTTTCCAATAAATGGAAAGAATGGAAATATCCTCAATTTCAGGTGATAAATGAGTCAGAAGATGAGGCAAAATTAGTAGAAGCTTTTAAGTTGATGATAATGTATGGAATAGATTTATCCAATCATTTATATTTTGATCATACAACTCTTTTGAATGCAGCTATAAAGAAGAGTTTTAGTATTTTGATCAAATTGTTTTTAAATTGTGGAGCAGATATATGGCCGATTAAATATAGCAATATAGAAGAAACTCCTGCTCTATTGGAAGCTATTAAAAGTAAAAATAGCCTTGAAATCTTCAAATTGTTTATAGATAAAGGCTTGCACACTCAAAACTTTTTTTCAGGGAACTGTAATACAATTTGTGCAGCACTCCAAGAAAATAATTTAGAAATGTTTACTTTTCTGTTGGAAAATTCGGTTAAATTTTCTCGATGTAAGCTTCATTACAATATCCTTGCTTCTAATCAAACGATATTGACTAAGATAATTAACTCATATGCAGACCAATTTCCTTTAATATCATTTTATGAAGCTTGCCAATTATATATATTGAGCCAACAAGAAGATATTGCTCTTATTATTCTCAATTATTTAATTTCAAATGAGATCGTTAATAAGGAAAAAGAAATTTTGCTCGAAGAAAGGTCAATAAGTGAAAAATTTCATATGAGGCCTATTATAATTTTGGCTGTCGAAAAAAGAATGTGGAAGATTCTGCAGATGATAACTGACGCAGGGTTTGATATTAATATTCCCGATTATTATAAATGGACAGCACTTATGGTAGCAGCAGCTTGTGGGCATGATGATATCGTTGAGTTTTTATGTGAAAAAGGTGCTAGGGTAAATGAATGTGAAAATTCTGGTGAAACTGCACTCCACCAAGCTTCAAGAAGGGGGAATTTAAAGGCAGTTAATGCTTTGCTTAAATATGGGGCTGATTTATCACCAAAGAGTGCATTTGATTATACTCCTTTGGACTTAGCAATAATTAACCAAAAAGAAGAAATAGTGAATATCCTACAAAGTTATGGCGCTGAACATAATCAGACTTGGTTTAGAATAAATAATAATTAATCACTCCTTGATTTTATTATAATCATCTGTTTTCAGTATTTTATTAATATTATTTCTAATCTTGATATATTTTATATATACATTAAAATTAATCAAAGAATCCTTAATATATAATTCAAAAGATATTTATATTAAATATCTAAATTGATTTCGTATATATTGAAAAATTGTTTTGTTTAGTTAAAAATCTAATTTCTTCTTCTACTACATCTCTACCTAAGTCCGTAATTTCTTCTAGCTATTCTAATAGCCTCATAATCACTAAAACCGGAAGTAGTCGTGTCTTCACTTGAGTAAAACATAGATGAGCTAGAATCATCTCAAGCTCTTCCCACCATTCCCGCATTTTCAATAGAATCACTAATGTCATCAATTTCAAATATAATTGGAACTAGCATATCCATATAACTGCTTTTTATCTCTTCATTTTCTGTTTTATTGATCTTGTAAAGCAAAATTTCTTTTCTCTTTATCAATTCTTTTTCCTTTAATTTTAATCGAGCTTGTTCGTTCAAAATAAAATTTGGTAAAGCCATCTTTATTTTAGTCGATTTAGGCATGATAGATTATTGTAAATATAAATAGAGCTAAATCCTAGTAGCATAAATATTTTATGTTTACGTTTACGTACTTAGAAAAGCCTCATCAAAAGGAAAAATGATGATAAAAACCAATCTTGGGAATTATAATATAAGCATCCTTAATGCTAATCATAAGTACAGTGTTAATCATTCAACCTAAATTGGAGTTCAGGATATTTACCTTAATTTATAATGATATGTTCATGGGGAAGTGATATGAAATCATGGGATATATGAATCTTTGGTGAATAAAATAAATGTCTTTAGATCATATATCTAAAATGCTCTTGCTGATTTCTTTAGATTATTAAGCTGCTATACGATTAACACAGAGGTTAATCAAGTATCTGATATAATTCTTGAAGAAGCGTCCGAAACTGCTAACCTTCCAGTTTGTCAAATATTCACTTGCAAGCCTGACAATGTTGATTTCGCCAATGATACCTGCATTTTCTATGATGCAAAAACTAAAACGAATCTATGCAGCCCATATACAGATTCTTCGACTTAATTGCGGATTCAATTTTAAAACAAATTTTATATGTATACCAATAGTTGAGTATGAACATGGAGAAAGTTACCCTGATGAAAAATGCAGAACCTAAGTAATTGTGATGATGCTTTCGTTTCATCGTGTACAGATGGGGTATGCCAAGGCAGTGTTGCTGGTAAGCAATGTGACATGGCAACTTCTTGTCATCCAGGATTTGGGTGTATTTCTGGAATTTGCCGGCCTTTAACGAAATCTGGTTCAAAAGCTGCCTAAGTGGTTTTGACTGCGAAATCGGAGCAGGGTGCAATATCACTGATAGTTTAGACTTAATTCTAACTTGTGCCTAGAATATGGATGTGTGGCTGCTCATGAAATTATTGCGACCTGCGAAGATAATGTGAATAATTTATGTCAATACACCTATTGTGCTCCTCATAAAAGTTATATGCCTGCACAAGTCAGCTAAAAGCATCTGGAAATGTGCCAGTATCATATGCAGCTGAAAATGCTCAATACACTTCGACATCAGATAACTTTTTTGATCCACCATTTCGCTTTAGTCAGCCAGGTTGTCAATGTGTTTATACAGCAACTGGAAATGAGCTATACTGCAATTTATTTAATGGAGATAGCAGATATATTACTTATTATAAGCTATTATTAGAATGGCTTCAAACTGCAGATGCTAAAAATTGCCACAGTAATAGGAAAACTGCTTCCAGATGCATTGAATCTAATTGAGATAAGAAAAAATATGATACTTTAATGTATTACCAGGCAAATGCATATTACTATCCATCGATACAGAATGCAGAACCTTGTGTTTTGAATTTGTCTTTGGATCAGTTTTATGGCGTTCATAGACGCGCATATAATAAAGATGAGGACAGCTCAGCCAATATGCTGATATTCTCAATATTTATTATTTGGCGAGTTTAATCTTTATTAAGAAGATTACTAACATCTAAATTGATTTCTAAGAAAAAAATTATTTAAAATTACTAAATTTAAGGTTTAGACTTTAATGTTAATTTATGTAAAAAATATTCTGATAAAAATATGAACTAATGATTATTCAACAATTATTATAATTGTTAAATGTTTGATCATGATAGTCTTGGTGAGAGCTCTGCAGTTGGAGTCATGGGTGTTATCCTAATTATCGCATCTATCATAGTTCTGATGCAAATGGTACACCACAAAAGGCATTTCTTATATCCACCAGCTCAGAAAAGAATTTTTCTTTTACTGTTAACTCCGCTTGTAATTGGCTGATCATCATGGGTATGCCTTCTAGTCGGCTCAAAAATAGCCCCTATTGACTCATTGATATCAGCAGACAGAGCTCTTAACATATGAGCTTTCATAACGTACATCGAAAAAATGCTAGGCTACACAATTGAAGGTGATCGAGCTGTATTTTCAGAGGAAAAGATGTCTCAACTGCTTATTAAGCAAGAGAAAGCATCATTTTGCTGCTGTGAAAAATTTTATTTCACCAACGAATCTAGAGCACGTAGGTATATCAAAAGAATTAAATTCGGAGCATACCAATATATTTTTGTTTTGATTTGTGTTGCTATCATAACTATAATTCTTGCATCTACAAGATATAATAGCTACTCTATTGAGCACGGATCAAATGGAGTAATTTGGCTTACAATTGCTAAATCGGCAAGCATGGGGCTGGCTATGACTTATACTCTGCTCTTTGTGTTTTTTGTCAAAAAAATACCCGAAATGAGATACCTAAAGCTCCAACCGAAATTTGCTGTTACTCAATTTGCATTACAGCTTACTGTTATACAGCCACTAATAATAACTTTATTTGCTACAGAAGATTTAATAATCAGCACTGATATAGACAGTGTGGATAATATAACAAGTTGGACCAGCAATTTGCTTTTATGCAGCGAAATGATTATTTTTACTTTTTTACAATTCATGATTTACCCAGTATCTGATTACGATTTCTCATTGCTTGAGAAATCAACAGCCAAAGTAAGTGAAGAATTGCATGATCGACAAAATTTGGATATGACTTCTTAATAATTTAAACTTAATTTTTATAAATATTTTATCATATAAGCGACTATCATATACATCATTAAAATTTTTATGTTTGACATCAGCCAATTTGCAACAAAAATTACTTGGTTTTCAAGCTTGCAGAATTAGCTCTCAAAGCATTTGTTTAAGGTATATGAATAATGATTAAAAATTGCATTAAATGATAAAAGCTCTATATTCATCATGAGAGAGGTTTCACATATATTTTTTAAGTTTTTAATATAGAGATAATTCATGCTCTTTACCCTAACCTTTTAGTTTTTATTAATTCAAGCTATTATAATTTATAAAAAGCGCTTCCTATTATTTGATTATAATAGGAAATTCCTTTTTTATATATTTTATAAGTACATCAAATTATAAATATAAGTTTATATTAAGATATAGATCTTATTCGGTGAATAAATAAATGTCTCTTAATCTGATTAAAAAAGTTTTTCTTCTGGCATTTTTCCAATGCTTTGGGACTGGTCTACAAATAGGTAATAATTTCGATATAGCTCCAGAAATCATTGAAATTACAACTTGCCCAATATTCACATGCAAGCCAGAAAATGTTTCTTTCACAGAAGACACTTGTGCTCTATGAGACGAAGCAAGCAATTCTTATTTCTGTAGCCCCTGCAGTGATAGCTCAAAAATTTGTATGAGTTCATTAAAACAAAATAGCACATGCAATCTTCCGATTCCTCCTGATAGAACAGGACAAAGCTACCCTGGAGAAAAATGCTACTCTTCTGATGATTGTGATCCTGGCGCAACATTGTCATGCACAAAAGGCGTCTGTAAAGGATTATCTGCTGGCAAAAAGTGCTCTATATCATTTTCATGCAATCCTGGATTCATGTGTAATTCCAATAAATGCCAGCCTCAAACAAAAGCTGGCTCAAAAGGATGCCTTCAAGACTATGACTGCGAAAATGGGGCTGGGTGCAATGTGACTGATAGTCTAAATTTCAATGCAAATTGATGCATAAAATATGGGACAGTTCGTCCTCATGAAATTATTACAGGCTGCATTGACAATTTTAGTTTACTATGCCAATATGCCTATTGTGCAACGTATAAGAATTCGTTTGCTTGCACAAATCAGCTAAAATCAACTGGAAGCATTCCATTAGCATGCACAACTAAAGGCGCTTCCTGCACATCAATATCTGATGACTTTTTTGACCCTCCATTTAGTATTATTAGCCAAAATAGCTGCGAATGTGCCTTTACAGCCACCGGAAATGATTTATATTGCAATTTATTTTATGGAGATGATCCTTACATGACATATTATAATAAGCTATTAGAATGGCTTCATTCTTCGGATGTTAAAAAATGTAATACTGGCAGAAGAACTGATAGCTGGTGCATCTATTCTAATTGGAATAAAAAAGACTATGATGCTCTTTCATATTATCAAGTGAGCGTCTATTATTATCCTTTTATACAAAAAACAGAGCAATGCGTGCTGAGCTCATTTTTTGAAGAAGGATACTGGATGTATAGAGAGAATTATAACAAAGATGATGACAATGATGATAGTTCAGCAGCTGTCTTGGTCTTCTCAATGCTAATTATTGAGCTAATTTAATCTTATTTAAAAAATTTAGTATCCATATTTTATTAAAGTAAGCTAAAAATCTTATTGCTGGCACAAATAAAACGGATTTTTGCATTTAAAATGAATATTTCTTATGAACTTTACAGCACCAGTGCTTAAATGAAAATGAGTTAATCCAGCAAGTTTGCAGGATTAATCAATTTCATTGTTTTAAATCAAGCAATAGTACATTTTTTAAATTGATAATTTTCTTAAATTTTAATCAGGAGAGTACTAGCGCTCAATTAAATTGTATTGCAGTATGAGGCTATAAAATACTATAAACAAAAAGACTTCTTTAGACTTCTCCTATAATAAAGAACTGATTTACTTATCATTCGTTTAAGCGTTTGTCCAATGAATGTAAATTATCAAAGCCTAAATAAAACTAGCTTCAAAATAAATGATCTTGCTAGGTATATAAGGCTAGGATTTGCGCTTTTGTTTTTGAATAAAGCATATTTAAAGCGCCTAATTAAAGTCAATGAATTACTATAAAGGTTAGCACCTTTATTATTAAAAATATTAAAATGATTTGTTCATTTTAAGATAGTTAATTTTGCTTAGTATAATTTTTTAAATGTTTGACCATGATAGCCTTGGTGAGAGCTCAGCAGTAGGAGTTATGGGAGTCATTCTAATTATCTCATCTATCATAGTGCTGCTCCAAATGCTCCATCACAGGAAGCATTTTATATATGCACCAGCTCAGAAACGAGTATGTCTTTTACTTTTGACTCCGCTTGTAATAGGCTGATCATCATGGGTATGCCTTCTCGTAGGTTCGAAAATAGCTCCTATTGATTCATTAATATCAGCAGACAGAGCTCTTAACATATGAGCTTTTATAACGTACATCGAAAAAATGTTAGGCTTAACAATCGAGGAAGATCAAGCTGTTTTTTCAAATGAAAGGGCAGCAAAACTACTAATGAAACAAGAGAAAGCATCATTTTGCTGCTGTGAGAAATATCATATCACAACTGAATCTAAAGCTTGAAGCTATATGAGAAGGATTAAATTTGGAGCATACCAATATATTTTTGTTTTGCTTTGTGTTGTCATTATAACGATTATTCTTGCAGCTACGAGGTTTAACAGCTACTCAATTGAGCATGGGTCAAATGGAGTAATTTGGCTTACAATCGCTAAATCGGCAAGCATGGGATTGGCAATGACGTATACATTGCTTTTCACATCCTTTGTCAAAAAAATCCCTGAAATGAAGTATCTCAATCTTCGTTCAAAATTTGCTGTCACTCAATTCGCAATACAGCTTACTGTTATACAGCCACTAATAATAACTTTATTTGCTACAGAAGATTTAATAATCAGTACCGACATAGATAGTGTCGATAATATAACAAACTGGACTAGCAATTTGCTTTTATGTAGTGAAATGATTATTTTCACCTTCTTGCAGCTGATGATTTACCCAGTATCTGACTATAGGTTAGAATTATTAGCTAAATCAACAGGCAAAGTTACCGAAGAGCTCCGAGATCGCGAAAATTTGGTAAGCGAATCACAATAATTTAAAGAATAATATTTATAAGTAATTAAATTAGAATATGGCTGCAGCTATTGTGATTGTGCTAGGAGACATTGGAAGATCACCAAGAATGATGAATCATGCCCGATCATTGATAGCTACTGATTTTATTGTGCACATGATAGGATATAATGAGACAAAACTTCCAAATGATTTAATCGATAATGAAAAATTGAAGATCCATTCATTAACCTCATCAATACTCAACAAAATAAAATCATTGCCAAGGTATTTGTTTTTACTTTATGCTTTATTAAGAATCATTATTGAATCGTTTCAGCTTTTGCTAGTTATTTTAACAATTAAGAATGCAAAATTTATATTGATCCAAAATCCTCCGAGCATTCCTACAATTTTTCTTGCACTTTTAGGATCATGATTAAAAAATATCCCGCTTTGCATTGACTGGCACAATTATGGCTTTTCTTTGCTACAAATAGCTAAAAAACATTCGAAAATAGTGAAAATTGCATATGCCTATGAAAAAATTTTAGGAAAATTTTCGGATGGAAATTTTTGTGTCAGCAATAGGATGAAAAAGCATTTAGAGGAAACAATGGGCGTTAATTCAATAACTTTATATGACAAACCTCGAAGAAATATCGCTGAATCATCAAAAAATATGAGGGATGAATTAAATGTAAGAGGATTTCTAATTGTCAGCTCAACTAGTTTCACAGAAGATGAAGATTTTTCAATTTTGATATCAGCTTTAGACAAGCTAGAATCAGTTTTAGCTGAGACTGAATATATTACACTTGTAATTACTGGAAAAGGTCCATTGAAAGATTATTATAAAAATATAATATCACAAAAGACTTGGAAAAAGTCCACAGTCATTTTTGCGTGACTTGAGGCAGAAGATTACCCTATTCTATTAAAGCAAGCAGATTTAGGGGTTTGTTTACACATTTCTTCGAGTGGATATGATCTTCCTATGAAAGTTGTAGACATGCACGCTGCTGCTTTACCTGCATTAGCTTTTTATTATGAAACTATTGAAGAACTGGTAATCTCTGGAGAAAATGGGGAAACTTTTAAAAATTCACAAGATTTAGCAAAAAAAATTGAGTTTCTTATAAGAAATCCAAGTCTGCTTGAAAAATATAGAGAGGAGTTAATGAAGAAGAGGGAAGGAAATTACTGAGAAGAAGTATGGGTAAAAGTTGCCAGACCAGTTTTAAGCGGCATGCCAAAAAATAAAGTGAGCTCTTGGATATTCAGAATTCTTCTTTCAATTTGTATAGCAAAAATAATAACTTACTTATTCTTTTAGATTATGATCCAAGAATATGATACAAATTCATGTGTTTTATCAATATTGAATTCCTTTTATGTTTAAATTGGCTAATAAGAACTTAATTAGTTATCTCTTTTCTTCACTTTCTTCTATAGCCTTTTTCTGCTCATCTAGTTCGCTCAAGAACATCTTCGCCGTCATCCCTGAAAAAATAGCAGCAATCATTGGAGCCAAAATATAAATCCACGTATCTGTAAAATTGGAGCCAGTATGTGCATAATTGACAATATTTGCTGCCAAACAAATTGTAGGGTTGAAGCATCCTTTTGAAATTTTCCCTATAGCCCATTCTCCTGATGTGACAGCCATAGCAATTACAGAAGACCCTATCATAATATTATCAGTGATCTTCGAAACCATGATGAAGTCTGCGCACAAAACTGCAGTAAAAATAAATTCAGAGAAAAATCCTTCTGTTTGTTGGTAACCATCTGCAACTTCAAAGTAAATTGTCCTTGTAGAAATCCCCCAGCCTATCAAGATTCCAAAAAGAGCGCCAATAAATTGAGAAACCATCATTAAGAGGTTTTCTTTTACTTTAACTTGGTCAAGCTTATCTTCCATCCAATCTTTTATCATGACAGCGAAAGTGATTGCTGGGTTGTAGTGAGCTCCTGATACAAAGCCTGTAAAGATCATTGCACACCAGTATGTGCCGCCTGTTGAGAAAGGCTCGACGTCTGTAATCGCGATTGTTGAAGCTAGGAAGAATGACCCAATAGCCTCAGCAAGAAGTTTGGTAGACATTTATGATTTTAAATAGGTCAAATTTACTTATTATTTCTATTTCTGGAAAGATGCAAAGGTAATTAAAATTTTCTTATGGATTTTTCGATTAAATTTACTAAAACGAGATTTTGGATTTATGATGCTAGTTATTGAAGAAATAGAGCTTATTGTCGGCTTTAGCCTTATTTGCGTAGAATAAAACTGGAAATAATATTCACTTATTGTTTAAAAAAATATAAGAAATTAATCCTAAAATTCGAGTCTCAGATTCTTTAGCCATTTTAGCGTTAAATAATTAAATGGCATATACTGGCTCCATATTGATGCCGCATATTCCATTTCCATCCACAATCGCAATCCGAATATATCCTTTTTCTCCCCACCATGTATCCCAAGAATTTTTGACGATTCAATAAGGTGGCACATTTGTAGTGCTATATCCCACAATATTGACTGAATGATCCAAATTTGTCCCACAATTGCTCGAAACAATTCCTCCTTTATATAGCATCCATGCTGATTGATCAGCTTCGACATTGACGCTTACAGGTCTTAATGCAACTGCATTTAATAATGCTTGAGAGCTTCCAGGCTGAACAAATACGTATTGTGTCATTTTTGCAGCAGTTTTTGTTTGTAAAGATGTATTGCAATTTTGATTAGTGGCTACATACGGATATGTTGATTCAGTAGGTAGACCATATTTTATTGTGTATTGGAATCCTGCATCATAGCTTCCTCCATTACATCCATTTGTTCCAAAACTAACAGAGCAATCAATTAGAGCTTGCTCTGAAAGCGATACTAGCGTGTGTCCTGATAAAAACCAAGCTGCTTCTACACTGGCAGTGGTTGAAAAAGACCAGCAAGCACCACACTGACCTTGATTTTTAATGCCTGTCACTGCTCCTTTTTGACGCCAATCAATAGTAGTAGGGATTTCAACCCTTTCTGGAGTGAAATATTCTACATCAGTAATTGGAGTATGAGGACTTGATAAATAAATATGCTTGAATTCTTCCATAGATAAGTCAGCAAAGCTATTTATCCCCAGAGTTCATGTTTTGCCAAGCTTATTATGAACTCTTGTAAATAGCAGATTTTCTCTGAAGTTTTTCAGCCTCATCCGATATTCAGCTTCATTTGGATAATTTTTGTTATATGTTGTCAGAAAGTTCTTAAATTCTTGCTCTTCCAGTTCATATTCCCGTAGAGCTGATAAAGGAGGCTCACTTGTTAGATATAAAATGGATGAAGTCAAGCAAATGGTTGCAAACACTGCAGAAGCAGCAATCACTAATTTAGCATTAGAAGCTGAATAAGCTGGCTTAATCAATCGAAACTGGTCCATTTATTATAATAATGATCAGAATTTTTATTTTCATTTTTATTAAAATGTCAGTACTTTCTATTATAGTCATTAAAATATTAAATTTATTAATAAATTTATCTGAAATTAATGATTATGTATAATCACTAAACTTTTTCAGTATTTTCTATTACAAATGATCGAATTTGCTCATATAAAATTTCAGATGTTTGAAAGATTTTTTGAAGCTCTGGATTGTTCGAGAAAGAATAGGAATTAAAGGTTATTGCTGCATTAATTCTAAGAAAACTTTTAAGTTTGGTTTCTAATTCTTGCAAATTTCCCTGAATATTAAGAGGGTCATATTTTTTAATTGGTTCTTTGAAGGAGAGGATTTCTTTTGATAGGAATTCTTGAGGTGGAGGAGATATTTGGCTGCTGCTTTGATCATTGATTGCTTCTTCAATCTTCAGCTCAGAAATAAGTGAGTTTTTGGACTTTTCTGAACTGATGACTGATTTCTTTTTTGTTTCTTTGGCCATTTTTTTATGTTTTTTCAATTTTTTATGTTTAGTATATTCATTTGAAGTGTTTTCTTTCCTCCTTTTAGATTTTTTATCATCTGCTGCCTTGGATTCATATACAAGAATATCACTCATGTCGAGATCCATTGAAGGATCTTCTTCTTTTTTCAGTTTTTCTTGAATCAAATTATGATAATGAATTAAATCTGTGCCCTTTTCAGCTTTTCCATCAGATTCATTTTCAGATTCCCCTTCCTTTGAAATATCCATATCAGATTCATAATCATTTTTCTTTTGTAGTTCTTTTTCCTCAGTATCCTTTTTTTCATTTTCACTTGTTTTTAAAAATCTCGATATATTTTGTTCTACATACCTTAGCTTTGATGGAGGAATTGCAGGAACCTCTCTAATTGCAGCTGGCTCTATTAAATTTATACTTTTTTCAGACCCAAGATTGAAGGATGATGAGTCGAATGGATTTCTGAATTCTGCATCTTTGTTTTTTATCAGAGAAAGAGGTTTTCGAACTGCTCCTTTGACAGCTTTATCATCTACCATAAGTGGAGCTTCAGGCTGACTTTTCTGTTTTTTCTTTTCGTCTTTCTCTTCAACTTTAATTTCATTTTTAACTTTATTTTGTGAATCATCTTTTTCTTCAATATCTTCAGAGTTGATATGCAAAGTAAGCACTCCATCATTTGATTCTGTGATTTTTATTTTTTTATCTTTTGACTTTTTGTCTTTCCCGCTCTTTTTTATCAATTTTTTCTTTTGCTTCTTGTTTGGCATTACATAATCAACAATAAGTGTATCTTCCTCCAAATTCTCCACAATGTTATACTTTATTCCTTCTTCCTTTCCCTTACCTTTTTCTCCTTTTTTCTCTTCATTATCTTTCTTTAAATGTTTCTTGCAGCTCACTCTATTATCTATAAAATTCACTCCATTTACCTGCCCACATTTAAAATGAAATCAGTCTTCACAGTCCTCGCATTTTATTAGAGAGTCTGAATTTTGATTGCAAAATATGCATTTATTGCTCTCTTGGTCTTTAATTTGTATATATTCAGATTTTTTGAGGTTATTAAATTTCAAACTTTTGCATCAATCGACACATCCAACGTGGACTCAATCTCCATTTGTCATTTTCTTAAGTGCACCTTTGGATATATTGCAGATTTTGCAAGGAAAAATATTTTTTCCAACCACTTTCCACAAGCAGCGCTCGCAGACCCAAGGATCAATATACTCAAAAAGTCCATAGCAGGATGAATGGACACGAACTTTGCAGAGGGTACACTCCAAAAGTAAAATTGGATTAGAATCGAGACAGACATCACAAGATGTAGACTCTGATTTAAATTCCAATGAGACCGGCTCGGTGACTTGATCGATAAAATGTGTGTGAGAGGTGGGAAACTGGAATTCGCCATATGAATCAGAAGAGTAATAAGTAGAGTATGAACTTGATATCCCAAATGGATGAGTATGGGGTGAGTGCTCAGATGGAATTTCGCACATAAAGACAAAATTTATATCCCCCTTTTAGATCTCTCAAAAATTTTTGGGTAAGTAAAATATAAATTCTTCCATAATTTTAAAAATAAAGAAGATTTTATATTTGGAAAAATATATTTAAAAGAATTTTAAATTCTTTAATTTTAAAAATTAACACATTTTGAAATTAGTTAATAATAAATATTTTAAATTTTAATTATAAATTAAAATGGCGGATTCATGAAATTTGGGCCCTAGCCATAAACTTATAAGGGATTACTAATGCTTGAGATATATATTAATTAGACTTAAATTTCCTTATACATGTTTCATTTTTTACAGCTGAATTCTCATCTCCTTCTTGCTTCAATGAAAAACGCTTTTCTCCAATCCACAACTGATGTTTGAAATCCTGTGTTTTCAAACCTATTGATATATAACCAATTTCAGATTTGCTGGTCTTTCATTATAATAGAAAATTCAAGACATATCTGGGGAATTCTTAATAAATCATCATTTGATAAAAATTGGAATATTTGAATTATCATATTCTTTGAAAGGCTTGATAAAAACGTGTGATGAACTGATTCTCTTAAAAGAATTAATTTTTCCAAACTCTTAATATTTTCGTTTTTGATTAACTTTGAAAATCTTTGTGCCTCATTTATGGTGTAACTTTTTCTTGAGAGTTTAAGGATGTACCTATCTAATTTTATATTCACAGGAGGAAATAAGTCTGAGTTTATACATATAAACCCTGGTAAAGTAGTTAGCATGACATGATTTATTTTGTTTTGATATTTTAATGTCCCAATTGAGCATAAATCATCTTCTTGATAATCACTAATTTCAAAATATTTTTCGAAAACTCTCCAAATCAGAAATTCACCTATCTGAAATTTGTTATAAAATTTCAATCCTTGAGCTTTGCTTTCTATTTCCATTTATATCTGTTCTATCATAAGCATTAAATATTAAGGCTCTTTTATGATTTATCAATATTTTATCTTAATTTTACAGAAAATCTCTAAAAATCTTCATAGATTAAATATTTTATCTATAACTTAATCATTATTTGCAGCACATATTTTCTTTCTTTGGAACTGCAGGAAGTGTTCTAACCTGAACAGTTGCAGGTGTTGAATTATTTCCTTGTAATACAGTAGGATCTTGTTTCACAATCATATCTGAAAGAGTATTATAAACTTCTGCAATATTTTTGCCAGTCTTAGCACTGACCATAAAAAACGGAATTCCATATGAATCAGCAAGTGTTTTCCCATCAGGAAAAGTTGTTTGGTCATATAAGTCCATTTTATTTCCGACTAAAATAATTGCAACTTTGGGATCAGCTTTCTGTCTTATTTGTTTCATCCAATTTTCAACATGGTCTAAGGAATTTCGATCAGTCAGATCAAAAACAAGCACAATTCCATTTGCACGACGATAAAAAGTGCTTGCCAATGTACGATGATAACGTTCTTGTCCTGCTGTGTCCCATACCTGCAACTTAACTTGGTTTCCTTGGACTTGAACAATCTTTGTTTTATATTCAATTCCAATAGTTGGCATTGTTACTGTAGGAAATTCGTCCTCAGAGAATCGGAGAAGAATACAAGTTTTACCAACACTAGCATCCCCTAATGTAAGAATCTTTAATGTTGGGATTTCTTCCATTTAATCACAAGAGATTATAAAAATTAAAATTGAAAAATGAATAGATAAAGAAGCATATCAACATAGATATCATTCTTTATTAACACAATGATTGCCAGGAATGATTTTCAAAAAAATACAAAGTTAACGAAGCATATTCTTACGAGGTTATTAGCTATACAATCTTATTCAAAAATGATGATAAAAGAATTTTATGCTAGTATAAAAGAGAGTGAACTTTATGGAGATAATTGATTATGTTTTCTTTACTCAATTATTATGATCTATTACTTAAATGCATTTTATCATTATTTATAATTTTCTGACATGGGAATAAAACAACTTATGCAGCTTATCAATGATAAAGCTCCAGGATCTGTTTACAAACTACCCTTGTCTCGATTTTCTGGCCAAATCGTTGCATGTGATGCCTCTATGGCTTTATATCAATTTTTAATTGCAACACAGTTCAGCACAAAATCTGGGCTTGGCACACTTACCGATCATGAAGGAAATCCTACAGCACATCTTCTCGGTCTCTTAAACCGTACCCTTATGCTTCTAGAAAATCAAATAAAACCTATATGAGTATTTGATGGAGAGCCTCCTAATTTAAAGCTTCAGACGATTTCCAAAAGACAGCAAGCAAAATCCGAAGCAGAAATCCTAATGAAGCAAGCTGTTGAAGAGCAAAAGCAAGAAGAGGCATTAAAATTCAGAATGAGGAGCATAAGAATATCTGAAAGTATGATAAATGATGCAATTAAACTATTAAATCTTATGGGATTACCAATAATTATTGCTCCAGGAGAGGCTGAAGCTGAGTGTGCTCAATTAGTAAAAAGCGGACATGCTTCTGTTGTAGCAACGGAAGATATGGATTCTCTTGTTTTTGGAGCCCCATATTTATTAAGAGGATTTAACTTGAAAAAGGAACCTTTAACAGAAATTTGCTATGAAGAGATGCTAAATGGGTTAGGATTAAGTCATAGTGAATTTGTGGATATGTGTATTTTATTAGGATGTGATTATACAGAACATATTGAAGGAGTTGGTCCAGTTTCTGCTTATAAATTAATTAAGGATTGTAAAAGGATTGAAAACGTTTTAGAGTTTATAAAAGAAAATAAAAAATATAAAATCCCTGAAAATTTTAATTATGAAGGAGCAAGGGAGCTGTTTTTAAATCCAAAAGTGAAAAATAATGAGGAAATAGAACTTCATTGGAGTGGGCCAGATGAAATAGGACTAAAAGAATTCTTAGTTCAAGGAAAAGGATTTGCTCAAGGAAGAGTAGATGATGCAGTTTTAAAATTAAAAAAATTAAGAGAGAGTCCAAAGCAGTTGATATTAGAGCATTTCTTTGGGAAACCTATAGTAAAACGAAAATTATCAGATGATATTACTTTAGCTAAAAAGAAGCCAGAGACAAAAACTACAAGGAAAAGAGGGAAAAAATAATAATAGCAATAATAATTTTGAATTAAAAATTAATTCTGGTTTTTAAAGACAATAAAAAGTATATAATTTATTTGATTTATCTACTTTTATGAAGATAAGCATTGTAATAAAAATTAAAATATAACTTAAAAAATGGAATCTTAATCTTTTTATTTCTATGTAAAGGAATTGACTGATACCTATAAAAAGTCTAATAAATATTCATGATTTGTGTTGTCAATATTTAACTATAAGTACTAGAGAAATTATCTTTCTAAAGTTAAAATATGATTATTTAATCTTACTCGATCGGGTGAGGTTAATTTTGTTTAAAAAATTTTCTGTTTTGCAAATATTTTATGGATGTAAGGCTGTCAAAACTCTAATAGATATGCCAAATTATTATTCTTATACAATGTCGATTTTTCTGCTGGCTTTACTTATTAACTAAGGGAACGTAAGTATAAAATTATTAATAAAACATTTTAAAATTATTTTAAATTAACGCTAAGTCTTATTTCCATTTTTAGATCAAATTTAAATTAAATAGAACTTGGATTGTTTATTTATTCTGCTCGTTATATATAGAGATCTCAATTTATTTTTCTATATATGGGTTATCCCTACTGCTTATTGATATAAAAGTGGGAAGCATAACTTTTTCTTCATTTTCAATCCTACGAATTTCTGGTAATTTAATAGCTATTGGAACTATATTTATTGCAGTTTCTATCCTCATAATATCGTACTCAATATCTTTATTATTTTTGCTCCTCCGCTGCTTTTTGTCTGTCTCTTTTCCAGCATGAATTCTTTTATGTAAGGAAAGTTGGCTTGCTTGCCTAAACGATTTCCCACATAAATCGCACTGAAATGGTGTTGCATCTTTGTGAATGTTTAGATGCTCTATAAGATTTTGCTTGCTTATAAGGAGTTTCTTGCAATACTGGCATTGGTAGTGTTTAATTTTTAAATGAAAATTTTCAACATGTTGCTTAAGGTTGAATCTTGTATTATAGTGATTTTCACAGTTAGGGTATATGCAACAATACCATATCATTTCTACTGCATCATCATTAGATTGCTCAATCATTATAGTTATTATGGTAAATATTTTCTAATCCATATTCAATAACGGATATTGTCCATTTGTAATAATTTTTCAATAAATTTTCTCAAATGTATTATGCGTCAAGATTTTTCATCGAAGTTAAAAAAATATTAAGATAGACTTTAAATTCACAACAATCAATTTGAAATTGGGAAGCAATTTCAGAGTCAAATAAATTAAAAATATAATAAATAAGATAATGTTTTACTAACTTTGATAAAATTCAAGATCTATCTTCGTTCAAAATAATCTTTAATGGATAATTATCAATTTAGCAAGTTAAGATTTATTAAATATTTAACAATATCATCATTCTATGTTTAAATTGGATTTACGCTCTCTAATATTTAATTATAAAGTTCAATACCTTAATAAAATTATTTTAATTAATAAATGAGATTTAGTGCAGTTAATTATATTTATCATTTGATTTATCGCTAATAGAAATTTGGATATTTTATAATATATAGAGCTAAATAGAAATATTTATCCTTTTTATTTAAAATCAATTAATGAGGTTTTCTGTGATAAACTAGAAAGGAAAATATAAATAAAAAGAAATTAATCATTCAACCAATGAATATTTTATTAAATACCTGTGAACCATTTAGTATAGGCTAAAAATAATTTAAAAAGATACTCTTAAGGAACAATTTAATTAAAAATAAATATTTATACCTTGATGTGTATGAATTAAACGGGACTTTCTTCTCTAAACGATGCAAGCATTCCAAGCATTTCTCTTCTTGTCGACTCATCTCCAATATTAGAACTCTTTGCTTGCATTTTATCATCGGCTTGGATTATAGAATTGTCATCTTTATTTTCTACTTTCTTAGACGTCACATATTTTAATGGTATTGCATCCAACTCCTGAGCACTAACTTTTGAGGTAAGCAAAAATAAAATTAATTTTACTATACTTTGAGGTTGAGGCCTGTAAAGTAAATTTGGGAACTTTTTAGCTTGCAAAATAAATCCAGTGATAATTAGCGCTGCTCAGCCAATTATCTTAATTATCATAAGTACGATAAGGCCAGTATTTATTGCTTTAGATATACTGGAAATAAGCACTGATCATGCCACACATATAAATAAGATGATTTGCCACATGTTAGCCCTATCATAATTATAAGGCTTGAATTTCAAATTGTAACAAATAAACAATATAAATAGTAAAAGATATGTCAAGCCTTGAGCGATGCTATCTAGAAGCTTTAGAATCTTATTTATAGTGATAAAAATAACTTGTGCACAGCTTTTTATGAGTAGATATTTCGGTTGACATCGTAAATTCTGATCAAGCTGCAATTGTTGTCATAGAGGTCGGTATATAACAGCTAGAGGAAAATAAATCAATAGCGCGATTATAGAAGATATAGCATAATTTAGATGCCTTCCAGTTCAGCAATACTGATTACAATCGATATCCATATAGCTGTCATCTAAATTGCTACCTATTGATTTATGGCATTGAAATACTGATAATAGTGATGTCATTATTGGAAGAAAAAGCAAGTTCCCAAGTATCGACATAATATCATGAGCATTTGCAGATAAAATTTTAAAAATCCAAATATTCTCAACACAACTTGTATGAGCTCGGGTTAAAATAAGAAACACCAATAATCAAAGCCCTACCAGGGCAAAAACGACACTCAAAAATGCAAAATAAGTGTCTCCTTTGAGGGAAATCACATTTTTCAAATCAATGTTAAGCAATCCACCAATATATTCACTGATCGGATCAGAGTTGAAGCTTGGCCCTATATTAATGTATTGAAAAGTTTCAATAATCATTGTGGCAAAAATAACGGAATCAGCAAATTGAATTTCTTTTCTTTCAGTCAGTTTTTTGAAATCACTGTGAGAATATTGCTTTCATATCAAAGCTGCTATTATTATAGCCATTAGAGCTATTGATATGCATATTGTTGCAAGAGTAGCAACTCCTTTAGCTGATGTAGTTGCTTTAGACTTATCAAATGGGCAGGAGGTATCAAGAACTCTGGTATCAGTCGGAGTTATTGCTGTATAGCCAGGCCATGTAAGATTAGTGTAAAATTGTATAGGATTGCTAGAAGTTGGAATATAACTCCCTACAATTGTTTCCACAAATGAAGAATTTGTAAGATACTGATAGGTATTCAGTATGTCTAATACCATGTAGCTTCTATCATTTGAACTTGAGTCGATTGAAATTACTCCTGATGCGCTTATTATTCTTTGTTTTCGTAAATTTCGATTCAAAATTGTTGAATTTTCGAAATCTTCTCCTCTGTTAATCGTGGCATCAAGTCCATAAGCTGAAAATAAAGTATTATCAAAATGAGTTGCTTTAAAACTAGGCGTATTATTTCAGTAATCTGCCATTAGTGCTTTAATTTCATTGCCAAATGTTCCGGTATATTCTATTGCAGAAACACTAATGGCTCCATTCAAGAGGTTCGCTAATTTTACCGCAGAAGCAGCCGGCATTGTGTCTAGCACAGATTGGCCTCCTGTCTTTGAAGGCAAAAAACAAATAACATCTCCTCTTCTGAGCCCTGAATCGTATAGTCCTTCCACAGCCTGATAATTGGAGCTTGATGTTTGAAATGTAAAAAAGATTTTTACATTCGTATTACGAATGTGATCGAAAATGTATTTGTATTGCTGATATTGGGTTCTTGCATAATTCAAGGGAAGCATTCTTTTATCTTCGTCATTTGCTATTCTAATTCCAGCGCTGTCAGCTTCAGATTTGAAGACTTCATAAATCGCAATATTTGCGCTGGCATTTGAATAGATGACGACAACATTTTTCCAGGAAAAGATTTGGCATAGCTTAATCATGATGACTGCATTATAGTTGGCGCTTGGAACCATTCTCATAAACTCTGGATAAGCGGTTTTATTGGAAAAAATTGGAGAGTTTGGACCAGCCGCTACAGTCACCATCGAAATATTTAACTCCCTAAGCAAAGCCATATAACCTATATTGCTTGCAGCCCAATCAGCTCCAAGCCAGACATAGCCAAGATCTGATATTAATGGGGTTATACATTTCATAACAGTATCATGTACAAACACACTCACCCCGCATGTATTTGATGTAAAGTCTATTTCAAAATTTTCAAGGATCCAGGTCTGATTATTAATTCATTCTTTCGCAAAAATATTTCCTTGACAATTTAAAGGGTTGTAAGAGTTATAGGAACCATCTGATTCTAACCCGTTCGTCGATAATGACATTTTTAGAGAAGTTTTTGAATTTTTGGGTTTTGTTGTTGAGCCTCCTGGATAAAAAATTTCATCCGTTACATTAAGTCGATTACCATATATATAACCTTTCGTCTTTTTCACCGAATTATCGATATTTACAATGGAAAAAGAAGGTAATTTTTTATGATTTCTTGTAATTCTTTCCAAATATTTTTTAATTTCGAAGTTTTTCATCGCTTGGTTTTCGCTATTTGACGTAGAATTTCAATAATCGCCAATTAGATCGGTAAAATATTTTAATGCTAATGCTTCATAATGTTGCATTGATATGGCAGATTCCAAGCCTTTTTCAACGATATAAATTAACCCATTAAGATCTCCACCTCATATCCCTCTACTACAAAGAACAATCCCTGCTCCTTGCTTATAGATCTTTTTCGTCACCAATGAGCGTGTGAATTTATCAATTATTGCTCCTTCACATACGACAACAAAAGTTTGCTGACCATTTGGCTTTATAAGACGACCTGCAATATTATCTATGATTGACTGATCTGTTGATGGAGAAACTGTAATCTGTGACTGAATAAATTCGAAATATTTTTCTTGAAATTGGGTTGCAATTGTTTTTGCTTCAATTGAACCATCATCCACGACTAAAATTCTTTTTCATTCCAAATAGTCGGTAAATGCTTTTATTGCGACAATTTCAGCATTCGGTTCGGTATGAGTATAAAATTGCCAGGACCCTAATGGTCGATTTGCTGGAGAAAAGGAAAAATTCAAAATATTGTAATTTTCTGTGAGAGCTGATATTGTTTGACTTAAAATATTATCGTATGTCGCATCAAAGGAAATTAGGACGTCTTTTGCAAAACAGCTAGAGAAATCAGTTGCTTCATTGACCTGATAAAAGAGAATATCTCAATAATTTTTACTTCCTATTAAGGAAGAAAGAGAATTTTTAAAATATGTTTGAAGGTCTTGAGGTGTATTTTGGCTAAAAAATACATATAGGGTCAAGTCAGCTAGAGCAATCTTCATAATCATCAAGAGCAGCACAACCATAATGTTTTCGATACAAAGAAAGATTATTTTAAATCATAATCTTATTGTCTAAATAAACTGGATATTTAGCTAAACGAAAATGTTGCCGAAATTATTAATCTTGATATAATAAAAATTAGGGCTCTTATTGACCGATTAATTAATATCAGAATTGAAAATACTGTAAGATAACTTAAATAATTATAAGGTCTTAAGGCTACTGAAGATGAAGTTTACCCACCAATTATCGAAAGGAAAGAAAAAATTTATTAATTTTTCATAGCCCTAAAAAATTTTAAGCTCCAGTATCCCAAATATTTGTAAGCCACCATATTTATTTAGTCTGAAATGATTTCTAATAAAATTAAATTAGAATAATCTAATGAATTAATAAATGTTTTCATTAATATTTATTATTCTCATATATCGGCTATAGGGCATTATTTACCAAATAATTTTTATTTTTACAATAATTTTAATATTATATTCCTTTGAATTAATAAATTTATTAACTATTCTAAGGTTTACAGATTTTGCAAATCCACTCTTTGTCTTTCTCTATTTCGCCTCCAACGCATTCCTGGTGGAAAAAAATATTGCATTTATCACAAGCAAGATACAAGTGATCTGGATTAATAATTTTCTTGCAATAGCAAACTTTTTTTCAGTCACTCAAAGGTGGTAAAATTTCTTTTGTCCTAAAATTATAAACTGCACGTGTAAAAAATGCATCATCATTAATTTCATCAAGCTTGTGGTATTCTTCTAAGCTCAAAACCTGAATTTTATCATAAATTGACTCTACAGGGATGTCTTGATAATTATTAGAATCAAAAAGCTCAGCTGCTGATAAAAATTCATGGGTTCCTTGGAAAATTTCCTTGGGCTTATAGAACCACCTAATATTCGCATAAGCTTGAGGCTTGGAGGCATCTTTTCAAATTCTTATAATGGTACCAAAGCTGTTTTCGTCTTTTTGCTCTTTTATTCGAATAGTGTCATTTGAAGTATATTTTTTTACTGATTAAGAATGGCTAATTAGATAATAGATATTTGATATTAAAGCAACGCCATACTGACTCACTAATCTTTTCATAAATAACTAAAAATGGGAAAACACTGATCAGTTATGACGTTAATTTGAAAATTTGCTAATTAATACAACAATTCGCTTTGCAAATAAATATAATATAAATTTACATTTTAAACTTATAACTCATCATTGTAAAAATTTTCAACCTATATCCTTATAAATATTGTTTAAATTAATTTATAATTCTCAATAAATATATTTCATAAAACAAGATTAGCTTATTTCTCTTCCAATCTTTTAGTTTCCAATCATATTTTCAAAATGGACAGAGTTGAAGTCGAAGATATCCAATTCAATTCCATCATTTACGATCTCATTGATAATTCTTATCGCCAAATTAAAGATTCTCATTTTTCCCCTGATAACCCTTTAACACCTTCCTACCAGCGCCGCTTAGCTCGCCTCTGCAAAAAACTTACAAACGCAATTAAGCTTCATTCCCGCCAAGCTCCATTTGACACATCTACAATCATCAATCAGCTCCCAATAATCAAGCCAAAAATTCTTGACCAAGAGCAAGAGCCAATTCAGGTTGATCTTGCTTTAGAAGTAAAAGAATTATCAAATAAATGCATATCAATTAGTTCAGATATCATTTCGAAATGAAAAAAGCTTTCAGAAGAAATGAGTTTGCTAGCAGTTTCTCCAACAATTTCGAATCCTCCGAAGTCTGAGCCTATTCCAAGTGTGTATCAAGAGTTCAAGGCTTATAAAGCTTCATGCGAATTAGCGAAAACTAAAATGATGGAAATGGTAAAAACTTTAAAAGAAGCAAAGAAGCCAATGAAAAATCCAATGCCTTTACATCCGCTAGAAAGAATAGCGTTTATTGAGACAAATTTTCTATTGCTTAAATAATATGAAATTTTTAATTAATAAGTGTCTGATAAAAAGTCATCTTCTATAGAGTTTTTGATATTTTTCTCATCTGGAATCGATCTGACTTGGCTAAGCCTGACAATTTCTCGAGCAAGAGCTTTGGCCTTAATATCTAGTTCGTTTTGATCTATAGCTTTGACGTTCATAGTAAGGATTCTTTTTTCAATTGTTTCAATATTTTGCTTAACTTCCATCATTTTGATGGTTTTTGGAGCTCTTGTATATTTCCTAGGAATAATTGGCACATACTCATCTTTTCCTTCATCAAATTCATCTAAACAGTCGTAGCAGGCTGTAGAATCATAGAAGAATATAAACTGATGCATTATAAATTCTTGGATATTTAAAACAATCATGGTGTCAATTAGCTTCAACGCTGCTAAGCAGTTAGGGATTTTGGAATTTGCTTCAAGAATTTGCAAAAGTTCAGTTAAAGTGTGAGGCCAGATTCTTGGCCATATATCGTTTAATAGCTGAGGCGATAATTTCACTAATAGCACTCTGATGCAGAAAAATACAGTTGAGATTGATTCTTTGTCAACTCGTAGGAATTCATTCAAAAATTCGCTTATTGTATTTAAAGCTGCATTGTAATCATCAATATCTCCACTGTAAACTACAAAAATCATGCTCTTCAGGATTTTTGATCTGTTATATTTATTTATTCTTTTAAGAATTTCTTTGATCAGCTGCTCTTTATTATCTTCATAGCATTGGTAAGAAATAAGTTTTATAATCTGACACCAATGCTTAAGGCATATTTTCCTAGACTTCATCAATGAGAAAAATTCATTTGATGCTATATGATCAAGAATTAAATTCTTATAGGCATTAGCTAAACGTCTCCCTCCAGATTCCAATAAAGAATATAAAAGGTCTGTCATGATATCGACATCTAAATTGCTAGTTTTGCTCGTCAAAGTTTTTAATGCTACTCCTGTGTTGTATTGGATTTGACTGGCAATCTTTTCTGGGTTATCTTTTCATATCGCCTTAGAAATCTCATATAAAGTTTTTTTAAGAGTTAACAGAGAACACAATGTAAGTGGTGCTGAAATTTTATCAGTTTCATAAGCAGATGGAGGGAATGGATATTCAATGTCTAGCTCTTCATTAATCATGCAGTATCCTACTACTTGGTTCATTAATTTTTGCATCAAATCTCTGATACCCTTCGCGAATGATTTATCTCCCGACATTACATAGTCGATTCCTACACGTTTTATTAATAAATAAGTAATTTCTAATATCCAAAGCGAAATAGAATTTATTTCTGATGTATCTAGTATCCGTAATAGCCTTAAAGCTTCATTTCATACAATGTTTGGCTCTTTTGAAATTGACTCGAATTTTTCTTTGGTATAGAAACTCAATAGAGAGTATATAAAGTGGGCGACTGATTCATATTGGCTTCTATTTAACCCTGAATTTTTTCGATAATTACCACTTCCCAGCTTCAAATCATCGATTAAGTACTTAAAAATGGCTTCTAAAATTACATCAAGAGGGGTATCTAAAGAAGTCAATATTCTTAAAATCTTGATTAAATCTTGGTCTGTTCTTGGAATTGGGTCGACTTCAGCTGCAGATCGACTGATCCAAACCGCTATTGAAGCTCTAATCAACTCATAAGTCCTAGATACCATAATTGGATCAAGTAATTTTTTAATGACTTTATCCTCAATTGGCTTTCCTTTAACTGCTGTAAAAATATTTACACCTTTAGCCTTGATATCTTCACAGTCATAATCACTTATGCACAATAAGCAGCATTCCATGACTTTTTCGAATTCTTTAAACATTTCCTGAGATATTCTTATGGCTGCAATAATAACAGGGACTGAGTCGCTCCCTAATAGTCTTTTAAACATTCCTTCAAAAAACGACTCTCTTGCCACTGAATGAGGATCTGGCTCTAAAATAGCAAAAGCATCGGGTTTTGATATGCTGAGGCCATAATGCAAATAAGACATAATCCCTAATAGCAGATGCTTTTTATTAACACTGATTTCTACTTGTGCGCATAATTTTTCTATGACAATTGAAGCCATTTTTATAAAAGTGTCGTAATCTATTCTTTCAGACACAAAATCTAATGATTTTATCAAAAAGCTCACCCAGTGATTTCTGACGTATTCATTTTGCCCAGTCAAGAAGTTATCATCTTCTAAAATTGATATGAAATTTATAGATAATAACGCTTTGCATCTGTCTTTATTAGTTTCTATCCTGCAGTTATATAAAATTTGGTTCAAAATATTCAAGTAAACTAATTGCATGACTCCATCTTTCGCTTCAAATATTTTTTTAAGCGACCTGATAATTCTGAAAACACATCGATAAGCAAGCTCTCGATCTCCATAGCTTAAAATCAACTCTATCACTTCTCCAGCAGAGCCTTGGTTTTCACTATCTTTTCTATTAGCAGCAGGGGCTACTAAATAGTTAACACAAACTTCAGTCAATAAATCTGCATAAGTTGCGACGTCTTCAGAATTCACGATGTTTCTTCTATATTCAACCCATAGGTCTTGCATTTTTTCTCCCAATGACATTTTTTCAATATTTTGATAAGCAAAGCAATTTGCTGACAAGAGGGTTTTAAAGATTTTGAAGGAGTATGAGATTGGAGGATATAAAGGAGAAATCCCTGTATATAGCAGGGATTCGTATAATGGGTCAATAAATAATGAAAATTCTGGAGAAGCATTTTTTAAGAAATTTTTAGCTGCGTGCTTCACTGCTGGGTGAGGGTCTTCAAGCTTGTCTAAGATTAATAAAATGCATTCACGGGAGAATAGGTCAGTAAGTTCGCTTCTATTGAGGCTCCTTGTGATATTCCATACCACATTTAAACGATTAAGTGTATCAATTCTTGGCTTAACTTCATTTGGAGGGTTTAATCTAGATAATGCTAAATTGTTTTGAATAGCCTGGAGAATATAGGTTATTGGATCAGAAAGCTTTCATATAAGCTTTACAATTTTTTTTCGTTTTTTTGACTGATCGAGAAATTGTCAAAGCTGCTTAAAGAAGAAGTCTTCGAGGCCACCAAGCTCGGTTTGAAGGAAATCTTTGTAGGGCTCTAAGTTTTCTTTTAATAAACTTATAGCAATTTCGATCCCCATTAGGGATTTCTCTACATCTTTTTGGTTTACTATGAAATTAATTATGCAACTTAGCCAGCCAAACTCAGGAGTTCCATGGCGAGCTAATGTAAACGCAATTAATGAAGCTCGTTTTAGGTCTTTTAATGGAATTTCTCGATTTTTTGAAAACTCTACGTAAAATCTATAGAAGCATGATATTGAATTTTGAATGTCAACTGTAATTTCAGTTTTGCTTAATAAAATCTGAACGATCTTCAAAGAGATACTCAAAGAATTGTGAAGTCTGTGCATATTTGTATATAAAATATCAAGGATAGGAACCATAAACTCATAGCTTTTTTGGCTGATTGGGAAATTTGTGATATAGAAATAAATGACATCCATAATATCCCCAACCTCTCCAATGCAATTTTCTTCAAGTGAATCTGCTAGAGCTTGCCATATTAACTTCACATTGTTTAGACATAAATCACTTCTAAGCATTGTTGAAAATTTCTCACATACTTCTTTTCCA
Organism: Blepharisma japonicum; assembly: GCA_949751835.1. NCBI lineage: Eukaryota > Ciliophora > Heterotrichea > Heterotrichida > Blepharismidae > Blepharisma > Blepharisma japonicum. The sequence continues at coordinate 283,706 of CATKHK010000005.1, read as the reverse complement.
TAAGTTTCATGATCTTTGTGGTTTTTTACGTTAGAAATCAAACTCACTGAAATATCTCTTAGCAATAAAGTGCCTAAATTATCTTTATCAAGTGCAGCCTCTGCAATTACTAATGGCTCAATGACCTTGCTGATTTGTTCCTGGTTTGAAATTCCAGATAAATCGATTTTTGCTTCTAAAATCGCTTTTAAGGTAGGCACAATGTATTCTTCTTTAATATTTTCAAAAATATCTTCAGACGGTAAATTTTCCCCTAGTTGGACGTATTCCCAAATTCTTCTTGTCAACGTTGAGTCTCTTTTCGCTAGTAGTCTAAATAACAGTTCTAAAATTGATCTTTTTTCCTCAAGTATAAAAACTCCTTCATTTTGGAGGATTGGGAAATGGCTTATCAACAAATCAATTGTTGCTCGCTGCACCAAAATATTTTCACTATTTATGCCAGCAGCTAATGCACTTAGTAGCATTGTTTTTTCTGGCATAAATTCTATGATGGTTCTGGAATCCTTAGGAATCCTTTTTGTTAAATAATTTAAAGCTCCTAATCTTGCACGACTGGTCTTCAAAAGTGCATGCCAAATTGCTTGAAAAAGCCCAAATTTATCTTTTTCAGCAAAAGCATCAAATAAATTCATTACTTCTCTTTCTACATCTTGATTAGAAGTCCCTTCTTCAAGGCCTGGTAGCAGCGGTGTAACAATTCCAATCATAGCATTTCTCAAACTGATTGCAGGATCCAAATGTAAGAACTGCTTTGCCAGCCTGACCACTGCTTTTTGGTTTTCCGATGACGCATATTCAAAGAAAGGCAAAAATCCAGTTGAGAAAAAGGATAAAGTCTCGAAGTTTTGTCGTTCTTCTAAAATAGTGTCATATATGCTTAGCGTTATAAGATGAAGTCCTTGTGGTAGTGCAGGATTCAAGCATTGCTGAAGACGTTTGGCTAGCGTGAACTTTTCAGGTATTGCTTCACTCTTATGATGGTCTAGAAGATGCTTAACTGACTTCAGCCAGCGAATTAGATCGCTTCATTCCCATTCTTTTGCTTTTTCAAATGTAATTAGAAGTGGTTTCAGTTCTCGGGTTAGAGCTAGGTCAACTTTACTATTGAAGCTGCTCTCCATATTTTATATATAAGCAATGAATGCCAGAGCGAGAAAGATTTTATTGTCTTAAAAAGAAGATTTTGGGAAAATGTCTAGATGTGGGTAGGTTTTCGAGGTTTAAAATTAGGACAAGGTATATGATGAAGAAGAGTTTTATATAAAAGCTACAGTAAATTAAATTACTGCAAATGGATCTTATCGAAAAAAATTATAGTCAAATGGAACTAAAATATCAGTTAATTCTGATTTTGGGCATATCATAATTTTTAAAATTACAGGAACTATTAGCATAGATAGAAGATATTTAGGATAGATCTGAAGCCCTAATTTATAATTATAAATCTCGCAAAATGTTTAAAGTTAGCATTAATTCATTATACTTGAATTTAAATATTATCGTCAAAATTAAGCAAAAACACATTTAACAATTATTAAATTGTTCTAATATTATTTTCAAAATTTCAATATAAAAATTTTAAGTTAAAGCTATCGCTCAATAAGAATTATAATATGAACTTATAATCAATCAATTCATCGCTCATAAATATGAGAGGTCTAATTTTATGTTGCTTTACAGGTAAAAAACCTGCTAAACTTCACCAATGCAAGGTTATGAGCACCAGAGACCTGTCAGAATATGCTCAGCCAGCTGTGAATCAGGATTCTGGAAAGAATACCCTTCAGAAAGAGCCCAGGAGGAACAGCATTGATTTAGATTTGGACAATCAAAAGAGAAAATTAAATTCACCAGAAGTGGAAAGGCGAAAACGAAAAAGCAGAACTGTCAGCAGTTGCGATGCTTATCACCCGCTTGCGAATTATGTATTTCCGAGAACTAAAACTAAATAACTAATGTGTAATTCTATTTTGTGGACTTGATTTTCACGGTATATTTTTGTAACAAGTAAGACTTTAGAGATGCTAAATGCTTAATAAATATGTCTTTTGTTTCAATTTTATTCGATGAGGGTGAAGCCGCTGTTTTTGATGAAAAGCCTAAAGCTGTAAAAATCACGAGAAAACCAAAAATACTTAGCAATCCTCCTTTACCTTTTAAATCTATTCTATTTGATGACTCAGAAACTTTCAACGAATTTCCTGAATCTCCTAATTTATCTGAAAATGAGAATATAGAAGAAAACAATGAAGAAGTAAATTTAAAAGTAATAAGAAAAGAAACAAAGGAACTTATAAGTTTTAGACAAAAGCCTGATGAAATTAAATTAAAAAAGCCACAAATCAAAAGAAAAACTTCTAAAAAAATAATTTCAAAACCAATCCCAAAGCCAAGAAATTTTGTCAAAGAAAATATTGCCAAAGCAGCAGCATTTAAAAAGAAATCTCCAATAGATGAATTTATATCAGAACCAACCCCTCCACCTAAATCAAAAACACCTGACTTAAAAGAGACTAAAACTTCGATCCCAGAAATTAAAGAAGAAATTCAAATAAAGCCTAAGCCAATCTTGCACACAATTGATGAGCCTCGACCAGCACTCGTGAAAAACTTAAAAGTTACTAACACAGATCTGCTGGCACTTGTATTTCAGCAGTTTGCTGATCTTGTTGTTATGCAATGAGAAGAAGCAGCTGATGCACTGATTGATGATCTTCTGGTAGAGGAAATTGAATACCTGAATTGATTAGAAAGTGCTCCTAAACAAGAATACGCAATAGGGAAAGAAAGTGAACTGATCATTGCATTAGAAAGTATGCTTGAAGATGAAATTGCATTGAGAAATAAATATCTTTAGCTGTAATACATAGTTTTGTAAGCACAAATATCTCTTAAATTATAGTGATTTAATAAATGTATTAATCAATAAATATAGCAAAATTGAAGAATCTGTTAAAATAAATGATTATGATGAGATTTTCTCGAGTAAAATTAAGTGAGACATTGGCAATCGATCTACTTCGCTCCTGTCAGCAAATTCTGAGACTTCTTTAGCAAACAATTCATATATTGCATTTTTTTATTTCTCATTTCTTTTAATTGCTCTTTGCAAAGCTCCTTTTACAAAGGATACTATTAGCTTTTTAAGCGCATTTCTGATACCATTAACTGATTCGGTAGAAAGACTTTCAAAAGGAAGCCTAATCTCTCCTACTTGAGTAAAGGAAATAACTCTATATAAATCAGAGACTGCATTTAGGGCTCTTTGAACTTCTTCATCTGTTCTTCCATACATCGGAATCGTTATATTTCTTTTTTCTTCTGAGTTATAATTCCTTTTTTCATTAAATTTTCAGTTGCTGCATTAATAATGGTACAAAAAGAGGTGGCTGATATACTTTCATTTATAAACTGTAGAATTAATCGTCCTGAATTGATAAGCTCTTTGTGTCTTTGGCGGAGGAGTGAATTCAAATCATTATGTGCGATCTCAGAAGCTATAGCTTTAAATCTTCCATCATTTGAAGCTGAAGGTATAATAGCATCGGGCGCGCTAAGAGGCTGGGATAGTCAATTAAATGAATGCGATGAAAATCCAAGATGGACTGAATTATTGGGTAAAATCTGATCAAAAAATGTCCGCCCAATGACTGAAAAATAGACATTTGGAAGTTTCGAATAGGACTCTTCAGAGTTCAAAACAGTTTGAAAAGTTTTTATTCAGTCATTTTCAGGCAAATCATTATGAACAATTAAAATTGGATTTGATGAATTCTCTCTAAACTTGGAAAGAGTTTCACTAAGAAACATTTGTGAGTTGTAGCCTTCCGATGATCCATAATCGGCAATCAAAATTTGGCCATTTGTTAGGCTTTTAACATACTCGAGATTTTCTATGAAAATATCTGCTGCCATCATAAGTTGCATTCTTTGATGAAAAGAGCCTTCATTGTAGCCAAGAAGAGCGTACCCACCTGCTGGCATTTATAATTGATTAATAGCATTAAAAAATATCGATATCATCTTATCAGAAAAATAATATTTTTTAAAATCAATAATCGCAAAATATGGAAAACGCTCAACCTGGTAATAATATCGATTATCTAATAAAATATCTCATAAGCTGTATTCTTTTTGAAACTGATTATTTAGTAAAACTCTTTTATCTAATAAGGCAGATTAAGCATAAATTTTTTAAAATAGTTAACTTTTGAACCCTTTAAAACTTTAGCATAGCCATACTAATTATCAAAAAATTTAGCAATATAGGAAATATTTGTAAAAAATCCATTTGTTAATTAAGCCATTGAAATTATATATAATGCTATATATTTTTTAATTATTAACAACATTTCTCTAGAACAAAATACTGAAAAATTGGCCATCTGTCAAGCTTGCTTACATCTATGACATCAAACAATTCTGCTATTAGCAGAACATATATTGCATTTTTTTCTTCCTGGTTTCTTTTAATTGCTTTTTGCAATGCTCCTTTTAAAAAATATGCCCCAAGGTTTTTAAGCTCGTTCATTATTTCAACTTTAATTTCTTCAGGAAGATTATCAAAATAAAGCTTGCTATTATCCAAATGTGGAAATGAAACAATTTTATACAAGTCTGAAACTTCATTTAGAGCTCTTTGAACTTCTTCATAAGTTCTTCCGTATCATGGAACTGTAATGCTTCTTTTTTCTTCTTCAGTGATATATCCCTTACGAAACGCGTTTTCAATAGTTGTATTTATAATTACACCATGTGGATTTATATTTGACTCATTTTCAAATAAAAATTGTACTATTAATTGGCCGGAGCTGATAAGTTCTTTATGTCTGTTTCGAAGAAGAGAAACTAAATCATTATGTGCAAGGCTAGAAGCCACATTTTTAAATTCTGGATCACTTGAAGATGAAGGAATAACATGATCTGGCGCACTAAGTGGTTGAGAAAGCCAATGAAATGCTGCTGAAGCAAGCCCAATATGAACAGAATTATTGGGCAAAATTTGATCATAAAACGAACGACCAATAGTTAAGAAATATACATCTTGGAGCTTTAAATACGATTCTTCAGACTCCAAAATCGTTTTAAAAGTTTTTATTCATTCATTGTCTGGCAAATCGTTGTGAATAACAAGAATTTGTTTGGAAGAATTTTCTCGAAACTTTGATAAAGCTTTTCTTAAAAAGAGCATAGAATTATAACCCTCAGATGAGCCATAGTCAGCAATTGCAATTTGCTCGCTTCCTAGACTATTAGCATGGGCTAGACTTTCCATAAAAATATCCGATAATTTCATCAGAAGCATTCTTTGAAAAAGCGACCCTTCGTTGTACCCTTCTAATACGTAACCTCCTGTTGACATTTTTTACAACTTAACAAAATTTAGTTAAAAAATCAAAAAATCAATGTTTTATTTAAAATAATTTGCTTTCTTTATTTGCTTTAATATTTGAAAGATTATTTATGTGATGCTTTCCTTTTCCCAAAATTTCATTTTATTTCAATAACCGTTACATAAAGAATAAAAAATGCACCAAAGTTTGACAGAGTACTAGATATCAAAATTAAAATTTAATAGTTGAAACCTTTATGCAAGAAAATCTTTATAAGATTTATTTTTCTCTCATTTATTGTAATTCTCTAAAAAATAATTAAATTATTTATATAACTTACTTTTTCGATCCTAATAAAATATAAATACTTAATCCCTTTATAAAAATTAAATAAATCCAGTTTGGAATTAAAATCCATCAGTAAACCAATTTCAAAAGTTTTTTTAACTCCTTGATGACAAAACTACCCAAAAAACTGCCCAAAATTTTTGGACCTAATTATCCCTTTCAGACAAGAACTGCCCAGGTATACTGATGCTATTTTTTATAAGTAAAATTATATATTATATTCTACAATAGTGACTAATAAAACAGTTACGATACATTGGCTCATTACAAGCGGAATACATATAGTAAGTTTACTGTCTTTATTCAATTCTTTACAGTAAGTACATCTTCAATTTATATCTCCCTCTATGGCTTTCTTCATTATTGAATTACTATTGTAATTGTATCCTATCAATCCCAAGGCCACACTAATCCTGAATTCTCCACGAGTCATTAGTTTACTGTGATTCTTATAAACTATATAAGAATTGATCAAAGTGATTTGGATAAAGTAATAAAAGCACGATTTCCATCATTTATTTGACTTTCTTCCAATTGCATAACTTTTGAGAAATTGATTAAAATAGTCAGCACCTGTCATTGATTGAGAATAGTTGGCTTCTATATTAGGCTTTATTTTTCCCACTTCAGAAGAGTGCCTAGCTGCTGTGTCTTAAAAAGAAGTAGATTCAATATTAGATAAAACTCAGACTACTCTCTTATCAAATCAGGCGAAAAATAGCAAAAGATTGTTGAAATGAAATTCTGTCGATTCAATTTATTTACTCTAAACTTTAGTAGACCAAGTCTATTTTTTCTCACTGCTCCATTTGCCCCAAATCTTCTACTTTCTAAAATTCTGAATAAATAAGGACTTGTATATCAATTATCACAGTATAAATGATGTCAATTTGGTCTTAATTCTTCAATCAATCTAAATACCACAGACATTAAGAGATTATTTTCTCTATTCGATGATTTACCTCGGTAAATTTCATAATTTCATAAATAGCTTGTTTTACAATTTCACAAAGTGAATACTTTGAATCCTCATTTTATTTGCTTGCTTGAAATATGGTGTCCTTTGAATTTTATCATACTTTCATCGATTGCATTTCTCTTCCTAACTCATAATTTCTTTTACAATGTTAGCACAAGATTTTGGCAATTGGAGATAGTTTTGATAATCGTTATGGAGACTGGGATAATAAAGGAGATGATAAGTGAATTATGAATAAGATTACGATATTTAAAATAAGTTCTTTAGTTAATGAACCTTGTTTCAGTATTATACTCACTTCTTTGGAGTGGCACGTTGTGTGCGCACTCCAGGGAAGTGAGTATGGAAACAATTTGAAGTTTTGATTCTGGCAATTAAATTTGGAACATAGATTATGAATTTTTTCTGTTTCTTTAAATTGATGCTTGAGATTTTATTTTAAGGCGACAATTGAGAACTAAGCAAATTTATATCATTCTTTATTCTTTTATCAGCATAGATTTAATATTTAATATTTTATTTCTTTTAAATACTCAACAAAAATTTTTTATAATATTTTAATAAGATAAATTATGTTTAGTAATGAGCAATTATAATAATTTAAACTAATTAAGTTCTTCTATTCTAATAAGCAATGCTAGCTTGGGTCTATATAGGCTTTTCGTACATGCACTAACCTCTTTAGATCACTTCCACTTGCTTAAAGTTACGAATTAACATATAATAACAAACAAAGTCTGATTTCCTCTATATTAGTTTGATTTATTTAATTCACTTCCGAACATATTGGAAATAAAAATTTCATTTTAGTCAAACTAACTGCCTTAAATGGGACTGGTTCTTTAAAGATATTATATTTTATAAATATTTTAACTAAGAAGTTTTTTCGAGGACAAATTCCTGAAAAACTGGCCATCTATCGATCTCACTTCCATCAATAGCATCAAATAGTTCTTTTATAAGCAGCTCACAAATAGCATTATTTTCCTCCTCAGTTCTTTTAATCCCTCTTTGCAAAGCTCCTTTTAAAAAATATACCTCAAGGTTTTTAAGTTCATGCATTATACCAGTTCTAATCTCTTCTGGTAGATTTTCAAAAGAAAGTTTGCTGTCATCCAAGTGTGGAAATGAAATAATTTTATATAAATCTGAAACTTCATTTAAAGCTCTTTGAACTTCTTCATATGTTCTTCCATACCAAGGTACTGTTATGTCTCTTTTTTCTTGTTCCGTAATATATCCTTTGGAAAAAGCATTTTCAACAGTTGTATTTATGATTGCACCAAAAGAGCATGTTGTTGATACATTTTCAAATAAAAACTGCACTATAAGACGTCCTGAGCTGGCAAGCTCTTTGTGCCGGTTACGAAGAAGGGTAACTAAATCGTTATGCGCGAGGGTGGAAGCTGTGATTTTAAATTCTGGATCATTAGAAGAAGAAGGAATAACATGATCAGGTGCGCTGATGGGTTGAGAAAGCCAATGAAATGCTGCTGATGAGAGTCCAATATGGACAGAATTATTAGGCAAAATTTGATCATAAAACGAACGACCAACAGTTAAGAAATATACACCTGGGAGCTTTAAATACGATTCTTCAGACTCCAAAATAGTTTTAAAAGTTTTTACTCATTCATTGTCTGGCAAATCGTTGTGAATAACAAGAATTTGTTTGGATGAATTTTCTCGAAACTTTGATAAAGCTTTTCTTAAAAAGAGCATAGAATTGTAGCCTTCAGATGAGCCATAGTCAGCAATTACAATTTGCTCGCTTTTCGAGCTGCTAACATGGACTAGACTTTCCATAAAATCATTTGATAATTTCATCAACAACATCCTTTGATAGAGTGATCCTTCATTATAACCATGGAGAACGTAGCCACCTGTTGACATCTATTATAATTAATAAAAAATTTAGTAAAAAAATCAATAAATTAATACTTCAAAGGCAATATTTTGGTTGCTTAGCACATTTATTTTACCTAATAAAATAGAAACTTTTTACTGAATTTGCCCTTTTCTAAAAGTTATTTTATTTTACTATCCGTTATTATAAAAGTCTAAAAAGTAATTCAAAGCAGCTAAAGAGCTAAGTATATAAACAAATATCTCATCAGACCTTATCGTTCTATTCTTGGAAGTCATATTTAAATTTGAGGCAACTAAAATATCTTGACTAATTTTTAGCTAAAAATAGATAGATATGAATGAAAATTTTTTATTAATTATAAGGCAAAATTCATTAAATACTTAGCAGAAGGCCACTTAATGAGACGCTATATTAAATTACTGTTGAGCATCGGAACGTTTTCGTTATTGAAATAAATAACTCTATATTTTTCTTCTTCTAGATCGATAGTTCTGTAAACATTTTCTGTTGTTCTTTCATACAACGCAGCTGACAAACTTGCTTTTTCTTCTTCATTTTTTTTCATGCAATTTTTCATTTGCATCTTGCAGATGTTGCCCAAAGCACATCGTCTCTCAGAAAATTGCAGAATTAGAGATCCATGTTCCACTAATTCTTTATATCCGAGCTTCAATAGATTTATAGGGTCATTATGCACAAATTCAACAGCTTTCTCTTTAAACTCTGAATTATTTGAAGATGAAGCCAGTGCACGATCAGGCGCAGAAAGATCTTCAGATAAGAAGTGAAAGTTATCTAGAAATTCCTATTGCTAATAATTATCAGGTAAAATCTGCTCAAAAAATTCTCTCAAGAGAAGAGAAATAAATATACGGGAGGTCTTAAATGCTTTTGATTCACCATTTATGGGCGATTCATTACGAAAATAAGAAGTGGTAGCTGAGAGGTTTCTTTGAAAGGTTTAAAGCATAAGTATGAAAAACATAGAGTTTAAGCATTCTGATTAGCCATAATCTGCAATGGCAATAATCAAGCTAGTCAAATTCCGTGCATTAGTGGAAAGAGTTTGACATTTTCATCTTTAAAGTTAATGCAGAGCTCAGATACTCGTTATAGATTTTAAAATACATAATTTGTTGAGGATATTTTATTAAGTTTAGTTCAATCACAATTTTAAATCATAAACATTTATTAAGAATTTGCTTCCTTTATTTCAATTAATTTTTAAAAATAGTCATATAAAATCTTTATTCAAATAAAAATTAATGAATATATTTTAAATATTTTTATTTGAAAATTTATATATTCAAATTGCAAATTTCTTAAAGAACATTCTGCTAATAATATCTTCATTAAATTAGGCTAAACTAATTTGTGAAAGTTCTTAGCCAAAACTTTTAAAACTCTTTTTAGAGTTTGTAGAATCCTATATAAAGATTTCAAATGTCTTTCAGCTATCAGGTGCTGTTTCTATGAGCAGGTTTTACTTAATAACTCTGTGCGTATAGAGTTTTAATCTGCAGCTCTCAATTGATTATTATCTCACAACTTTGTGTACTTATCGTCTTGCTCTATCGCTTCCAAAGATCCTGAATTTAAAGCTACTGTATCTGTAATTGCTCATAATTATTTGGTCATTCTCCTTCGAAAAAGACATAAAGAGCTTGCCAATTTAGGGAGATTTATCATTTAGATATCTGAAGTAACTATATCAACTGTGATATCATGTAATTTTTAATTCATCAGCAGAAATAATGCATATAAAGGATATATAACTGAAGATGGAAAGAGAAACATCGCAATGCCGACTTATTGAAAATCTGAAGAAGAATACAAAGGATTACGATTAATTCTCTCGCCTTTACAAAGTAATATCGTTAGAAAAAATGAATGGCAAGCAATTTTTACATAAAGTGAAGCAGCTATCTATAAATTTTTTGAAGGCGATATTGGAAAGAATGGAAAAGAAAGAAATCAAATATATGGCATTATATTAGGAATGTCACAGAGTTCGTTGAGACTATCAAAATTTGAAATGGTCACAATGCCATCCAATTTTTCTTTGGAAGATTTCTACATATATCTAAAAAGTGTTAGTTCTCTTTTAAGGTCATGCTTATTATTAAATTTATTAACTTTAAATGATCATTTTAATCTACAGTTCATGAATGTTTTAAAAAAAAGCTTAAGAGATTTTAATATATATTTCTATACAATTGTTTTACTGGATTACTCAAGATCAGCTTTCTAACATTTATGATAAATTTGTTGATCTCTTTTTTTTGCGCCTAATAGTGTATCATATCTGAATTTATTTAGCCTCTTAAAAAGGGAAAAGATATAATGCTTTCTGTACATCATTTATTAAATTAAAATAAAAAGAACTTTGAGTTAAATATGCTGATCCTTTTTAATTTGACTTTGCTATTTCCTTTTAATTTGTTTACTGAATAGTGAGAAATAAAATTTAACTTTCAAACAATAATGGATGATATAAGAATTCAGATACTATGATGTTTAATAGTTTTTATAATTGATAAAGACATAAAAATGATACAATTAAGATCTTATAATAAATTCATTTGCTAGTAAAACAATTTATTAAAATGAGTAGATTGATATATTTATAATTTAAATATACTTTTATAATTTGTTTTTAAGAGTTTAATTATTTTTAATAGTTTTTAAATATAAAACTATAAAAATCCAAAATTTTAATTGTTTGAGCTGCTTTAAGCTTTTATTTAAATTTTTAAATCATAGGCAGTTTAGTTTTTTGTCGGAATATTTTAAATCATTTATTTGATCCTTTGTCCCTCCATCCTTTATCAAATCATAACTCATCGCTCGATCAAGGAGTTAAAAAATTAAAAATGCTTGTAAAGCCCTATCATTTTTTTTTAAACTTAAAGTTGTTATTCTATTTAAAATATTTTAAAAAGAGCAATAAATATTTAGTTAAGCAATAGCTATCGGCTTGAACTTAGGGTATAAGAAAAACGGCATTTTTTGGACAAGTAAGAATTGCTTTCAATTTAAAGTGTTCATTTTAATATAAATGCAAATGCATATGGAGTATCAAATTTACAAATCATAGACCTTTTTATGTACGAATGGTATTATTAGGAACCCTATCAAAAATTAGCATCTTAGGAGTGGAATGAATGCCTAATAAAACTTATAGAGATTATGAGGGTTGCTTTTCTCTTGTTAAAGATACTTTAGTGTAGAAATAAGATGCTTTATTATATTTGTATATTATAAAACATTAAAATTAAGAGCAAATATCATATAAGATCTAAACTCAAGTCTCATAATTTATAGAAAAATAAACCCTTTGTTCTAATCTTTCAAATTGCTACGCTGATGTTACAGATATTGTTTAAAATTTTAAAAGCAGATTTAATTTTCTCTTTGTATTTAAATTTAAATATATATATTATTTTTATATACAAATTAAGCTATAAATAAGATTAATAACTTAAGAAGTTTTCTCGAGGACAAATTCCTGAAAAACTGGCCATCTATCAACTTCGCTCCCATCAATAGCATCAAATAATTCTTTAATAAGCAATTCATAAATAGCATTATTTTCTTCCTCAGTTCTTTTAATTGCCCTTCGTAAAGCACCTTTTAAAAAATATACCTCAAGGTTTTTAAGTTCATGCATTATACCAGTTCTGATCTCTTCTGGTAGACTTTCAAAAGAAAGTTTGCTGTCATCCAAGTGTGGAAATGAAATAATTTTATATAAATCTGAAACTTCATTTAAAGCTCTTTGAACTTCTTCATATGTTCTTCCATACCAAGGTACTGTTATGTCCCTTTTTTCTTGTGCTGTAATATATCCTTTATTAAAAGCGTTTTCAACAGTTGTATTTATGATTGCACCAAAAGAGCATGTTGTTGATACGTTTTCAAATAAAAACTGCACTATAAGACGTCCTGAGCTGGCAAGCTCTTTGTGCCGATTACGAAGAAGGGTAACCAAATCGTTATGCGCAAGGGTGGAAGCTGTAATTTTAAATTCTGGATCATTAGAAGAAGAAGGAATAACATGATCAGGTGCGCTGATGGGTTGAGAAAGCCAATGAAACGCTGCTGATGAGAGTCCAATATGGACAGAGTTATTAGGCAAAATTTGATCATAAAACGAACGACCAACAGTTAAGAAATATACACCTGGGAGCTTTAAATACGATTCTTCAGACTCCAAAATCGTTTTAAAAGTTTTTACTCATTCATTGTCTGGCAAATCGTTGTGAATAACCAAAATTTGGTTGGATGAATTTTCTCGAAATTTTGATAAAGCTTTTCTTAAAAAGAGCATAGAATTGTAGCCTTCAGATGAGCCATAGTCAGCAATTACAATCTGCTCACTTGTAGAGCGGCTAACATGGGCTAGACTTTCCATAAAATCATTTGATAATTTCATCAACAACATCCTTTGATAAAGTGATCCTTCATTATAGCCATGGAGAACGTAGCCACCTGTTGACATTTATTATAATTCTCAAAAAGATTAGTCAAAAAATCAATGAATTAATGCTTCAAAGGCATATTTGAGCATTTTTATTTATTTAATAAAATAAAATTTATTCTTGAGTTTGCCCTTTTCAAGTCATTTTACTATCCGTTATTAAAAAAGTCCAAAAAGGCAATACAAAACTGGCTAAAAAATAGATATTAAAAATAAGATTTAATTGGCTAAACTTTTATTGAAATAAATATGTCATAAGAACTTTTTCACTCTACTCTACAAATCTTATTTAAATTGAGATAACTTGAATATCTTGCTAATTTCTAAGATAAATTGCATAATAATTATTAAGCGAAATATAATAAATAATTAGGCAAGGAAAACAGATTTTAATTGCCTTATTGATCCCTTTTAATTAAAAACAAAATCTTGAATTTCCAAGAGATGGAAGATACCCAAATAACTTATTAATTAAGATCGATTGCCAAGAAATTGCAATTTGGATATATAATTACTCTAATTAAATTTAAACCAAAAAACTCTTCCAATTTAAAGATGAGTTCCTTTATTTTGAATAAAATTTATAAAAAATTAATAACTAATCATTCCTATATATGTACTTTTGCACATTTGACAAATACGTCTCTCAAAAATAAAGATGCGAAAAAATAGAATCTATCAGGAAATTTATTGATATAAAATTAATATGATTTTATAGAGCTGAGTGATCTAAATTATTAGTTTCAAACACTTTCACTTTAATAATTCTATTTTAATTCAATTTAATAAATATTTCAATCAAAAAAAGCTTAATCAATTATGGATTTATTTTTCCTGGGAGTTTTTCAAGCGCAACAATATATAGTTCGGTAAAGAGTTGCTGATCTTTTGCCACAAAAAGATCCTTTATCTCATCAACATACAGTTTCAGTATTTCATTTCTCTCTTCCTCTGATCTTTTAATTGTTTTTTGCAACTGGAATCCCACAACCATCCTACTCATTCCAGTAACTATTTCAATATTTTTTTCACTCTTCCCGTTGAACATGGAGACTTTTTCTTTATTGAAATAAATGACTCTATACTTTTCTCGTTCTTGATCTAAAGCCCTCTGGACTTCTTCCGTTGTTCTTCCATAAGACGCAGCTGTCAAATTTGTCTTTTCTTCTTCATTAATTATTCCTTTTTCATACAATTTTTCATTTGCATCTTGCAGATATTGCCCAAAATCCATTGTCTCACCAGCGAATTGCAGAATTAGTGATCCATGGTCCACTAATTCATTATATCTGAGCTCTAAGAGGTTTATAAGGTCATTATGTGCAAATTCAGCAGCTTTCTCTTTGAACTCTGGATCATTTGATGATGAAGCCAGCACGTGATCAGGAGCAGAAAGATCTTCAGATAAGAAATGGAAAGATATTGAAGAAATTCCTATTGTTACTGAATTATTAGGTAAAATCTGCTCAAAAAAAGATCTCCCAACAGAGGAGAAATAAACATTTGGGAGGTTGATGTAAGAATCTTGATGCTCCAAAATTGTCTTAAATGCTTTTGACCAGCTATTTGTGGGCAAATCATTATGGTAGACAAATATTGGCTGCTGAGAGGCTTCTCTGAAAGGGATTAAAGCATACTTTATAAAAAGCATAGAATTTAAGCATTCTGATGAGCCATAATCTACAATAGTTATCGTTGAGTTTGTCAAAGTTCTTGCATTGCTAAGAGCTTCTTGGAAAACGGTTGACATCCTCATCATCAAAGTTAATGCAGGGCTCGAATACTCGTTATAGTTTTTAAATGCATAATCAGTTGACGACATTTTATTTGCTTTTATTAATCACAATTTTTAATCATAAAAATCTTCATCAAAAATTCTTAATTATTTTAATAGCTGCCTAAGTTGTTTTCTTCGAGCATTCACAAACTGTGATTTGTAAAACTCAAGATAAAAATGAGTTCTAGCTAATAAAAGACTGATGATTTAAAATTTAATAATAAAAATGACCTCAAGATAGAACTTTTTTAACTACTAGGAGAAATTTTCTCAAGAACAATTGAATGATACTGTGACCAATTCCAATTTTGATTATTCTCAATGAACTCCGTAACTTCCCTGACATAATGCTCAAATATTTGATTTCTTTCTTCTTCGCTTCTTTTGACTACTTTTTGCAATAACTCCTTCAAAGAAAATAGAGATAGTCTTTTAAAGCCATCAATAACTTTAGGCAGCACCTCAGGAGGAGGATCTTCATTCCAAAATTGTTCGCCTCCTATCTTCCCTAACGAGACTACTTTGTAAAGATCAGAAATTTCAGCTAAAGCCCTTTGTATTTCTTCATCAGACCTTCCATATGTTGGCATTGTGATGCTTCTCTTTTCTTCTTCAGTTATATATCCTTTAGCGCACATTATTTCTGCTGTTGAATTGAAAATTACACTTGATATCACATTTGGTAAAGTGTCATCTGCAATCTGGATGATAAATCTCCCTGAATTGACAAGCTCTTTATGTCTCTGTCTAAGGAGAGTGACCAAATCATTATGAGCAACTTCAGATGCAATAGCTTTAAATTCAGGATCTTTGGAAGCTGATGGGATAACGTGATCAGGAGCACAAAGTGGTTGAGAAAGTCAATGGAGAGATGCAGATGAAAAACCTATATGCACAGAATTATTAGGCAAAATCTGCTCATAGAAAGAACGCCCGATAGCCGAAAAATAGACATCTGGAACTTTTATATAGGATTCTTCAAATTCTAAAAGGGTTTTAAAAGTTTTCACCCAATTGTTACTTGGCAAATCATTGTGAATAACAAGAATAGATTGCGTGTAAGTCTCTCTGAATTTAGAAAGAACTCGACTTAAAAAGATCATTGAGTTGAATCCTTCAGATGAGCCATAATCTGCAATCACAATTTGGTCATTTGATAAAGTGCTAACATGTGAAAGACAATTCCCAAAAGAATCTGACGCTTTCATCAATAGCATTCTTTGGAGAAGCGATCCTTCGTTATAGCCGTGAAGAGCAAAACCACCTGTTGACATTTTTGTAACGAAAATAAATTATAGCTGTTTCATATTTTTAAATTTAGCTCAAGAGAGATAAATGGCTAAGTTATTTAGATATTAAAATAATTATTTAGGTGCCAAAGTCTTATCAAGAGCTCTAAAGCATCAATTCCTAATCACCTCTCGAGATGATATCGCAATGTATCAATATTATGAATCGCTATTATAGCTTATTATGTGTGCTTTATTAATTTTTATTTGAATTATTTAATCTATTGTAGCAGCGGGTTGAGATTGTGCAATTTTTGCCTGTGATAGAAAAAATTATTGATTTTACTATAATCATATAGCTTAAACAAGACTAAAATAGTTATTAGCAGTTATCTCTTATTATAAGTGCCTCAAATAATTTTATGCCTGTATATCATCTTTCAATAAGCAAATAGCATTAAATTTAATGAATCTAGAAGATAAAATAAGGATGTCCTAATATCATTAGACACAACAAATGATTTTCCGTAAGTCATTTAAATTCTGTTACCTCTTGCAACAAAATTTATGATATAATAAATTTGCAGCAAATGCAATACCAAATCACATATCAAATATAATTCAAGTAGGTACCAAAATGTGATATATGGCATAAGACCTTCTATATCGATCCCAGATTGTGCCAATTTTTAAATGCAAGCAAGAGTCTTAAAAATAAAAGATATAATTAACACTTCATATATTGTTACACCTTATTACTATTCACAGCCCATAGAATGCGCAAACTTGAAATATGCTCAACCATTAATCACAAACGATACTAAGTGTGTATGTATCACATTGGCTTACATAAAATCAATTTCATCCACTTCTTAGCATGTAAAAAAGCTTTCTGAAAACCAGAGCAAGCACAGCCAAGGAAATAATCATAACAATATTTGTTATTTTTTTAAGCCATTTTATTTGCTACCAATATTAAAAGTTTAAAATAATTTAAAGCTGTTAAAGAAACACAAATTAAATATAATTTCTAAACTTTTGTTGCAACAATAATGGTAAAGACTTATTACTCTACTCTATTCAAGTAATATTTAAATTTGAGACAACTAGCAATTTTTGGATATCAAATAGATAGAATTGCACCAAAACTTATATCAATTTCTCAGAATAATACAATATACGATTAGGTAGGAAAGACAAATTTCTAATTATCTTAGATATTTATGGAACCTAATCAACAGATTTTTATTTAATATTTTAAATTTATTTAAACTAAATTTCCTATGCTTTAGGCTACTATTTTCTTTTATTTTGTTCTTTCAGTTTTAATTTCAGTAGTAGGCGTCTGGAAAATTGTGAACATTATCTCAGCTTCATTATTTTCATTATTTTCTTTAGCTTTTTTCTTTTTATATTTTTCAATAAGCTCTATAAATTTCATAGTTAAATAAGTAGTAATTGCTATTTTAACTAATGATGTAAAGAAAATATTAACCGTATAGCTTATACCTGTATTAAGAACCCAAACTCTACTAATATCTTCATCAAACTGAATAGCATATAATGCTATGCTTCACAAAAAATAAAACATAATACCCCATGCAAAAAATAATCCTACCCATCTTTTTATTTTGATTTGTCTTTTAATTTTTATATATTGAATTGCTGTTATTTGGCCAGTTATTTTTTTCTCTATAAATAGTTTACTTAGAACTGAGACTATAAATGTCATTAATAAAGACGACCATATCATAATCCAAAAATCATGCCAGCTGTAATTGATTGAAAAGCCTTCTGAACTATTGTCTCTAGTTATGGAGTTTGTTGAATTTGTTGAATTTGTGGTAAAATTTTGGACTGAGGTGGAAGTGGAATTTTCATAGAACATGCCAATAAAAAACATCTGTCCTAAGAGAACTAAAAAATATAAAGTAATTCTGCAAAGGCTGGGATTCTGAGGCACTCTTTTGAACAGAATATTAAATAACTCATGCTTTTCTGAGATAATTCTCAGCCATTTTCTTGCTTTAGATTGCTCGATTTCTTCAATTTCAGTACTTTCAGAGCTGATTTCATCTGTAAAGCTATAAACATAAACTTCATCAGGCTGATCAAAAGCTTCACTTTGATCTTTTAAATCGTTTTTACATGTTTGCCTTTTTTTACAGCATTTTCAAGGCGAATACTCTATTTCTGTAGATAGATTTATTTCATTATAGCATTCAGTAAGTTCTCTAGCCTCACTATTTTTAGCTTGATGATTATGTTTGGGTGACTTTGAGAATGATGTTTCCTGCACCCCATCTTTTAATTCATCATTATGATTTTTTATTTTCTTCTTACAACAGAAAATAAGGTTCTTTAGTTGATCTTTTTTAGACATATATTCAGTTTTTGGATCTTCATCAAATTTATTTATAACTTTTTCCAGTTTTTTTGGTATCCCTTTCAGGTTTTTTCTAATTTCTTCTTCTATTTTTTCTTCCTTTTTATCTTTTTTATATGTAATAATTGCTAAAATAATATAAATTATCAAAGTAGCAATACCAAAATATAGACCAATTGCATTTGACTGATTTAAGCTATTTCATGCATATATATTTACAGTATCACCAATATTTGAATTTATTATTGTTGAAGCTGCAGAGTCGATGGCTGCAAAACTTGTGAAATGATTGCAACTACAGATGATGCTTTCTGATTTTATTTGCTGGTTTTTACAACCCTGAGCACTTCAATTCATAGATTTTGTGTCTAAATAAGCGCATTCAGGAACAAAATCTGAGTATTTAAGATTCCAGACAGGAATTTCTATTAAGATATATGTGGATGTCATATTCAATTCAATTTTTTGATTCCTCTGAACGTCGTACATTGAGAAATCAACAACAGATGATGATAAACTTCCAGGATTATTTGGAGACTTCAGGAGGGCCATAGAGATACCAACTTCAGTTGCTGATGTGTAGCTCTCTAATATAGATGAAATATTGGATGGTAATGATACTGAAGCACTTTTGGAGCTTGAATATAATTGAAAGTCATCAAGGTTTTTATTTTCCATTACTGTTAGGGTAATTTCTAAATTGTCAGTTGTAATAAAATTTTTTTCATTAATAACCATTTGTGAAAGGATAAGCTTACTAAGGCTATTTATCGTGTCAACTCCTTTTTCAAGGCTATCCGTCTTATTAACTAAACTTGATGCATTATACTGGTAAGATTGATCAATTACTATAAAATAGCCATCAGCTTGCTCATTTGTCAGAATCCACGATTGTGGGATATTATCAACTATACTATTTATCATTTCAAACACTTTAGTTTCAACGTCATGATCCACTAAATAAGGGTTGAGCGTTATCATTGTTAACAAGTTTGCATAGGTTGAAATTGATTGACTATCCAAGTTGCCTCTGTCAATTAAACTTTTAGTTCAATATAGAGTTGAGTTGACTACTTCTTCTAGAAATACCTTGTCGTCACCAGAACGATTTATAAATTCACCTTTTAGATAATAGTCTCTATTAAGGATAGAGCTACACAAATCGCTAATTGCTCCAGGGTATGTTTGAGGATCAGAAGTTATTGAATAAATATAGCTTGCAGAGTTTAAATATACTTCAGTTTGGTTTAGATTTTTATTTTTCGATATCTTTACCTTCACGATTTCTCTTGAGAAGGCTCCTAAACCATCATAAACATCTACAAAAATAGATAAATCGTTTTGGCTCAGATAGGGAAAAGTCGTATAATGTGTCGAGCTTTGATTTTTTATATTCAGAAAAACATAATCATTATCAGTTAAATATCCAAATGAGTAGGTAAATGGGTAATCATTTTCTTGATCAGTCCATCCTAAAGCCTCCATTTCAAAAATTGTATCTAATTCTATACCTTCGCCTGGAGTTATATTAAGACTTCCTAAACTTGGAGGAGAATTGGCATAAAAAGAGTAAAAAAATGAAGAATAGTGACTTCCGTCAAAAACAGCTAAATTAAGAGTGTAAGTAATTCCAGGAGTTAAAGAATATTGTGAGATTGCAATTGCATATTGATCAAGTGGAGTTGTGAATTCAAGATTTTCTCCACTTACTAAGCTCCATTGATAAGAAAGCTGTTTATTTTGATCATTTTCAGTGGATGCGGCTAGTGGAACTCTTTTGCCTCCTGATATAGCATCTGATTGGGTGTTAGTTAAGGCATTAAAGATATTTAATTCAGGCACATAATAATTGACAGTGCTTATTTTAATAATCTTTTCAGCTTGCACTGAGTATTTTCCTTGTCTTCCATTCGAAAAATCAGCTGTAGCTGTCAGGGTAAATGTATACTCGATTCCAATTTCCAAAGAATTTGAAGGTACTTTTAAAACTGATGAATAAGGAGCAGAAATTAATGACGAGCAATCGATTGAGCTACTCTTTGTGCACTTTCAGCTAAATAATAGCGCTCTATTTTCATTTGGGTCATAGCTGGAGCTTGCATCAACAACAAATGCTCTGGTAATATCTGCATTCCCATCTGTCCGTGAAAATCTGATGATTGGAGAAGATGGAAATATAGAAATTTCAATGGTTCCGACTCCTTTGGTATTTGAATTTAAGCTTGTTACTTCCAAAGCAAATGTAGCAAACGTGTATAAAGGAATACTTCTTGCAGGGATATACAAGCTTGATGGCCATTTTTGGTTTTCCCAAATAGATTTCTCATCCACAGATGTCAAATTCCCAGTTGCACTAACAAGTTTCCAGCTTAAATCAAGCTCACTAATATCTTCACATGATACAATTGACCCAGCAGCATAAAAATTTGACTGGGTTATTAATAATTGATTGTTTGTAGCTCTATCAAAATTTACTGAAATTCCGTTTGGAATTGATTCAATGACAATTGAATTTGTACCTACACTACCCAAAACATTTCTAACTGTGAGAGTAACTGTGATGCTTGCTGTTGATAAATCACTACTTGGTATAGAAAAGGAAGAAATTTGTTTTTGATAATCGGTATTGAACTGCAATAAGGCTTTCAAAGGGGGGTCTGATGAGATTGCTCATTTATATTCGAGAGCAGAGTTAAGATTTCCTGTTGATTTTTGGCCTGAAATTAACAAATCCTGGCAATTGTATAATACTGTATTGGGAGCATCTATTATAGATAGAGGAGTGATAGGAGTTACAGAGTATTTTAGGGATAAATTTATATCCTTTGCATCATATCCACATTCTGTACCGCACTTTAGCGATCCTTTTATAAGCGATACTACTTCATCTTTTATAGCAAAGTCCTTTCCAAGCTCAACAGTAATATTTTTGGAGTAAAGGATGCAAATATAATCTAATCCAAATTTTGCTAATATGGTCATTGGAAAAATATTTTCACATTTCAGCCCTGATATATCAACAGCAATTGAAAACTCAAAAATTATTTTCAGGAAGTTTGACGTAAAATAGCCATTTATTTCATTAGACTGGAGATATCTAACACAGCCAGAGCATTGATTAATACCTGGCTGAGACCCATCACTGCATTTACAAGTTTTTGATACATCGTCATATATCAAATTATCAGCACAAGTGCACGGAGGAACATTATTCGCGTTTGTTTTGCATATTTCACAGTTAGCAAATTTCAAATCGACATATAATTCACAAAGTGGATTTTGGTGCATATTGCAAATATCACCTCCTCTTGCACATCCATACAAGCAGTAATTGCTGCAAGAGCTGCAAGATTTGGAAGTAACATCATAAAATTCTTTAAAATTGCAATTTATTAAGCCATCATTGTTCTCAGTGCAGAACGGGTAGCCGCATGATGTAGAGGATCATGAAGCGACTGAGTTCATTGCATAATTATATAATTTTAATGAATATATATATCCAACAAATCCGTTACTCATTTCTCAATTTCCCAGTTGAGCTTGGTGATTATACTCATAATAAAAATAATCGCTAATGGTTTTTGAATCAACCATTTGATCGTTTATAAATAGCTTCAAAAATGATCCTGACTTATAAGAATAAGAAACAATCACCCTCTGCCAGATATTAAAAGAATAGAATGGACTTTCTAAGGAAAATAGATTTGACGTCTGCCCATCAATACTTGTTAAGTTATATCATACTGTGTGCTTATAGGAAGACAAATCATATTTTTGAGCTGTGACAATCTTTATTACATAAGAATAATCAGTATAAAGGGAATATAGAGCACCATTGTAATTATCATACATAACCATTGCCCATATATCAATTGTATGATTTAATCAGAGCGCGATCCCTTTTGAGTTCGTATCCCGCTTAGGAAGTGATGCAAATGAGTAACCATTAAAATATAAGCCTCGGTAAGGTAAAACCCAAGGATCATTTGCATCATAATCGTTATAGAATGAGTCAGTACTTCCCATATAAATTGGGTAATTATTAACAGAATCATACTGAACATTTGAAATTTTTGTGAACTCATAACTTGCAATGCATGAATTTGAAGGATAATAATTAGAATCATCAGTTAGGCACCACTTTTCTAATTGATAAAACCCAGGATTGCAAGAGATGCAATCATATGCATGTTCCCCAATGCATGATTCACAGCCAGGCGAGCAGTAAATGCATTCAATGCCAGATACAGAAACTTTATAAGGCGACTGACAGCTGCATGGAGTTCCTGAAGCATTTGCTACACATTGATCGCAATCACCACTATTAAATCCATGGCAAATTTCACATAAAGGATCAAAACAAATATTGCAAGATCCATTTCTTACGCATCCATTACTGCATGACGCATCACAAGAAGTGCGGACACCGTTGTCCATTCACTCTTCAATAGCACAAGATCAAAGGCAGTTTGCCATATTTCCAGTGCCGCACAAGTCATCAAAATAAGCTGCACTAAAATCAAATATCGCACAGTTCCAAAATTGAAAGGTATAAAGGAAGCCATAGAAAGAGCCTAAGACAATTCTATTGTATGAAGGATTATCCTTATCTCTATAAATGTATCCATCCTTTACTTTAGTATCCACAGGAGCATTATTCATATACGATTTGTAATTAGTTGCTCCTGATGAATAAAAAATTGTATGAGAAAAATAAACCCATACTCCAGTGTTCACATTCATTGAACTTGAAATAGCATCAATTTTTTCAAATTCATTTTCTAGAGTTATACACATGTTTCCATATATATCAATCATCGCCATTCAGTCGTGTCCATGCCAAAAAAAGCCTTGAGTAGGCATTGAGCCTGGGTTTATTCACACCCAATATCCAAGTGAAAAATTAATTGAAAAATATATATTAGAAACAGACTGTAAAATTGTCCCATGAAAATAAAGTCCTCTGTTTAAGGCAGGAATTGAATCACCTGCAGATGGCGAGTAAAAAAAGTAAGAAGTACTTGCAGTTGATCCAGCTTGAAAAATTCCATCATAAGTCCCTGAAAAGCTTCCATCAAATCGAGAGTTTATTAAAATCGAATTAACTTCTGAGCACCCCGTTGAAAATCCATAAGGGCAGCTTCTCAAGCATATTTTTGAAGCTAGAATGTTAGGGGATAAGCAAGTATCACACAAAAATAAGCCTGAGCCTTCACAAACACTGCATAAGTTATCACAAACCCAGCAAGAATGTGATATAGAATCTTTGTAATAGGCATCTGATTTGCATTGACAAACACCATTTATAGGAGTCATATTTGAATTGCAAGTATTGCATGATATCGTAGGTGCGTTGCAAACTTGGCAACTTTCATCATAGCACATGTTACAATTGTCTACATCACTTGAACAACGTCCCTTAACCAAAACTATTCCTGAAACTATTGGATCTCCAATACCTAAGTTTATGAAATTTACTGGAAATGCACCATTTACATATAAAATAAACTGACCATTTATATAGGCAGCTCCATTGTAAACGGTAAATTCGAGAAAAATATCATATGCATTGAGAGATCCGACTTTGGCAAAGATATCTAAATCTGATATTATCATAAAATAATCTCCAAACATTACTGTAAAGACTCTTTTATTCGGTGCTGTGTAAGTGATTTCTGCGAATTGAAGAATTAATACATAGTCTCCATCTTCTGATAAAAGAATTGAATAAGTCCAATAAGTTCCGGAACTTGATCGGAAAGATTGATAAATAGTTGGATTTTTAGTTCCTCCAATTGGATTCGATGTTCTCTCAACATAGGTAGTGGGAGTTGTGTAGTAGGCTAATGGATTATAAACAAAACCAAGCGTCGATGAGTATGAATCTGTTGAGCCGCAGATTATTGCTAAAGAAACTTTAGATGAGTTAAAGCCTAACACTAAGCAAAGGTTTGCGATGAGAAAGCTTCTTAGGTATAAACTCATTTATTATTAACCATCGTTGGAAAAAGGTCTTTCGTAATTCAAAATAAAACGAAAACTATCAGTCGAGCTATTAAATAAAAAGAAAATTAAGTTTATTTGACTTCTAGAGCGAAAGCAAATTAAATAATTTTATTTCTTTAAGGTATTTTTTTCTAGCAATTTTGAATGTATTTAAATTGCCAAGCTAGCAACCAAAAAAGCAACTTTAAACAGAATTTATATTATTCACATAATTTAGGGCATTTAATTTATACCAGCATATATAGGCTGAATGATTAAAACTACTTCTAGTGAGATAAAGGATATTTGATTAACTTCTATTGAATATTCTTTCATATTTAATAGAACATATTTGACAGACTCATAGTCAAATTTTATTTTGTCAAAATAAATTTTATTATGCCCTTAACTTCATACTAAGTATACTCTCTTCTGTTCAAGCAGTATCATAATCAGTCCCTCGCAGCGAATTTCACTAGAATATTTGAGGGATTGTTGTGTAATAATAGTAATGACCTTCAATTATTAAGTTATGGATTTAATATAAAGTACTGCCATAATGTCTCCATAGTAAGGGATCTCTTTAGATGAGCTACTCGTTTGCTTTATCACATTTTTCCAATTGCATAAGTTAAATTATTGGTTAAATATTTCTAGTATTCTAAAATAAAGAGCTTAGTAGTATTTTTAACACAATATTTTATTGCAAAAAGACTCAGTTTGATAGTTTTTTTTTAAATCTAGAACTCTCAGGAATTCATGATCTTAGAGAAGCAGGGATTATAAAGTAGACCATGCAGGGAAAGAATGGAAGATTGCTGAATAGAAAATAAAGGATCTTCTACTGGAGGAAGAGGTTTGGTATACGATGATGATTGTCATTGAATAATCTTGCTTCTAAAAGGCTGCAGGACTCCCTACGCAGTGGGCCTTTCAGAAGGCCACTGAGAGGAATTGGTCTCATGAAGCCATCGAAAAATAAACTGATAAAAATTAACAAGTCTAGAGTTTGAATGATAAAAAAACAAAATTGGATCCTGAATTTGTGTCCTAAATTTCCACAGCTACTGTATGATTTGCAAGACGATGCAGGTAGAACTACCAAAGCATAGAGTATTATAATTAAGCAATCAGAATCAATCAAAATGAAGCATTATATCAATAGCATAGGGTAATAAATACTTTCTTCTTCTTCAAGAAATTTTGGACTTCCCTCGCCGGACATTATGAAGGACCTGCCATTTCAAATTATGTTTTTATTTTTAAAATGAAATATTATTTATTGCTTATTGTCTCAATATATGGAATAAGACCATCTATATCAATCCCATATTGTGCCAATTTTTAAATGCAAGCAAAAGTCTTAAAGATAAAAGATATAATTAAGGCTTCATATATTTTTACACCTTATTGCTATTCACAGCCCATAGAATACGCAAACTTGAAATATGCGCAACCATTAACACAAAAGATACTAAGTGTGCATGTATCATATTGGCTTACATAAAATCAATTTCATCCACTTCTTAACATGCAAACAAGCTTTCTGAAAATCAGAGCAAGCACAGCCAAGGAAATAATACAAGTTATAAGGGGGAGGGAACTAATCAAAATATAGTTTGTGATTTGTATAAGCCATTTTATTTGCTGCCAATATTAAAAGTTTAAAATAATTTAAAGCTGTTAAAGAAGCACAAATTAAATATAATTTCTAACTTTTATTGCAACAATAATGGCAAAGAGCTTATTACTCTACTCTATACAAGTAATATTTAAATTTGAGAAAACTGGAAATTTTTGAACATCAAATAGATAGAATTGCGCCAAAACTTATATCAATTTTTCAGAATAATACAATATACGATTAGGAAAGGAAAGGAAAGACAAATTTTTAATTATCTTAGTAAAAATTGTATTAGCTTATAAGATTCTAGTATGATTTTAATTAATTTCTTAATCTAATACATAGTCTAAGATTATTATGGAATCTAATCAACAGATTTTATGTTTGAGATATTAAGCCTAATTAACCTAAATTTTTTTATGCTTTAAGTTACTATTTTCTTTTATTTCATTCCTTCAGTTTTAATTTCAGTAGTAGGCGTCTCGAAAATAGCAAAATTTATCTCAGCTTCAATATTTTCATTATTTTCTTTAGATTTTTTCTTTTTATATTTTTCAATAAGCTCTAATAATTTCATAGTTAAATAAGCAGTAATTGCTATTTTAACTACTGATGTAAATAAAATATTAACCGTATAGCTTATACCTGTATTAAGAACCCAAACTCTACTAATATCTTCATCAAACTGAATAGCATATAATGCTATGCTTCACAAAAAATAAAACATAATACCCCACGCTAAAAATAATCCTACCCATCTTTTTATTTTGTTTTGTCTTTTAATTTTTATATATTGAAATGCTGTTATTTGGCCAGTTATTTTTTTCTCTGTAAATAGCTTACCTAAAACTGAGACTATAATTGTCATTAATAAAGACGACCATACCATAACCCAAAAATCACGCCAGCTGTAATTGATTAAAAAGCCTTCTGAGCTATTGTCTTTAGTTATGGAATTTGTTGAGTTTGTTGAATTTGCTGAATTTGTTGAATTTGTTGAATTTGTGGTAAAATTTTGGGCTGAGGAGGAAGTTGAATTTTCATAGAACATGCCAATAAAAAACATCTGTCCTAAGAGAACTAAAAAATATAAAGTAATTCTGCAAAGGCTGGGATGCTAAGGCACTCTTTTGAAAAGAATATTAAATAGCTCATGCTTTTCTGAGATAATTCCCAGCCATTTTCTTACTCTAGATTGCTCGATTTCTTCAATTCCAGTACTTTCAGAGTGGATTTCATCTGTAAAGCTATAAACATAGACTTCATCAGGTTGATCAAAAGCTTCACTTTGATCTTTTAAATCATTTTTACATGTTTGCCTTTTTTTACAGCATTTTCAAGGCGAATTCTTTATTTCTGTAGATGGGTTTATTTCATTATAGCGTTCAGAAAGTTCTCTATCCTCACTATTTTTTTCTTGATGATTATGTTTGAGTGGCCTTGAGCATGATGTTTCCTGCACCCCATCATTTAATTCATCACTGTGATTTTTTATTTTCTTCTTACAACAGAAAATAAGGTTCTTTAGTTGATCTTTTTTAGGAATATATTCAGTTTTTGGATCTTCATCAAATTTATTTATAATTTTTTCCAGTTTTTTTGGTATTCCTATCAGCTTTTTTCTAATTTCTTCTTCTATTTTTTCTTCCTTTTTATCTTTTTTATATGTAATAATTGCTAAAATAATATAAATTATCAAAGTAACAATACCAAAATATAGACCAATTGCATTTGACTGATTTAAGCTATTTCATGCATATATATTTACAGTATCACCAATATTTGAATTTATTATTGTTGAAGCTGCAGAGTCAATGGCTGCAAAACTTGTGAAATGATTGGAACTACAGATGATGCTTTCTGATTTTATTTGCTGGTTTTTACAACCCTGAGCACTTCAATTCATAGATTTTGTGTCTAAATAAGCGCATTTAGGAACAAAATCTGAGTATTTAATATTCCAGACAGGAATTTCTATTAAGATATATGTGGATGTCATATTCAATTCAATTTTTTGATTCCTCTGAAGGTCGTACATTGAGAAATCAACAACAGATGATGATAAACTTCCAGGATTATTTGGAGACTTCAGGAGGGCCATAGAAATACCAACTTCAGTCGCTGATGTGTAGCTCTCTAATATAGATGAAATATTGGATGGTAATGTTACTGAAGCACTTTTGGAACTTGAATATAATTGAAAGCCATCAAGATTTTTAATTTCCATTACTGTCAGAGTAATTTCGAAATTATCAGTTGTGATAAAAATTATTTCATTAATAACCATTTGTGAAAGAATAAGCTTACTAAGTCTATTTATCGTGTCAACTCCTTTGTTAAGGCTATCCGTCTTATTAACTAAACTTGATGCATTATACTGGTAAGATTGATCAATTGCTATAAAATAACCATCAGCTTGTTCATTTGTCAGAATCCACGATTTTGGAATATTATCAGCTATACTATTTATCATATCAAACGCTTTAGTTTCAACGTAATGATCCACTAAATAAGGGTTGAGCGTTATCATTGTTAACAAGTTTGCATAGGTTGAAATTGATTGACTTTCCAAGTTGCCTCTGTCAATTAAACTCTTAGTTCAATATAGAGTTGAGTTGACTATTTCTTCTAGAAATATCTTGTCGTCACCAGAAGGATTTTTAAATTCACCTTTTAGATAATAGTCTCTATTAAGGATAGAGCTACACAAATCGCCAATTGTTCCAGGGTATGTTTGAGGATTAGAAGTTATTGATGAAATATAGCTTACAGATCTTAAATATACTTCAGTTTGGTTTAGATTTTTATTTTTCAATATCTTTACCTTCACGATTTCTCTTGAGAAGGCTCCTAAACAATCATAAACATCTACAAAAATAGATAAATCGTTTTGGCTCAGATAGGGAAAAGTCGTATAATATGTCGAGCTTTGATTTTTTAAATTCAAAAAAACATAATTATTATCAGTTAAATATCCAAATGAGTAGGTAAATGGGTAATCATTTTCTTGATCAGTCCATCCTAACGCCTCTATTTCAAAAATTGTATCTAATTCTATACCTTCGCCTGGAGTTATATTAAAACTTCCTAAACTTGGAGGAGAATTGGCATAAAAAGTGTAAAAAAATGAAGAATAGTGACTTCCGTCAAAAACAGCTAAATTAAGAGTGTAAGTAATTCCGGCAGTTAAAGAATATTGTGAGATCGCAATTGCATATTGATCAAGTGGAGTTGTGAATTCAAGATTTTCTCCACTTACTAAGCTCCACTGATAAGAAAGCTGCTTATTTTGATCATTTTCAGCTGATGAGGCTAGTGGAACTCTTTTACCTCCTGATATAGACTCTGGTTGGGCGTTAGTTAAGGCATTAAAGATATTTAAATCAGGCACATAATAATTAACAGTGCTTATTTTGATAATCTTTTCAGCTTGAACTGAGTATTTTCCTTGTCTTCCGTTCGAAAAATCAGCTATAGCTGTCAGGGTAAATGTATACTCGATTCCAATTTCCAAAGAATTTGAAGGTAGTTTTAAAACTGATGAATAAGGAGCAGAAATTAACGATGAGCAATCGATTGAGCTACTTTTTGTGCACTTTCAGCTAAATGATAGTGCTTTATTTTCATTTGGGTCATAGCTGGAGCCTGCATCAACAACAAATGCTCTGGTAATATCTGCATTCCCATCTGTCCGTGAAAATCTAATGATTGGAGAAGATGGAATTATAAAGATTTCAATGGTTCCGACTCCTTTGGTGTTTGAATTTAAGCTTGTTACTTCCAAAGCAAATGTAGCAAACGTATATAAAGGGATACTTCTTGCAGGGATATCCAAGCTTGATGACCATTTTTGGTTTTCCCAAATAGATTTCTCATCCACAGATGTCAAATTCCCAGTTGCACTAACAAGTTTCCAGCTTAAATTAAGCTCACTAATATCATCACATGATACAATTGACCCAACTGTATAAAAATTTGACTGGGTCATTAATAATTGATTATTTGCAGCTCTATCAAAATTTACTGAAATCCCATTTGGAATTGATTCAATGACAATTGAATTTGTTCCTACACTACCCAAAACATCTCTAACTGTGAGAGTAACTGTGATACTTGCTGTTGATAAATCACTGCTTGGTATAGAAAAGGAAGAAATTTGTTTTTGAAAATCGGTATTGAACTGCGATAAGACTTTCAAAGGGGGGTCCGATGAGAGTGCTCATTTATATTCGAGAGCAGAGTTAAGGTTTCCTGCTGATTTTTGGCCTGAAATCAATAAATCCTGGCAATTGTATAATACTGTATTGGGAGCATCTATTATAGATAGAGGAGGGATAAGAGTTGCAGAGTATTTTAGGGATATATTTATATCGTTTGCATTATATCCACATTCTGTTCCGCACTTTAGCGACCCTTTTATAAGCGATACTACTTCATCTTTTATAGCAAAGTCCTTTCCAAGCTCAACAGTAATATTTTTGGAGTAAAGGATGCAAATATAATCTAATCCAAATTTTGCTAATATGGTCGTTGGAAAAATATTTTCACATTTCAGCCCTGATATATCAACAGCAATTGAAAACTCAAAAATTATTTTCAGGAAGTTTGACGTAAAATAGCCATTTATTTCATTAGACTGGAGATATCTAATACAGTTAGAGCATTGATTAATAACTGGCTGAGACCCATCACTACATTTACAAGTTTCTGATACAGTGTCATATATCAAATTATCAGCACAAGTGCACGGAGGAACATTTTTCGCGTTTGCTTTGCATACTTCACAGACAG
This sequence comes from Blepharisma japonicum, assembly GCA_949751835.1. Lineage (NCBI taxonomy): Eukaryota > Ciliophora > Heterotrichea > Heterotrichida > Blepharismidae > Blepharisma > Blepharisma japonicum. The sequence goes on along the minus strand of CATKHK010000005.1, from coordinate 252,901 downwards.
CAAATTTCAAATCGACATATAATCCACAAAGTGGATTTTGGTGCATATTGCAAATATCACCTCCTCTTGCACATCCATGCAAGCAGTTATTGCTGCAGGAGCTGCAAGATTTGGAAGTAACATCATAAAATTCTTGAAAATTACAACTTATCAAGCCATCATTGCTCTCAGTGCAGAAAGGGTATCCACATGAGGTAGAGGATCATGAAGCGACTGAGTTCATTGCATAATTATATAATTTTAATGAATATATATATCCAACAAATCCGTTACTCATTTCTCAATTTCCCAGTTGAGCTTGGTGATTATACTCATAATAAAAATAATCGCTAATGGTTTTTGAATCAACCATTTGATCGTTTATAAATAGCTTCAAAAATGATCCTGACTTATAAGAATAAGAAACAATCACCCTCTGCCAGATATTAAAAGAATAGAATGGACTTTCTAAGGAAAATAGATTTGACGTCTGCCCATCAATACTTGTTAAGTTATATCATACTGTGTGCTTATAGGAAGACAAATCATATTTTTGAGCCGTGACAATCTTTATTACATAAGAATAATCAGTATAAAGGGAATATAGAGCACCATTGTAATTATCATAAAAAACCATTGCCCATATATCAATTGTATGGTTTAATCAGAGCGCGATCCCTTTTGAGTTTGTATCCCGTTTAGGAAGTAATGCAAATGAGTGACCATTAAAATATAAGCCTCGGTAAGGTAAAACCCAAGGATCATTTGCATCATAATCGTTATAGAATAAGTCAGCACTTCCCATATAAATTTGGTAATTATTAACAGAATCATACTGAACATTTGAAATTTTTGTGAACTCATAATTTGCAATGCATGAATTTGAAGGATAATAATTAGAATCATCAGTTAGGCACCACTTTTCTAATTGATAAAACCCAGGATTGCAAGAGATGCAATCATATGCATGCTCCCCAATGCATGATTCACAGCCAGGCGAGCAGTAAATGCATTCAATGCCAGATACAGAAACTTTATAAGGCGACTGACAGCTACATGGAGTTCCTGAAGCATTTGTTACACATTGATCGCAATCACCACTATTAAATCCATGACAAATTTCACATAAAGGATCAAAACAAATATTACAAGATCCACTTTTTACGCATCCATTACTGCATGACGCATCACAAGAAGTGAGGACACCGTTGTCCATTCACTCTCCAATAGCACAAGATCAAAGGCAGTTTGCCATATTTCCAGTGCCGCACAAGTCATCAAAATAAGCTGCACTAAAATCAAATATTGCACAGTTCCAAAATTGAAAAGTATAAAGGAAGCCATAGAAATAGCCTAAGACAATTCTATTGAATGAAGTATTATCCTTATCTCTATAAATGTATCCATCCTTTACTTGAGTATCCACAGGAACATTATTCATATACGATTTGTAATTAGTTGCTCCTGATGAATAAAAAATTGTATGAGAAATATAAATCCATACTCCAGTGTTCAAATTCATTGAACCGAAAATAGGATCGGTTGCTTCTACTTCATTTTCTAGAATTATATATATGTTTCCATATATATCAATTCAATTTTGTCCATGCATTAAAAAGCCTTGAGATGGCATTAAGCCTGTGTTTATTCACACCCAATATCCAATTGAAAAATTAATTGAAAAAAATATATTAGAAACAGTCTGTAAAGTTGACCCATGAAAATAAAGTCCTCTATTTAAGGCAGGAATTGGATCATCTGAAGCTGGCGAGTTGAAAAAGTAATAAGTATCAGCAGTTGATCCAGTTTGAAAAATTCCATCATAAATCCCTGAAAAGCTTCCATCAAAGCGAGAATTTATTAAAATCGAATTAACTTCTGAGCACCCTGTTGAAAATCCAGAAGGGCAACTTCTCAAGCATATTTTTGAGACTAGAATGTTAGGGGATACGCAAGAATTACATAAAAATAAGCCTGAGCCTTCACAAACATTGCATAAGTTATCACAAAGGGAGCAGGAATGTGATATAGAAATTTTGTAATAGGCATCTGAGTTGCATTGGCAAACACCATTTATAGGAGTCATATTTGAATTGCAAGTATTGCATGATATCGTAGGTGCGTCGCAAACTTGGCAACTTTCATCATAGCACATGTTACAATTGTCTACATCATTTGAACAGCTTCCCTTAACCAAAACTATTCCTGAAACTATTGGATCTCCAATACCTGAGCTTATGAAATTAACTGGAATTGCACCGTTTACAAATAAAACAAACCGATCATTTATATAGGCAACTCCACTGTAAACGTTAAATTCGAGAAAAATATCATATGCATTGAGAGATCCGACTTTTGCATAGATATCTAAATCTGATATTATACTAAAATTATCTCCAAATTTTACTGTAAAGACTCTTTTATTCGGTGCTGTGTAAGTGATTTCTGCGAATTGAAGAATTAATACATAGTTTCCTTCTTCTGATAAAGGAATTGAATAAGTCAAATAAGTTCCGGAATTTGATCGGAAAGATTGATAAATAGTTGGATTTTTAGTTCCTCCAATTTGATTCGATGTTTTCTCAACATAGGTAGTGGAAGTTTGGTAGTAGGCTAATGGACTATAAACAAATCCAAGCGTCGATGAGTATGAATCTGTTGAGCCGCAGTTTATTGCTAAAGAAACTTTAGATGAGTCAAAGCCTAACACTAAGCAAAGGTTTGCGATGAGAAAGCTTCTTAGATATAAACGCATTTATTATTAACCATCGTTGGAAAAGGTTTTTCGTAAAACGAAAACGGTCAGTCAAACTATTTAAATATAAAAAGAAAATTAAGTTTATTTACTTCTATAGCGAAAGCAAATTAAATAATTTTATTTCTTTAGTTTTTTTTTTCTGGCAATTTTTAATTTATTTCAATTATCAAGCTAGCAAAAAAAGCAACTTTAAACAGAATTTATATTATTCACATAATTTAGGGCATTTAATTTATACTAGCATATATAGACTCAATGATTAAAACTACTTCTAGTGAGATAAAGGACATTTGATTAACTTCTATTGAATATTCTTTCATATTTAATAGAACATATTTGACAGACTCATATTCAAACTTTATTTTGTCAAAATATATTTTATAATTGCTCTCAATTTCATACTAAGTATACTCTCTTCTGATCCAGCAGTATCATAATCAGTCCCTCGCAGCGAATTTCGCTAGAATATTTGAGTATTGTTGTGTGATAATAGTAATAACCTTCAATTATTACATTATGGATTTAATATAAAGTGTTTCAATAATACCTCCATAGTAAGGGGTTTCTTTAGATGAGCTACTCGTTTGCTTTATCAAATTTTTTCAATTACATAAGTTAGATTATTGGTTAAATATTTCTAGTATTCTAAAATAAAGAGCTTAGTTGTATTTTTAACACAATATTTTATTGCAAAAGGCTCAGTTTGATAGGTTTTATTTTTTAATCCAGAACCTCAGGAAATCAAGATCTTAGAGAAGCAGGGATTATAAAGGAGATCGTGCAGGGAAATAATGGAAGATTGCTGAATAGAAAATGAAGGAACTTCTACTGGAGGAAGAGGCTTGATGTACGATGGCGATTGCCATTAAATAATCTTGCTGTTAAAAAGGCTGCAGATTCCCTGAGCAGTGGGCCTTTCAGAAGGCCGCTGAGAGGAACTGGTCTCGTGAAGCCATCGAAAAATAAGCTAATAAAAATTAACAAGTCTAGAGTTTTGAATGATAAAAAAATCCAAAGCGTATCCTGAATTAATGTCATAAATTTTCACAGCTACTGCATGATTTGCAAGAAGATGCAGGAAGAACTGCTGAAACAATAGAGTAATATAATGAAGCAATCAGAATCAATCAAAATGAAGCATCATATCAATAGCACAGGGTAATAAATGCTTTCTTCTTCTTCTTCTTCTTCAAGAAGTTGTAGACTTATTCGCCAAACATTATGAAGGACCTGCCATTTTAAACTATGTTTATGAAACTGTATAAGTGTAATCGAAGCGGCATGGTGAGCCTGAAGCATTTGCTATGCATTGATCGCACAATTCTTCACCAAAACTCTTACAAACTTTGCATAAAGGGTCATAGCAAATATTGCAAGATCCATTCCTTATGCATCCATAAGAGCATGAAGTATCGCAAGAAGTTGCAACACCGTTATCATCTATTCACTCTCCTAGAGTGCAAGACCAAAGACAGTTCGCTATTTTTCTATTTCCGCATGAGTCATTCAAATAATCCGTGCTGAAATCAGTCACTGCAGTATTCCAGAGATGAAATACATAGATAAAACCATCAAGGTTTGAGTTTACAGCCTCGCCTAAGATAATTGCGTTGTCTGTAGAAGTATCCCTCCACTGCATAAGAAAAATGCACTCATTCTCCAATTTTTGGACTCATGCTGCTTAAAGTAGCAAAAGTTGTTTGTTCTAATTCATTTTCTAAATATATTACAATCATCCCGGTTGTCAAAATTCTAATTCTATTATCTTTGCCGTGCTTCATAAAGACTACAGATTTTGAAGTAGGGGTTAATCACACCAAAAACCCCACCGAAAAATTAAGTGAAAAATAAATATCAAAATATGATACTAAATAGCTTTCTCCAGAAAAGTAAAGTCCTCTATTTTTGGCTGGAATTGGATCTGTCGTTTCTGGAGAATTGAAAAAGGAACAGTTATTTTCACTTGCTCCTGTTCGAAATATTCCTATTATAAGTCCCTGTAAAATCTCCATCAAAATGTGAATTTATTGAAATAGAAGTAGTTTCACGGCATCCCTTGAAAATCCGTAAGGGCAGCTCCTTAAACAAATATTGGAAACTAGGTAATTTTGAGAATTGCAAGTGTCACATAAAAATTTTGCTGAGCCTTCACAATTTTCGCATAAATTATCACAAACTTCTCATGATATTGCTGCAGAATTATAATAGGTATTAGATGGACACTGACAAATATCATTAATAATAATCATATTTGAAATACAGGCTTTACATGTAGCTGTAGATTTATTACACTCTGCACAATTTTCGTCATAGCGCATATTGCAATTGTCCGCAATACTACAATCTCCCTTCACCAAAATAAAGCTGAAATTGTTGGATTTCCAATTCCTGAATTAACAAAATAAATCGTGAAACTTTCGTATGGATCCATAATAGGGCTGCCATTTATATATGCAGCTCCACCACTGACTTCTAAACTTATAAATATATCATAAGCATTGAAAGCTCCAGCTTCTAAATATATGTCCAAATCTGCTTTTAAAATGTAATTTGTTCCTAATCCTACTGTAAATGCTCTTTTATTTGATTCTGTGTAAATTATTTCTGCGAATTGAAGAATCAATACGTAAGTTCCATCATCTGGAATGGTAAATTGAATTCCCCATGATGGGGTTTCAGAACTTGATGAGGCAGTTTAATAAATAGTTGGATTTTGTGTTCTTCCTATAGAGTTTGTTGTAGTTTCAGCATATTGAGCTGCCGAAGTAGTTGAGGTGTATGGAGAATAAACAAACCCAAAAGTCGATTTATATGAATTGCTTACCGAAATTAATTGACATAACAACAGTGGATGGGTTAAGACAAGAAACTAAGTAGAGATTTGTGATGAGAAAAATTTTTAAGGATAAGCCTAATTTATTATCCGTGGTTAGGAGAACAGTTTCGCTTTTAGAAATAAAAAGGAAAACTATCACAATGAAAATTGAAGAGAAATATAAATTTGAAATTGCTGAATTTAACCAAAATAAGTAGCTTGAGAATAGTTTATAATTTTGAAGTCTTGGTTAATTTTGAAATCAAAATTCTTTTTAATTTAAATTTTGATTTTAAGGTAAAATAATTTGCAAAACCTAAACTAAGATTTAAATGTAGTAACATTGTGAAAATAAACTAGATATTCAGACACTAATTTACGAGATTTTTGAATTTTGATATTAATTTATTGCAAATTTAAACTTTATTATCAAAATAAACAAACTTGCTTTTCACAGCATGGAGGATCAAAGTTATATTGGCTTACTATGCAATTTATTATATTTTGAGATGGCTAAAAGCCTCCAAAAGCTATTTATAGGTAAGTAGAAAATTAAAAAAGCAAAATAAAAACTTTTTAAAATATAAAATTTAGCGATAAGCCAAAAATATTTTAAATTTCAATGTATAGCTTAAATAAAGCCAATGGAAATTTAAAATTGGATAATAATTAAGAGTTGCCAATATCCTAATGAATATTTCAATTCATTTTGGTTTTTTTACATATTCTGATTAAGGAATTTTTTAAATTAAGATGAAAAGAGCATGAATATTTATAGAAAAAGTACTGTATTAGTGTATTATTTATCCATAATGTATCTTATAATTCAATTTCTTCTAAGTCAATAAATGACATTGCATCTGATTTGCAAATAAAATTTGAATTGTTATCTTCTTCAGGTATTGAAAGCCACTGCGATCTTTTTAAGATATTATCGACTTTTTCAACATCAATTTCCCATGAAAAAGTCATGTAAGATTTATAAGCATCTTGAAGGAACGTTACCATTTCCAAGTACTCTTTTTTTTCAATCTTATAATTGTAGTCAATTCTATTGAGGAAATCTATTTCCATAAATTCAACTTCTCTTAAGGAAAGTTGAGGAAAGTACTCTACGAAGATCGATGCGCACATGAAGTTGTTGTCAGACACTCTTTGGGATATTAGTGTCGAGATCAAGGCAATATTTTCCCAATTGTCATTTAGCAGTGGAATTTCGGTATATGACAAAAATTTTTTTATGTATATCATGATCAATATGAAACACTCCTGGCTGATCTTCAAAGTTTTGTGTAGTCATTGAAAAAGGCTAAATACCTTTTCTAGCCTTGTTTCGTTCTTTTGCTTGCTTAAATCTTCGTAATTTTCAAAGTTAAAAAAATATTCACTGAACTGTATGTCAGTGAAAAAGAAATTTTCTTTCAACTTTGAATTGGATTCCCTGATTGTTGAACAAATAGCTGATGAAATAGACAAAATTAAATCATCAGCTGTAGGGATGATCTTATGGTTTTGGATGGAATTTAAACTTGATACTTTTGCTGATTTTGATAAGCTGGACATTTATTTTTATTGTTTTATGGTTTAACATGGAGAATTCTGAATGATTTTTTAATTAAGATGGAAATTATAACTCCTCAGAATTTAGTTTATTGTGTGGAAAGATAAAATTTTTATTACCATTTTGAAACCTCCTTCAATAAGCAATAATCAAAAATTTTTTAAAATTATAATGAATTATTACAATTTTTTTTATGGTTCGAGGGACTAGCATAAGTGCCAAGCTCAATATTAGAATTTATTTGCGGTTGTCTTAGCATTGATTTTGTTTATTTTAAGAAAATTTTATATAATAACTTATTTTAAATTTTATGTAAAATTTAAGCTATTTAAGCCTTTAGCTTTGTATAGAAATCTTAAAATAATCTTAAAACTATAAATTTTGCGATTTTCACTGTCATTTTATTAAGTTCTGGAAACGCCATATATATTTCTTCATCGGTAAAACAAAAAAAGTGGGAAAATATTTTTAATTTAATTAAGATAGTAAATACTATTAAATGCTAATATTAACCTATTCGTATTATCTAATTTTAAGCAAGAAACTGTGATTCTGGAGGATCAGATGCTGTTGTGTTTTGCTTTACTGGCCGACAGCACAAAATAAATATCCCAATGCCTATGCATAATGCTGCCATTCCATATTGCCCTCTGCATATAATTTACATGAATTTTGATCTAATGCACAACGTCCCAGCGCTCTATATCAATCCTTACAATATAAAGAACATTCCTTTCCCAAAAGTTTCGCATAAAAATCTTGCATAAGTTTCTATACACTTAGATCTGATTTCAGCTGCCATCATCATAAGCCCAAATAGTCTAAATTATCAGATACCCGTAATAAACTGGTAGAAAAATATCAATAGGGACACGAACCTTGAAAAACCAAAAGTTATAGGCGCATAACCCTAGCATCCCAAATCCACAAATAAAGCTTAGAATTCTTATCATAAAGTCCTGCTTAGGTGGAGCAACTTGATGTGCCTTGAGAGCTTCATAATCCATTTTATATTATTGTATTACAAATTATCTAAGACGAGTTAAAGGCAAAAATTTGCTTTCTTTGTATGACGACCTATAAACAGTTGAAAAATGTTTGTCAGGGGTTGGGGTTGTACTGGTTCTTTCTTTGGGTCTCTCTATAATCTTGTTTAAGATAGAAGACTGCGATGATAGGTTCTTGTAGCTCGTCTTTTGAATTGATTGAGGCTCTTCTCTAAAGATTGATGGAAAAGGTGGAGGGGTTGCTGAGCGAGCTATCATATTTTTTATATGGTTTGAGGTTGGCCTGTAATTTTCACGATAAATTGAATTGTGACTTCACTTTACCATGTCTCCTCTATAAGGAAGGGGTGATACTTTTACATGGACAGTATCTCCGCCTTTCCAATCAATGAATTCACTCTTATAAGAGGACATTGATGAGGACTTTAAATTTTGAGGCTCTCTGATAACCCTCTCAGTTTTTGCAGGCTCATAACTACCGTAATTAATATAATCTGCCTTTTGTGTAGTTAGACCATCAAACTTAGGCACGTAGCTTTTTGATATTTTCTTTCAACTTTCAGGACTTATTGATGATGGAGATTTTGGCTTAGTGAATTCTCTTCGATACCGAGAAATCCAAGCATCTCTTGCTGATGGTCTTTTGCTGATAAGATCAGCTGGACATTGGTGGAATCCGCAAGTACAGTGGTGGCAATAGCAGTGCTTCACTGAATGTTCTGCATCACTTACAGGAGGGATTTCTTGACTATTTAAAGGGCATTCTTTTACTGCTTGAGGCAGTTCCAACTTTGTTTCACAGTCAACTGAATTTACTCTCTCCATTATTTAGAGGTAATTTAGTTACAATATATGACTCCTAAAAATAAAGATACTAAAAGTGAACCTACTAGTTTAAAATAACTAATTCCTCTATACTTTAAAACATGGCAGCTTCAGCTGTAAAAGTTGCAGTCAGAGTCCGACCTTTCAATAGTCGTGAGCGTGAAGAAGGTGCTGAGCTTTGTGTAGACATGCAAGGCCAGATGACCAAAGTTTGGAATAGAGAACAAGGCACAAACAGAGAATTCTTTTTTGACTATAGCTATTGGTCTCATGATGGATCCAAAGAAGACCCTGAAACTGGAGTTCTCAGAAAAGATGGCCCAGGGTCTAGGTATGCAGATCAGCAGATGGTTTTCAATGACATTGGAATTGGTGTTCTTGATAACGCATGGGAAGGTTACCATTGCTGCTTATTTGCATATGGACAGACAGGCTCAGGAAAATCTTACTCTATGGTAGGATATGGAAATAATAAAGGAATCATCCCAATCGCTTGTGAAGAAATTTTCAGAAGAATAAATGATAGAGCTTCACCATATATAGAATGCAAGGTCGCGGCGAGTATGCTTGAAATTTATAATGAGCAAGTCCAAGATCTGTTGCAGCCTCCACAAAACAGAGTAAAAGGAGGACTAAAAATTAGAGAAGACCCTAAAAGAGGTGTTTTTGTTGAAGATCAGACAGAAGAAGTTTGCACATCTTATGAAGAAATCTCAGCAGTTTTAGATAAAGGCAACAAGAGTCGTACAGTTGCAGCTACTCAAATGAATGCAACTAGCTCTCGAGCCCATACAGTTCTGACTATTTCTTTTACCCAAATCTTTTATGATGAAGAAACCGGGAAACCTCTAAACCGCAAACAAAGCAACATCAACCTTGTTGATCTTGCAGGCTCTGAAAGAGCCTCAAAAACTGGTGCAACTGGAGACCGTCTTCAAGAAGGTAGTAATATCAATAAATCTTTATCAACTCTTGGAAAAGTCATTACTTCACTTGCAAAACGCTCATCTGGACAGTTAGGCAAAGGTGAGGTCATCCCATACAGAGAATCCAAGCTGACCAGAATCCTCCAAAACGCGCTTGGTGGAAATAGTATGACTACTATGATCGCTGCTATTTCGCCAGCTACGTTCAATTATGATGAAACTATGAGCACGCTTAGATATGCTGATGCTGTCAAGTCAATTAAAAACGCTGCTGTAATCAATGAAACCCCTCAAGAAAAGCTTATTAGGGAGCTTAAAGAAGAAAATGAAAGGCTTAAAGCTATGATTGAAGGAAAGTATGTTCAGGCATCACCTGGAGCAGAAGTGATAAGAATGGATGAAGAAACCAAAAAAGAGTATGAGAAGCAAATAGAAGAACTGAGGAAAGCTAAAGAAGAAGCTGAAAAAACATGGCAAGACAGGCTGAGGGACCATGGCAGCAAGCCACGTATAGTGGCACCTGTACAGCAAGAACCTGAAAAAATAACAAAACCGCATTTTTCGAATTTAAATGAAGACCCTTTGTTATCAGGCTACATCAAGCACCAATTTAAGCCTGGAAGAAATGTGATAGGTAAAAAGAACCCAGGTTCACCACCTGACATCATTATAGAAGGGCTAGGAGTTGGAATTGATCACTGTGTCGTTGTATATGAAAATGATGAATACAAAATAATTCCATCACAAGACCCCAATTTGAAAACAATGCTAAATGGGAAAATATTGACTGAGGAAACTTTGCTTAATCATCAAGACAGAATTCGTTTTGGAAATCACAATTATTTCCTATTTATTGACCCTGATGAATTAGGTGGAACTCCTTTTGATTGGGAAAAAGCTGTCAATGAAGCTAATGAAGAACAGGTTAAAGTGCTCCTTGGACATCAAGATGAAGAAATTAAGGCTAAAGAAGAGGAAATGAGAAAAAAGCTTGAAGCAGAGTGGGAAGAAGCTAGGAAAAAAATGGATGAAGAAAGAATGCAGCTTGAAAAATTAATAAAATCTAAGAAAAACGAAGACTCAGCTACACAAAAAGCCTTGGCTGATAAAGAAGCAGAGCTAAAAGCAAGGCAGAGAGCTATGGAAGAAGAAATCAGGGAAAAAGAAATTAAAATGAAGCAGCATGAAGAAGAAAGAAACGCCCTTGAAAGGCTGAAAAAAATGCTGACCAATGCAATTCAGCAGATAAATGAAGCTAATGAGCGTGCAGTTGTACTTGGGAAAAATGCGCTTTTCCAACCTGAGCTATATAGAGAAGCTGACCCAGGCCGTACAGGTGTTGGGACTGGCCTTACAAGTACCAAGGTAAGAATAAGAGTTACCTATCCAGGCCTTTCAGATGATTTCCAAATAAAATGGCCACTGGAGAAGCTGGAAGCTAGACTTGTGGATATGCAGGAAATTTGTAATCAGCTCTCTTTAGGCGCTGAGCCTTCTGAAATTGATATCGGCTATGACCCATTTTCTGATAAACTTGACAGTTTAGGAGACACTTATAGATTGATTGGCTACGCTTATGTGTATTTAGACGTGATTTATCACCTATTGAGCCTTGATGAAGACTTCATTCCTATTATTGATGATAGAGGCTCAAGAAGAGGGTCATTAAAAGTAGCAGTAGAGCCTGGGCTTGAAGGAGCATCTACAAGTGATTTCGACAATCTTAAAGAACTTGCAGGAAAGCAGCTTAATCTAACAATTAGTATTAGTGAGGCAGTAGACGTCCCAGATGCTTTTAGCACAGGAATTTTCTGCAAATACAGGCTTGATATGGTCTCTGAAGAAGAGTTTTCAACTGAAAAATGCATGGAGACTACCACAAACCCACATTTTAATTACTTGAAAACTCACAATATTGATCTGACCACAGAAATCGCTGAAAAGTTCTTAAATCATGCGCTGGCTATAGCTGTTCATGGAGATATCACACAAGAAATGAAACAAAGAGAGTTAAATAAGCTTAAGGCGAATGTGAATAAAGCTATTGTGAAGACAGGAATAAATTTGAATCCGGGAATGGCGAATTTAGATATTGAAGAAGAGCTTGGTGCTGATCTTTTTAACCCTAAAAGTCCTCAAGAATTGTCAAAAATGGTAAGCAGCCCAGGGAAGTCTTCAGCATTGGAAGACGAATTAATGAGGAAAGAAGAAGAAATAAGGATTTTGAAAGCTGAGCTCGCTAAAAGAAGTGGTGGAGAAGTAATTATTGTGAATCAAGCAGATAGTCCACCAGTGGTCAAAGTGCAAACTGTAAAAAGAGGCTCATGCGCTTGTTTAATCTTTTAATCGTTCTTTAATGAAAATAATATTAATAAATATATGAATTTATAGTTATTTCAAAGAGATGCTTTAAAATCAACTATTCTTAATGATGACAATTTCGATTTACTTTTTTAAATTGCAAAAGACTATTCTATTCTGAACAGAATTTTTTGGGTGTTATTAATTTAATATGGAGAAAATTCCTCACTCTTTACTTTGTGGGATTCTAACTTTAGTCGGTCCTATAAACGAAATCTATCAATTATCCTTAGTCTGCAAAGAATGATATAGAGCCATGAAAAACTCCTTTCACCTTGGCACATTAAAAGGCTACAATATGATTTCAAAAAAAGTTTGGAAATGTAGGATGAAATTTCTATCACAATGGAAACTAAATGAGCTGAATTTTCAGGGCTCTTGTTTGCATCCTTCAAAAAGTTTTATGGAAGTTATAAACGCTTCACAGCCCAAAATATTGAACTTATCTAGCTGCCATTACTCAGACTTTGGATCTTGAATCTATAGGATCTGCAACTACAAGATGAAACATAGAAATGAAAACTCATTCTGCAAAGTTGAAGAATTAAGAATTACCAATTTAGTGCAACAGCATTATGATGACTATACTAATACATATTATCCATATATCGATTTTGAATATTTTATCAAGCTTTTCCCTAATCTAAAAAAATTGTACGCAGGCAACACTGCTGCATCTAAAAGCCAAATAGCCTTCATAATTTCAGGATTTAAACAATTGGAATTCCTAGATTTAAGCAATTGCTCAGATTTGAGAGATATTGAAACAGATTCCGAAGCCCTTAATTGCATTTTATCGTCAAATCTAAAGACTTTATTTATATCAGTTCAAGAGCCAAATAATGCCATAGAAGTGATAAGAAATAAAGGCATAAGAGTAGTTACTCAGAATCTTGGTGAAATCTTAAAAAATACTATTGAGGAAGAAAGCACAAGTAAGTTAGAGGAGTGATTAAAACATGGTGGAGATTCAAGTTTAATTGAATCTAAATTTGAGGAAAGACAAGAATGAGCAAACCCATTGATTCGGCTTCTCGAACTAAATATAGATATGGAATTATTGGAGAAAATAGTCAGAATAATGATAAAAAGCGGAGCGAACTTATCACATGAATTCTTTAGTGCAGCCATTTCCAAAAACATGATATGGCTGGTGAGACTTCTCATGAACTCTGGATGTAATATTTGGTATCCTGGGAATGTAGAAATCAAGTTCAATATTAATGGAGATTTTCGAAATTGTGTAGCTATAACATCAGCGGCCAAAGTGGCATGCGAAACCGGAGATTTCTCTTTATTAGATATATTTACTGATGAAGGCTATCATAAGCTAAATTTTTTTGAAAATGCCTACCTTTGCAATCCTTATTGCATTGCTATTATGAATGAGAATACTAAATTGTTTTCTTATTTAATTCACAAAAAGTTTTCATTTTGGAAGTGCAATGAATGATCTAATGGTAGGCCTGAACATCAGACTCCACTTATTTTTCATCCTAATATCCTTGACTATGCTTTTTCTTCAGGCAACTTTAGCTTGGATGAGTTTCCATTTGATTGAGTCTACGATGGGGCGAGATATTATGTAAGCAATAATGAGTTAAAAAAATCGTCAAAATTATTAGAAAAATTGATTTCTTGGGGAATAAAAGAAAAAGAAAAAGAATTGGTTGTAGAAAATAAATCTGCAAATATTTGCTGCCTTTACAAAAGTATAGTATCTTTAGCTTATAATCATAATGAAGGTAGCAAAAAAATGTTAGAATATCTTTTTGAGCTAGGATTTGACTCAAATAGTGTTTGTGAGCATGAAACACCTTTATTTATAAGTGCTTCTGAATGTGGAGATATTGAAATGATGACATTTTTTTATGAACATGGAGCACAAGTTAACGTTCAGGATTCCCGTGGATTCACAGCTCTGCACGCTGCTTCAGCTAATGGACACATAGAAAGCGTAATGCAGTTGATTAATTGGGGAGCATCTACTTCTATAACCTGTAATGAAAGGCATACTGCTCTCGAGCTTGCGAAATTGCATAATAAAATAAATATTTGTGAGGTTTTACAAGATTGAACTCCTGAAGTTGAAGAAAAAGTGGAAGCAAAACCTCAAAAAAAGTGCGCTATAATTTAATATGTTGCGTATAAACATCAAAATTTAAATTCCTCCAAATCCTTAAGGTTTGTTTCACAGCCAACTGAATTTACTCTCTCTATTATTTAGATTTAATTTAATTGCAATATATGATTCCTAAAATTAAAGATATCAAAGCCAACCTATTAGTTTAAAATAATTTAATTCCTCTATACTTTAAAACATAACTGCTGTAAAAGTTGCAGTCAGAGTCAGACCTTTCAATAGCCATGAGCGTGAAGAAGGTGCTGAGCTTTGTATAGACATGCAAGGCCAGATGACCAAAGTTTGGAATAGAGAACAAGGCACAAACAGAGAATTCTTTTTTGATTATAGCTATTGGTCTCATGATGGATTCAAAGAAGACTCTAAAACTGGAGTTCTAATTAAAGATGGCCCATAGTATAGGTATGCAGATCAGCAAATGGTTTTCAATAATATTGGAATTGGTATTCTTGATAGCGCATGGGAAGGTTACCATTGCTGCTTATTTGCATATGGGCAGACAGGCTCAGGAAAAACTTACTCTATGGCAGGATATGGAAATAATAAAGGAATCATCCCGATTGCATGTGAAGAAATTTTCAGAAGAATAAATGATAGAGCTTCACCATATATAAAATGCAAGGTCGCTGCAAGTATGCTTGAAATTTACAATGAGCAAGTTCAAGACCTATTACAGCCTCCACAAGACAGAGTAAAAGGAGAGCTAAAAATCTGAGAAGACCCTAAAAGAGGTGTTTTTGTTGAAGATCAGACAGAAGAAGTTGGCACATCTTATGAAGAGATCTCAGTAGTTTTAGATAAAGGCAACTATAATCGTACAGTAGCAGCTACTCTAATGAGTGTAACTAGCTCTCGTGCTCATACAGTTTTGACTATTTCTTTAACCCAAATTTTTATGATAAAGAAACCGGAAAACCTCTAAACCGCAAGCAAAGCAACATCAGCTTTGTTGATCTTGCAGGTTCTGAAAGAGTCTCAAAAGCAGGCACAACTGGATACCGTCTTCAAGAAGGCAATAATATCAATAAATCTTTATTAGCCCTTGGAAAAGTCATTACGTCACTTGCAAAACGCTCATCTGGACAGTTAGGCAAAGGTGAGGTCATCCCATACAGAGAATCCAAACTGACAAGAATTCTTCAAGATGTGCTTGATGGGAATAGTATAACTACTATGATCGCTAATATTTCGCCTGCTAATTTCAATTATAATGAAACTATGAGCACACTCAGATATGCTAATGCTGTTAAGTCAATTAAAAATGCTGCTTTAGTCAATGGAATTCCTCAAGAAAAACTTATTAGAGTGCTTAGAGAAGAAAGGATTGAACCCATGATTGAAGGAAAGTATGTGAAGGTATCACCTTGATCAGAAGTGACAAAAATAGACGAAGAAACCAAACAAGAGTATGTGAAGCAAATAGAAGATCAGAGGAAAGATAAGAAGAAGCTGAAAAAAATGGCTAGATAAGCTGAGGGTCTATGGAAGCATGCCACATATAATATCAACTGTAACATCCAGCTGCCAAAGTGCAAACTGTAAAAGAGACTCATGTACTTGCTTAGTGTTTTAATAGTTTTTAATGAAATAATATAATAAATATATGAAATTATAGTCATTTTAAAGGGATGTTTAATGCTTAAATTTTTAAATTTAGATGAGGTTATTTTAAATTGTAAAATGCCTTTCTGTTTAACTCCCTATAAATTGGATAAGCCAATTTATGTAGGATAATTTTTTTATAAATATTTTTTGATTTTTTCTCATTAGATGCCCATGCTATTCCATAATAATTATTATCAATCTATAAAAAGTAAAATCTTGCTTTTATTTAATAAGAAGTAATTTACTCAAATTAATAACTTAGCCGATAATTAATTCCAAATAAAGGAAGGAATGAGCTGAATTTTTTGGCGTTATTAATTTAATGGAGAGAATTCCCTATTACTTACTTTGTGAGATTCTAACTTTAGTAGGTCACATAAACGAAATCTATCAATTATCCTTAGTCTGCAAAGAATGATATAGAGCTATGAAAAACTCTTTGCACCTCGGCACTTTAAAAGGTCACAATATGGGTTTGGAAAGATTTTGGAAATGCAGGATGAAATTTCTATCACAATGGAAGCTATACGAGTTGAATTTTCAAGGCTCTTGCTTGCATCCTTCGAAAAGTTTTATTGAAGTTATAAACGCTTCACAACCCAAAATTTTGAACTTATCTAGCTGTAATGTTATGGACTTTAGATTGTGAGGTTCTATCGCCTGCAGCAAGAAGAAGAAGAAACATGGAAGCCAAATCTCATTCTGCAATGTTGAAGAACTGAGGATCACAAATTTAAAGCGTGAATATTATGATGAATATGCAGATAGATATATTATAGAGAGTAATTTTGAATCCATTATAGAACTTTTCCCTAATCTCAAAAGATTGTACGCAGGCAATACTGCTGCAAAAGTAAAAGATGTCGCCTTGATAATTTCAGGATTTAAAAGGTTGGAATTCTTAGATTTAAGCAATTGTTCAAATCTTAAACTTATTGAAAAAGATTCCTATGCCCTTAATTGCATTTTATCATCAAATCTGAAGACTTTGTTTATATCACTTCAAGAGCCAAATAATGCTGTAGATGTGATAAGAAATAAAGGCATAAACGTAGTTACTCAGAATCTTGGTGAAATCTTAAGAAATTCAATTGAGGAAAAAAGCACAAATAAATTAGAGGAGTGATTAAAATATGGGGGAGATGCAAATTTATTTGATTCTAGATTTGAAGGAAATCAGGAATGAGCAAACCCATTGATTCGGATTGCTGAGCTAAATATAGATGTAGAGTTGTTAGAGAAAGTAATTCAAATGATGATAAAGAGCAGAGCGAACTTATCACATGAGTTCTTTTGTGCAGCCATTTCCAAAAATATGATAAGGCTTGTGAGACTTCTGGTGAATTCTGGATGCAACATTTGGTACTCTTGCGGCAATATTAGATATAATATAAGGACATCGAATCACAATCTCAATAATCAAGGGCTTGTACCTATAACATTAGCAGCAAAAGTGGCATGTGAAACCAAAGATTTCTCTATATTGGATATATTTGCTAATGGTGGGTTTCATAAGCTGGATTTTTTTGGAAATTTCAGTCAATGCAATCCTTATTGCATTGCTATTAAAAATGAGAATACTGAATTGTTTACTTATTTAATTCACAAAAAATTTGTGTTTTGGAAATGCAAATGCCCAAACAATCCTGAACATTTAACTCCTCTTATTTTTCATCCTAAAATCCTTGATTATGCTTTTTTCTCAGGAAATTTTAGTTTGGGCGAGTTTCCATTTGATTGGGTCTATGACGGGCTGAGATATTATTTAAATGAAAACAAGTTAAAAAAATCATCAAGACTATTAGATAACTTGATTTCTTGGGGAATAAAAGAAAAAGAAAAAGAGCTGGTTGTAGAAAATAAAAATGCAGATTTTCGCTACCTTTACAAAAGTATAGTTTCTTTAGCCTATAATCATAATAAAGGTTGCAAAAAAATGCTAGAATATCTTTTGGAGATAGGATTTGACTTAAATAGTGTTTGTGAGCATGAAACACCTTTGTTTATAAGAGCTGCTGAATGTGGAGACATTGAAATGATGACATTTTTTTATAAAAATTGAATACATGTTAATGTTCAGGATTCTAATGGATTCACAGCTCTACACACAGCTTCTGCTAATGGGCACAAAGAAGCAGTAATGCAACTGATTAATTGGGGAGTATCTACTTCTATAAAAAATAATAATGGGCGTACTGCTCTAAAGCTTGCAGAAATGAATAATAGGAGAGATATTTGTAAGCTTTTAAAGAATTGTGCTCTTGAAGTTGGGAAAGTAGGGAAAACAGAAAATAAAAAAAGGTGTGCGATTATTTAATATATAACTAGTATGTATATTATAGATCACTAAAAGGCTTAAGAAATAATTTTGTGTGAATTTAAAATAAATTAAGCACAAAGTATATATTATTCATTCTTAGTCTAACTGTGCTAGATGGCCAATGCATTTCATATAACATTTTTGAATCAAAATAAAATATTTTTAGCTTACATCAAATTTTCTTTTATATAAATATCAAAATACAAACCCATATTCAAGTTACTTGAAAACTCACAATATCGATCTAACTACAGAAATCATGAAAAATTCTTAGAATCTTGATGAAATCTTAAGAGATGTCATTGAGGAAGAAAGCACAAGCAAATTGAGGAGTGATTAAAATATGGGGGAGATGCAAATTCACTTGATTCTAGATTTGAAGTAAATCAAGAATGAGCAAAACCATAAATTCGACTTACTAAGCAGAGCGAACTTATCAATGAATTCTTTTGTGCAGCCATTTTCAAAAATATGGTATGGCTTGTGACACTTCTGTTTAACTCTGGATTAAATATTTGGCATAATATAACTATGCTGGATAGTTATCCGAATAATCAGGGACTTGCACCTATAACATTAGCAGCAAAAGTGGCATGCGAACCTAAGATTTCTCTATGTTGGATATATTTGCTAATGGTATAAGCTGGATTTTTTTGGAAATTTCAGTCAATGCAATCCTTATTGCATTGCTATTGAAAATGAGAATACTGAATTGTTTACTTATTTAATTCACAAAAAATTTGCGTTTTGGAAGTGCAAATACTCTTTCAATTCTGAAAATTTAGCTCCTCTTATTTTCATCCTAAAATCCTTGATTATGCTTTTTTCTTCAGGCAATTTTAGTTTGGACGAGTTTCCATTTGATTGGGTTTACGATGGGGTGAGATATTATGTAGCAATAAAAGAAAAAGAGCTGGTTGTAGAAAATAAATCTGCAACTTTTACCTACCTTTAAAAATGTATAGTGTCTTTAGCTTATAATCATAATAGAGGCTACAAAAAAATGTTAGAATGCCTTTTGGAGCTAGGATTTGACTTAAATAGTGTTTTTGAGCATGAAAAACAATTATTTATAAGCGCTGCTGAATATGGAGACATTGAAATGATGACATTTTTATAAAAATGGAGCACAAGTTAACGCTCAGGGTTCTCTTAGGTTCACAACTCTGCACTCTGCTTTAGCTAGTAGACATATAGAAGCCGTAATGCAGCTGAATAATTGGGGAGCATCTACTTCTATAACAAATAATAATGGGAATACTGCTTTAAAACTTGCAGAATTGAATAATAGGATAAAAATTTGCGAGTTTTTACGAGAATGTACTCCTGAAGATGACGAAAAAGTGGAAGTAGAACCTCAAAAAGATGTGCTATTTTGTAATTTTTAAATTAATTAATGCATATTTATTTAAACCAAAAATAATCTTAAGCATTTTTTTAACTCTCAATGAAATTTCATTGTTATCTTTATAATTATCTTGATATGAAAGAATTGAAATTTTATTATTAGATTTTGCAAATCTATTATGATCCTACCTCAAAGGTATTGTAAATCTTTAAATGAATTAAAAAATAAATTAGCTACAATAATTAACTCATATTCTTCACTAAATTCTAGGCGAAATAATATTTTAATATGGATCAGTTATATTTCCGCCAAGAGCCAGAGACGATTAATAAGAAAAAGTACATCTATTCCGTTCTTGGATTTGTTGGAGTTGTTTGTTTAGTTGCAGCTTCTATTGCCCTTACTTCTAATCCTACCTCCTCTGTTCTCCAGCAGATTGCTGCAGAAGAAAATGAATTTCAAGCTTGGATGAAGCGCTATAATAGGGCTTACTCAACTCAAGAAGAGTATGATAGAAGATTCAGAACTTTCCTTGACAATTCAGTAATTGTCCGTATCCATAATAGTTTGGAATATGAATTTGTCTTAGAACTTAACCAATTCGCCGATATGGACTACCATGAATTCTCAATGACTTATCTTAGGACTTTAATTTCTCAAAGAAAAAAATCAGTTACAAAAGCAGCTCAGCCACTTAAGAGTTATCCAAGCAGCGTAGATTGGAGAACTAAAGGGGCTGTTACTGAAGTGAAAAACCAAGGAAGCTGTGGCAGTTGCTGGGCATTTTCAGCTACAGGCTCAATTGAAGGAGCTTGGTTTCTTGCAGGAAATAAATTGATTTCCCTTAGTGAGCAAGAGCTTATGGACTGCTCATTTTCATATGGTAACCTAGGTTGCGAAGGTGGATGGATGGATGATGCATTTAAATTTGTAATTCAGCACGGTATCACTTCAGAAGAGAATTATCCTTATCAAGAGAAGAATGGTACTTGCAATGAAGCGCTTGAAGCTGATGTTGTAGCTAAAATAACTAACTATACTGATGTTCAAGAAAATTCTGCCTCAGCCCTTCATGAAGCTATTTCTATAACTCCAGTTTCAGTAGCAGTTGATGCAAGCTTGTTTGCTTGGCAGTTCTATAAAAGTGGTGTAATCACCAAGCTATGCTCAACCAGTCTTAACCACGGTGTACTTGCAGTTGGCTATAATGATACCGCTACTCCTCCATATTATATAGTTAAGAATTCCTGGGGCAATGGCTGGGGAGAATCTGGATATTGCAGAGTTGGCATTAAAGATGGTCCTGGAGTCTGTGGAATTCAGATGGCAGCTTCTTATCCATTGGTATAAGCCTAAGTAACTTAATGAGTAATCTCATTCTTAGTATTAACTTCATCTGTTTTTAATTTATTTTATACATTTCAATTAGATATTGAGCATCTCAGTCTCAACTTATGTGTTTAGGAAAGCAACGATGACTGTGATGTCGTCAGTCACATCATCATGCTTCTTTCATGCAATTTCAGATTCTTCTGTAAGCCTCGCACAAGCACCTTCTGCGTCATCAAGCTGAAAATAGCTAGCCACGATATTTACACAGTCTTGGCTGCTCAAAAACTCCCAAATACCATCCGAAGCAATAATAATAAATTTATCAGCTTCAGTCAGCCTGTGCTCAGTTATTTCTGGCTCTGCGATAACCCCAACTTGTGAAGCTACAAAATCTCCTAGCGCTCTGCTCATAGCAAGTCCAGGAACTTGGTCATTTTTCATTCAAACTCTGTGTGGGCCTACAAAACGGCCGCTTTCTTCTACATAGGGTTCAACTCTTCCTCCACATTTCACAATCCTCAACTGCTCTAGTGGGTCATTTGGCTTATGATCTCTTGATAGAGGCATTGCGCTTCATTTCATCCCATCAAATTTTCCAATAACCGCCCTTGAATCGCCTACATTTGCACATATGCATAAATCACCTCTAACTAAGACAGAGACAGCGGTACTTCCAGAATAAGTGATATCTATCTGTTTCTTATTAACTAAATCTTCAGAGACTTTTAAATAGCCTTCTGTCATTGCATGCTTAATTTTACTAACATCTTCAGAAGTTAGCACATTTTTGGCGGTAACTAAATAACAATTACTTTCAGAAGGAATAAATCCTTCAATCCTCAAAGGTAAAGTCTTTTTTGCAAAAGCGGACACCTTATGCCCAAAAATCCCGTGCCCGTCCATGACAGATAATAGAAACTGGTTATGTGTATTCGCAAAATCTAATCGAATTAGTCATGCATCCTGATTTTCTTTTTTTGGTACCCCACCAATATTCCCAGTTTTAGACTTGGATGCATATTTCCTTATAACTTTTTTAATTTCTTTAAAGGTGGGAGATATCAATGACTGCGTCAATATGAAATTAATCTTCTCTTTTGAGCTCGGCCTAGCTCTAATTGAAAGTCTTCCACGTGATGAATTAGGCTTGATTTCTTCCAAACGCGGGGTTTTCTTCTCATTTTTAATCAATAGTTTCGGCTTTTCAACCATTCTCAAAGTGAAGTTTCCTGCATTTGGAAGTGGAAAATGCTGAGCCCTAATGAACTGAATCAAGTCTTTTTTAGAACTGTTTAGTAAATGGGAGTTGTCTCGGGATTTAGGCTTAACTGTCAAAGGAATATTTTCATGGGAGATGTTATTCGGTGACTTTTTTTTGAAACTTTTTCCTTTTAAGTTAATAACTGTAGGCATAGATACGTTTCGGAGTAACTTTCTACGTGATTCAGTGCTCCGGGTGAGCTGTGTTATGTCTTTAGGCGTTTTTGGCTTCTTTTTAATTGTTGAAGATGACAGAGATCGATTTTCAAGTTTATACTCCATTTTAGAATTAGAACAATTTATTAAATGGGTCTTTGGCGCAAGATAACTACGAGGAGGATGGCAAATATCATTTTCTACCTCAATTTACTAGATTTCGCTACTGATTATTGCTATCTGTGGAGCAAGCCGTTCTTAAACAATATTCTTCACAACATCGCAATTGCCAGTGCATTTGCAGCTACTGGCGGAATTTTTGTATTTATGATTTTTGGATTTATTTTTGACACAACTTTAAAAGTCAGGGTTTTTCGCAGTCAAGTGTATGTGCAGGAACAAGTTTTAAAAGATTTCAAAGAAACTTTGATTTTGTGCCTTCATTTTATATTCAAAACTGCATTAGAGATCCCTATATCCAAAAACAAAGCTTTGTTTAGGGTTAGTATGCTCCTTCACATCACGCTGGAATCTTTTCCTGAACTTGTGATCCAATGTATCAATAACAGTAGAATGAACCTGTGGAATGAGCCTTTGCCAATTATTTCTGTCACAGTGTCATCTTTGATGATTATTTTGGGATTTTTAGTCACAATTAAAACAGATAAACATTTCTTATAGCTTAATTAGTATTAATCTTTTTCTGCTCATAACAGTCTTCGTGCTGGATTTCTCCTTTGTAGGTGACGATGAAGTCTTTTGTTTTTATTTTCTTTTTGCAGAGATCGCATCGTGTGTCTTCGGTGATTTCTACGTTTTCACGAGCGTGCTTGTAGTAGCCTAAAATAAGGTCGAGGAAGTGAGTTTCTTGAAGTCGACGCTTTAGCTTGATTTTTACTTTTCGCTCTTCGAGGCTGTGAAAAGCGTTGTAAAGGTATTTTATAATTGAGTCCATGGGGAGGCTTTTTGGGAGAAGGCTTAAAGCTATATGATGGTCAATAATTTCAGGGTTAGCTTCATTAAGAAAATCGACTAAAAATTTAATATGGTTTTCATTTGAAGGAGATTTGCAAAGTTTGCTAATAAAAATACTTGAAACTTCAGGATTATGCTTATAGAGCACATATAGTTTTGCATTTATAAGCGATTTTTCTTCATAAATATAGTAATGAATAATTTCTTCGTATCTTCCTATAAGGTCCAATAATAGGCATCGCTCTCTTTGCAGATATCCTTTAGGAAAATACGTTAAGACTGTTTCTGGATCATATCTTGTAGGCTTTCTATTTAAAAATTCTACTAATTCCTTTGGATTTACCTCTCCATCTAAAGTCTCTTCTATATAAATTTTGGCCAAATAGTTATAATACTCAGATGGTCCATTCTCCAAAACAGATAAAAATCCAATCACAAGTCTTGGTCCTGAATATTTCATCATCATAGGCAAGAGTTTTCCTAAAATATCCAGTTTTGGAATTATTGCTGGGCATGTCAAAAATAGCTCTTCAGCCAAAGATTTGCTTTCGCAAAATAGTTTAATTGTGTACTCCAAAAAGACTTCTTCGTTTGATTGCATTCTTGATAAATAATCTCTTATCTTGACTAATCAGTAAATTGTCTTTTCTTCGTCATATTTTTTGAATAAAACTTCTAGTCCTGGCCTATATATTTTTCGGGCTAAAAATAACTCAAGCATTAAATCATACTGGCCGGATTTCTTTAGTACACCTTCACAGTAATAAAGTGGCAATGTATTTGAGGGGTCTCTAACTATTGGTAAAAGTTCTGCTGTCTGCTTAGGGAGCTGTAAAACTGCAGAAAAAATCCAAGACTCCGCAAAGTTCCTCAAACACTGGTCATCGTTTTTTCTAATCATATGGAAAAAAGGTATAAAATTTTTAATAATTTTGTTTTTCAATGTCTTGTCATAAGTCAAAGGCTCAAACTGTGAAATATAATTAAAATGAGACCTTAAAAGCGAATAATTTTTTATTCTCTCGACTGCATTTTCCAGGTTGACTTTGCATTTATCTTTTACAATGGGAGGGAGTTTTACAATTTTACTCATTAAAGAGCAAACCCCTCAATATTCTTCGCTTTTTCTCATATAATGTGCAGCTCTTTGATAATCTCTGTCTTGAAAAAACATATGTACTCCATACTCAAAATAAACCCTTGACTCCAAATTTGAGCATGTATCAGCACAAATCTCGAGGGCTATTTCAAATCTTTTTTCACCTAAATAGGTGGAGATTATAGTATCTAAAGAAGGAGAACTAAAGCACATTAAAGAGTCTGAATTACTCATTAAAAGAGTCTCATATGTAAATGCAGTAATTTCACTGTAACAAATATTTGGCATTTTATAAATACATTCACCAGAATGAATTAAATATATGTTTAGGTAGGATTTAGCGAATGCCAAAATATAGCAGGGATGCAAAAATGCGACGTATAAAGGCATGAACTCATGAATGATCTCTTGATATCTTGGATACCTTTTTAAATCATAATCCACAAAAAATGTTTTTTCGTCAGTTGTTATGCAAATTAAGCCGTATTGGCCTATGTGAATTGCATCAGGTGCTGGCTGCAATCAATTCATAAACCCAAGAAGGCCAGGATTTTTTAGATTGAAATTATGGATTTCTTTTCCTTCAAAATTGATTATTCGGAGTCAATATTTTTCTTGAAGTAGAATTCATCGTCCGGATATAAGCAGGATTTTATTTGGTTCAACTTTTATATCGATTTCCATTACAGTTGATAAGTCAATAAGAGATAAAAGAACAATCTTTGATTTTAGAAGCAATGCAACATCATGACGATCTACTGAAAAATACTTAGGATTCGAAGCTTCATAGGTAAACCTTAAATAAATTTTACAATAAGATTCCTTCTGGATAAGATCATACTTGAAACTTAGGTGAAAGAGTCAAAATTTGTCCTTGAGTAAGAAGAATTTGTGATGGATAAGGGAAATTCTGAATAGAATTTACATCAATTGACTGGCAGAAGTTAAATGAAGGATAGGAATAGATTTTCAGTGAAGAATCTGTGCAGACAATAATGTGATTTGAAGAGCAGGAGATTGATTTTGCTTTTATTGGGTAGGTTGAAAGATAGGGAGTAGCCATTATAAATCTAAAATCATTTTGCTAAAAGACACGAAAGAAAATTAGTAATATCTAAAAATTCTTTGATTTTTATTTTAAATTAAGTATAAAATATGCATTTTCCATCATACAATATTTTTTAATCATATATATCTTGGTATTGAAGGAACAATTCTTAAAAAAAGACTTTTCTTCCCTACTTGTACACATATTAAGATCTACTGATACAATCAAGATCCTAAATTAAAATAGTAGCTCTTTCTCTATGCACTCCAACATAAATAAAATTCCTATAAAAATTGAAATAAACAAAAATTCATTTAGCTCAAGAATAGCCGCATTCTTTTTAACCCTTGTCTAATCTGCTATGAGATAAAAATCTAGGTATATAATTTTATATAAGTATTTTTAATTTTCATATCTTTACATCAATATTTTTTAAAATGATTGACAATCCTTAAATAATTATATTTGTCCTTAAATTTAAATATTAAAATCAATCACTACAGCATCATCAGAGATAAATAATATGGTGAAAGAATACTTTCTCATTTTATTCCTTGGCATCGCTTATGGTGCTGTTCTTCCAAGAGATTTTGCATGGGGCACAGCCACAGCTGCTTTTCAAGTTGAAGGTGCTTGGAACGTGTCAGGCCGTGGGCAATGTATCTGGGATTATTTCCAAACTTTCCCAGGTCGTATTTACAACAACGAGACTGGTCACGTTGCAGACGATTTTTATGACAGATATCCATCAGATATTAAAATCCTCCAACAATTAGGAATCAAAAACTTCAGAGTTTCTCTTTCCTGGACTCGTCTGCTTCCAAATGGACTAGTAACCAATGTAAACCAAGCTGGTGTTCAATTTTACAATAATCTGTTTGATGCATTACTTGCAGCAGGAATTCAGCCTTTTGTAACTCTTTTCCATTGGGATTTACCTCAAACCTTCAATAACTTTACAGCCCAAAGCACATGGCTAGACCCAGATGTCGCAAACAAATTCAATGCATATGCAGACTTTTGTTTCAAGACTTTTGGAAATAAGGTTAAATACTGGATCACTATGAACGAAATCCAAACTTTCACATGGATTGGGTACGGAGTAGGGACTCACGCCCCTGGAAGATGTTCTCCAAGTTGGGGTGACTGGTGCCAACAAGTAGGTGGAGGTGGGAATTCTTCAACTGAGCCTTATATAGCAGCTCACAATGCATTGCTAGCTCATGGACTTGCGGTTCAAACTTACAGAAAATCCTATCAACCAACTCAAAAGGGAAAAATCGGAATGACTATCAGCAGCGCATTTTACTATCCTTCTAATACATCAGAACCAGAAGACTACAAATCAGCAGATGTTTCTGTAGCTTTTCAATATGGATGGTTTGCTGACCCTCAAGTCTTTGGAAGATATCCAGAAGAAATGAGCTCACTGATTACAGGAAACAGGCTCCCAACATTCACTCCAGAACAAAGCGCATTGTTGCGAGGTTCATATGATTTCTTAGGGGTTAATTATTACTACAGCCAATATGCTCACTATACAGGAGTGCCTGGTGATAACTTTGGAAATGATTGCAGATGCAGTCAAAGCCCTTACAATTCAACTGGACATCTCATTGGTCCATATGCAGACTCAGGCTGGCTAAATGTATATGCCCCTGGATTTAGAGGCCTTTTGAACTGGATTAAAGATAGATATAACAACCCTGATATCTATGTTCTTGAAAACGGAGTAAGCTGCCCAGGAGAAAATACAGTCCCTGAAGCTCAAGCCTTGAACGATACTTTCCGTATGGATTATTTATACAACCACATTATGAACATGGTAGATGCAGTTGTAAACGATGGAGTTAAGGTTAAAGGATACTTCGTATGGTCATTATTAGATAACTTTGAATGGACTGATGGCTATAGTGTCAGATTCGGGCTCACTTATGTGGACTACAATAATAACTTGACAAGAACCGTTAAGAACTCAGGGTACCTTTATCAGAGTTTAATCGGCTATTTAGGAACCCATCACGTTGAAGAAGTTAAAAAGCTGTCTCCTTATTCGCTTGCTGAAAGAGGCAAAAAATTGCATAATCTTCTATGGGATTAAGTAATAATCGCATCGTAAAATTTATTGTCAAAACTTTTAATATTTAAAATTACTCTTACTTATCAACTCAAAAAAAATAAATCTAAACTGTATTTTGTCCTTTATTTCTAAGATTCGCAAGCAACATTTATTTTTTTAAATAAAAAGCAATAAAATGTATCTAGATACTTTGATAAATATTAATAATTAAGTGGGAAAAGCCTTTTAACTATAATCTAATATGTATCTTTAAATAAATTTTTAATAGCCAATTTTAAATATATTTATGTGTTGTATCAATTTATAATATGGAAAAATTATTTCAATTTTTGCTATTAGGCTTAGCATTTGCTTCAGTTCTACCTCCTGATTTTGCCTGAGGTGCTGCAATTGCAGCATTTCAAGTAGAAGGCGCTTGAAACATATCAGGGCGTGGCATAAGTATTTGGGATTATTTCCAAGATTTCCCAGGCCGAATCTATGACAATGAAACAGCTCATATTGCAGATGATTTTTACAACAGATACCCTGAAGATATAAAAATCCTCCAGCAATTAGGCATACGTAACCTAAGGCTCTCAATTTCTTGGACTCGTGTGCTTCCAACTGGGACTACAGATAATCCAAATCCTGCAGGTATCCAATTTTATAACAATCTCTTTGATGCTTTACTCTCTGAAAAAATTGAACCTTATGTTACTCTTTATCATTGGGATCTCCCTCAAGTATTTAATAATTTGACAGCTCAAAGTACATGGCTTGATCCCGATATGCCGAATAAATTTAATGCTTATGCTGATTTCTGTTTCAGTACTTTTGGAGCCAAAGTTAAACATTGGGTGACAATGAACGAAATTATGAGCTTCGCATGGCAAGGGTATGGTTGGGGAATTGCTGCTCCAGGAAGATGCAGTCCAAGCGTAGGATCATGGTGTGAAGAAGTCGGAGGGGGAGGAAATTCTTCGACTGAGCCTTATATTGTTGCTCATCATGCCTTATTAGCTCATGGTCTTGCTGTACAGACTTATCGTCAAAAATATCAAACATTGCAAAAAGGGAAAATTGGCTTAACAATTAATACTCGTTTTCATTTGCCATGGGACTCTTCAAACCCTGATGATTATAAAGCAGCACAAACTGCAATTGCATTTTCATATGGCTGGATAGGAGATCCAGTAGTGTTTGGAAGATACCCTGAAGAAATGACTGAACTTATTACAGGAAATCGACTCCCAGAATTCACTCCTCAACAAAGTGCTTTACTTAAAGGCTCTTTTGACTATTTAGGGCTGAATTATTATACTACAGATTATGCCCAATGAACTGGAGAAATTGGCGACAATTATTGAAATGATGGAAGATATAATGTTAGCCCTTATAATAAAACTGGACATTTAATTGGACCGACAGCACAGTCTTCATGACTTAATGTTTATCCTCAAGGTATTAGAGGAATTTTGAATTGAATTAAAAATAGGTATGGAGATTATGAAATTTATGTGATGGAGAATGGAGTTAGCGATCCTGGAGAAAGTCAAATGACTGAAGAAGAAGCTTTGAATGATACGTTTCGGATAGATTATATTTATAACCATATCATGAATATGGTTGATGCTATTGTAAATGATGGAGTTAGAGTAAAGGGATATTTCTTGTGGTCACTTATAGATAATTTTGAATGGGCGGATGGGTTCAACACAAGGTTTGGAATCACATATGTGAATTATAACCAAAACTTGACCAGAGCAATTAAAAACTCTGGGTATCTATATCAAAGTTTGATTGGATACTTAGGAACCCATAGTTTTGAGAAATCTCAAAATGCCTCAATCAATGCAATCAGTGAAAAGCCACTAATATCTCCTAATTTTTTATCCTCATAATTAATCAATTAGCTTTAATATCTCCAGTGGCAAGTAAATATGGGCAAACATTTTGCTCTCTTACTGTTTATAGGCTTTTCATATGCTTCAGTTCTTCCTTCAGATTTTGCTTGGGGTGCTGCTACTGCAGCTTTTCAAGTTGAAGGAGCATGAAATGTCTCAGGTCGTGGTCCATGTATCTGGGATTTCTTTCAAGATTTCCCTGATAGAATTTATAATAATGAGACTGCTCATGTTGCTGACGATTTTTATGATAGATATCCCTCAGATATAAAAATTCTCCAACAGCTTGGAATCAAAAACTTCAGACTTTCGCTTTCTTGGTCACGTTTACTTCCAAATGGACTTGTGAGTAATGTAAATCAAGCAGGTGTGCAATTTTATAACAATCTTATAGATGCTCTTCTTTCAGCTGGAATTCAACCGTATGTAACTCTTTATCATTGGGATTTACCACAAGCCTTCAACAACTTGACAGCTCAAAGCACATGGCTTGACCCAGATATTGTGAATAAATTCAATGCATATGCAGATTTTTGCTTTAAGACTTTTGGAAATAAGGTTAAGTATTGGCTAACGCTAAATGAAATTGAGAGCATAGCTTGGGGTGGATATGGGGTCGGATCTGCAGCACCTGGAAGATGCTCTCCAAGCTTTGGGGATTGATGCCAGCAAGTAGGGGGAGGAGGAAATTCTTCTACAGAGCCTTATCTTGTTGCCCATAATGCTTTATTGGCCCATGCAGCTGCAGTCCAAACTTACAGAAAAAATTATCAAAAAACCCAAAAAGGGAAAATTGGGATGACTATAAATAGTGGCTTCAATTTACCATGGGATACATCAGATGAGGATGATTATAAGGCAGTTCAATATTCGATCGCTTTTCAATATGGATGGTTTGCAGACCCACAAGTATTTGGAAAATACCCTACAGAAATGAGTGAACTCATTACAGGAAACAGACTTCCCACTTTTACTCCAGAAGAGTCAGCTCTATTAAAAGGCTCTTATGATTTTTTGGGCTTAAATTACTATGCGAGTGGATATGTGCATTGGACAGGCATTCCTGGTGATAATTATCAAAATGATGGCAGATATACTGGAAGTCCATACAATAAAACAGGGCATCTAATTGGTCCTTTTGCTGAGTCTACTTGGCTTAATGTATATCCTCCTGGTCTTAGAATGCTTTTGAACTGAATTAAGACAAGATATAATGATCCTGATATATACATATTTGAGAATGGCGTTAGTGTTCCAGGAGAAAACGATATGCCCGAAGCACAAGCTCTAAATGATACTTTTAGAATGAACTATATTTATAACCATGTTTTGAATATGGTCGATGCAGTAGTTAATGATAAGGTCAAGGTTAAAGGATATTTCTTATGGTCACTTCTAGATAATTTTGAATGGACTCAAGGGTTTAGCATACGATTTGGAATCACTTATGTGAATTATAATCAAAATCTTACAAGAGCTATTAAAAACTCAGCATATCTATATCAAAGCTTGATTGGCTATTTAGGAACTCATCATACAGAAGAATTAAAAAATGTTTCTCCTTATTCGCTTGTTGAAAGATCAAAACGCTTAAGCAGCTATCTTTATCATAAATAAAATATTTTAATTACTGGAGGCTTTAATTTTTTTCTTTCTTTAATGAATGGAATCTTTGTAATTGAGAAGTTTTGGCACTTTATTGAGTTAACTGCCGAGCTTGTATGTATAAAATTTTAACTTAATAAGAACATGGAGAGAAATAATTTTTAGCACAGGATCATAAATTTATTGCTAAATTTTAGTTATTTGTTGAAGATTAGATTTAAGAGACTAGAAATAAAGCTTTAAAAACTAAGGTAATAAGATTTGGTATAAAAATGGGCAAGCTTATTGTCTCCTTGCTATTTATTGGTCTATCGTGCGCTGCAGTTCTTCCTTCAGACTTTGCGTGGGGAACAGCTACAGCTGCTTTTCAAGTCGAAGGAGCGTGGAATGTCTCTGGACGTGGGCC
Organism: Blepharisma japonicum; assembly: GCA_949751835.1. Lineage (NCBI taxonomy): Eukaryota > Ciliophora > Heterotrichea > Heterotrichida > Blepharismidae > Blepharisma > Blepharisma japonicum. Next base: position 221,406 of record CATKHK010000005.1, on the reverse strand, counting down.
ATCAATCTGGGATTATTTCCAAAATTTCCCAGGTAGAATTTATGACAATGAGACTGCACATATTGCAGACGATTTCTATGATAGATATCCTTCAGATATCAAATTACTTCAGCAGCTTGGGGTTAAAAACTTTAGAGTTTCTCTTTCCTGGACTCGCCTACTTCCAAATGGGCTCACCAGTAATGTCAACCAAGCTGGAGTCCAATTTTACAACACCCTCCTAGATGCATTGCTTGCAGCTGGGATTCAGCCTTATGTCACTCTTTATCACTGGGATTTGCCTCAAACCTTCAATAATTTAACAGCTCAAAGCACATGGCTCGATCCAGATGTTGCAAATAAATTCAATGCATACGCAGATTTCTGCTTCAGCAATTTTGGAAACAAAGTCAAATATTGGCTTACCATGAACGAAATCCAAACTTTCACATGGATTGGATACGGAGTTGGGACTCACGCCCCTGGAAGATGTTCGCCAAGTTGGGGTGACTGGTGTCAGCAAGTAGGTGGAGGCGGAAACTCTTCAACTGAACCTTACATAGCAGCTCACAATGCATTGTTAGCTCATGGACTTGCAGTTCAAACTTACAGAAATAAATACCAAAAAATTCAAAAAGGTAAAATCGGTATGACCATCAACAGTGGGTACAATTTGCCTTGGGATACATCTGACGAGGATGACTATAAGGCAGTTCAATATTCCTTAGCATTCCAGTATGGCTGGTTTGCTGATCCTCAAGCATTTGGAAGATACCCTACAGAAATGAGTGAGCTCATCACAGGCAATAGACTTCCTACTTTCACTACAGAACAATCAACTATGTTGAGAGGTTCTTATGACTTTTTAGGACTGAATTACTACGCAAGTGGATATGTCCACTGGACAGGAACACCTGGTGATAACTATGGAAATGATGGCAGATATACTGGAAGCCCATACAATAAAACAGGACACTTAATCGGGCCTTTTGCCCAATCTTCATGGCTTAATGTATATCCTCCAGGGCTTAGAGCTCTTTTGAACTGGATTAAAGTCAGATATAATGACCCTGATATTTATATTTTCGAAAATGGAGTAAGCTGCCCAGGAGAAAACGATATGCCAGAAGCACAAGCGTTGAACGATACGTTTAGAATGGATTATGTCTACAATCACGTCATGAATATGGTTGATGCAATTGTCAACGATAAGGTAAAAGTCAGAGGATACTTCTTGTGGTCACTGTTAGATAACTTCGAATGGACTGATGGTTACAGTGTCAGGTTTGGCATCACTTACGTGAATTATAATCAAAACCTAACAAGAACAATAAAAAATTCTGGATACTTATATCAGAGCTTGATAGGCTACTTAGGGACTCATCACGCTGAAGAATTAAAAAATGTTTCGCCTTATGCACTAGCTGAAAGGGCTAAAACCTTAAATAGTTATTTATTCTAAGCTGTGTATTAAGCAAAAATCAGTTTTAATTATTTAAGTTATTATCTTTGCAAAGACTTGCAAGCTTCTTAAAATGTATTTTTATGAGAATTAAATAATTTACCCAGACATAATACCTAAATTTGCAATTTAAATCTTTTAATTTACCCAAGCACAAGTAAATACTCTGCTTGCTAAATTTAATTTGTTTATTTTATTGATTAAATATGGCTAAAAAGCTAATTAATTATTCTTCTTGTATTAAGCAAGAAGAGAGGGATTTAACCCATCGCTAATGTTGCAAACAGTTGTATTTCCACTGATGCAAACATTACCTGTAAATAAAAGATCTCAGTTAGGGAGATGCATTCCTGCAAATGAAGCATTTAATAGGCAGAGAGTATTTCTTTGAGGACGATTCCCTCCGTATGTTGAATATCTAACAAAACTCTTTCCAAATGAGCTAACTGGATATCCACCGCCGTCGCTTATCATGCCCAGAGGCCCATTCGCACCATTGTAAAAAAAGAGTGCCATTTTATTTTTATAGATTCTTATTAAAGATACAATTTAAGAATTTTATAGAGTTTAAATTATGACTGCTTTTAATATTTTTGAATTGACCAAGCACTAGGCTTATATATCTTACTTTGCATAAAAAAATATTCAGCTAAACTAATCACTATACACTACTGTGTTTCCCCCTTATATTTTCTATTGATAGATTTCAATTTTTAGTAGGTCTTTCTCTGCAAAGGCGGAGAACAGATGTACGGCCAACCTTAATGTATTAGAAGAAATTAAATTCAAACTTTAAGCAGCTAATAGGATAAGAAGATAAGATGAGATATAATATGAGCGGTTGGATCACTTATTAGTGTAAGGTACTGACTAAGATCTTGATCTAAATATTTTATTTCAGCAATAAAGCTCTATATGCACATTTATGAGAATTGGGTTGAACCTAAAAATTAAAGATGCGCTAAATCGCAAGGATAATATAACTTATAGCTATATCAAGATTGAATAATTTAGTCAGACATAATGTGTTTAAATCTTTAAATAACCTAAACACAATAATATACTTTTTAAATTTTTATTTAAATTCATCGATTTATAGAATCATTAAATATGGCTAAAAAGCTAATTATTTATTCTCCGTGAATTACGCGAGAAGATTGGGATTTAGCCCAAAAGTAATGCAGCCAACAGTTGAACTTCCACCGAAAACAACATTACCTCCAATTAAAATATCCCAGTTTGGAAGATTAACTCCTCCCATTGGAGCATTTCATAAGCAGAGAGTATTATTTTGAGGACGTCTCCCTGCATATGTGGAAAATCTTGCGAAACTCTTCCCTGCAGAGCTAACTGGATATCCTCCGCCATCTCGTATATCACCCAAAGGCCCATTTGCACCATTATAATAAAAGAGTGCCATTTTATTTTTATAATTCCTCTTAAAATGTTACATTTTTACTTTGAATAGAGGCAATTTGATTTTAGACTTTCTAAATCTATTAAATAAAGATATCAATATCAGAGGTAAATTGGCTACTTAGGAACTTATCATATGAAAGATGCTATAAAAGTTATTCTAGGTAAATAATTGCACTATCCTATATAGGATTAAGTAAATAATCACATTGTAAAGTTTATTGTCAAAAATGTTAATTCTTAATTAACATTTAAAATTAATCTAATTTAGCAACACATTAAAAAAAATATCTAAAGTTTTGTGCTATCCTTATTTATAAGATTCGAAAGCATATCATTATTTTAAATTAAAAAGCAAAAATTTATTTAAGAAGTGAGAATTAATTTGATACGTATCTATATTTAAGTGGGAAAAGCCTTTTAACTATAATCCAATATATATCTTTAAATAATAGCCAACTGTAAATATAATTTTATTTACATGGTTAATAAGAAGAGGTTTTGCCTATGATATTTATTTTATCAGTTAATAAATAATATGCGAAATTTTTTCAACCTGTTCTATTAGGCTTAGCATTTGCTTCATCTTTCCCTCTGATTTTGCCAAGGGTACTGCAATTGCAGCATTTCAAGTAGAAGGCGGTTGAAGCACATCAGGCCGTGGTATTATTATTTGGGATTATTCCAGATTTTCCAGACCAATCTATGATAATGAAACAGCTCACATTGCAGATGATTTTTATAGGAGATTTCCTGAAGATAAAAAAATCCTCCAGCAATAAGTTTAACACAACTGAAGGCTCTCAATTTCTTGGACTCGTGTGGTTCCAACTTGGCCTCCAGATAGCCAAAATCCTGCTGGGATCCAATTTATAGCAATCTCTTGATGACTTACTGCTGCAAAAATTGAACCTTATGCTACTCTTTATCATTGATATCTCTTTCAAGTATGTTTTTAAAAATTATTAAATTAAACTCATAAAATGCATAGAAAAATATCCACCTTTTAAAGCTTTATCTATCTTTTCAATAGCGATTTATGATTAAATAATTTAATCAGAAATAATAGTTATAATTGCGCCTTAAATTTAAATAGCCCAAGCTTAACTAAATGCTTTCCTTATTAAATTTTTATTTACTTCATTTTATAGATTCAATATGGCTAAAAAAACTGATTAGTTAATCATCTTGCATTATGCGAGAGGAAAGGGATTTAAATAGTCAGCATTTACACTTCCATTGATAACAACTGTGCCTCCAAATAAAATATACCAATTAGGAAGATTCACTTCTCCCACTGAAACATTACATAGACAGAGAGTATTTTTTTGAACTCGTTTCCCTTGAAATGTGGAGAATCTTGCGAAACTCTTCCCAAGTGAACTAACTGGATATCCGCCGCCATCTCTTATATCGCCCAGAGGCCCATTTTTACCATCGTAATAAAAGAGTGCCATATTATTTTTATAATTTTGCTTAAGATTTCCAGGAGAAAACTATATGCCAGAAGTATAAGTATAAACGATACGTTTAGAATGGATTACTATCACGTCATGAATATGGCTGATGATGCAATTGTCAAAAATAATGATAAAGCCAGAGGTTACTTCTTGTGGTCATTACTAGATAATTTATAATGGACTTATGGACATAGTTTCAGGTTTGGCATCTCTTATATTTAATACAAAGGGAATTCTCCTCAATTGTTTGAAACTTATCTCTTTGATTTTATCATTGCTAAATTTTCCGAGTATTTTAACATTTAATCATCAGAAAGTACTTGGGAACAAATCTGCAAGAGATATTTGCCCGACTCTCCTCAGAATAAAGTGGACTTGTTGCAAATACGAGACTTCTTCTATGCATTATTTGCTTCGCAAGCTGCCTAGAGTTCAAATATACAGTTTGTTGTTCAAAATTCGTACACCAAATTTGCTTTCATATTTCCTCACTACCGGTTATTTTATTTCTGGCTGTTGTATAATTATTCGCATGAAGAAAAAGCTTTAAACGCCTATCAACCCAATTAGTATTTTTTATATCTTCTCATCTTTTTATTGATTTTTGAAGTTTTCAGATAAATGGAGTACGCATATCTCTCATTTGTTTTTTCTTAAATTCCCACTACAACTCGTTGATTTTGAAGCTCAATTTGGCCTCTCTAGTGATCCAAAATGGTTCACTTGATATATTTATATTAAATATTTATTCGCTTTTGTTTTATAGATTCTATAAGGCTAAAAGCTAATTAGTTATTCTCTTTTTTTAAGCGAGAAGATTGGGATCAAACCCAATATTAATGTTTCCGGCACCTGAAATTGTGCCAAAAGCTCCACCACCTCCAATATAAACATCTCAGTTAGTGAGTAGCAATCCATTAGTTGAAGCATTTCATAGGCAGAGAGTATTTCTTTGAGGACGATTCCCTGCATATGTAGAAAACCTTGCGAAACTCTTTCCAAGTGAGCTAACCGGATATCCACCCCCATCTCTTACTATGCCCAGAGGGCCATTTGCACCGTTGTAGAAAAAGAGTGCCATTGATTTTTATTATGTATAGAATATTGATAGATAACTTAAATTCTAATTGTAAATATATCTTGCGCCTTGTAAATTATTTATATTATTGTCTTTGCCAAGAATTGCAAGCTTCTTTGATATATTATCAGGATTAAATAATTTAATCACATGCAATACCTAAAATTTCGTTTGAAATTTTCTAAATGAGCACTTTAAAACATTAAATATTATGTTTGCTAAATTCTGCTTTACTTCATTTTTATAGATTCAATATGGCTAAAATTCTAATTATTTATTATCTTTATTATGCGAGAAGATTGGAATTTAGTCTACAATTAATGGAGACATCACCTCCTCCAACTGTAATTGAACCTAAACCAACATTGTCTCCAATATAAATATCCAAGTTATTAAGTTGAATTGGTCCAATATCAGCATTTCATATGCAGAGAGTATTTTTTTGAGGACGTTTCCCTGGATATGCTCAAAATCTTATAAGACTCTGCCCAAGTGCGCTAATTGGATATCCATCTTATACCGCCCAGGGCCCATTTTCACCATTGTAATAAAAGAGTGCCGTAATATTTTTAATTCATAGAATTTTATCGATTTCTTAATAATTTTACTCTAATCAAACAATTTGGTTTTATATTATCTTAATCTACTTAAAATATTTAAAGATAATAAATATTTGAAAGTTAACTTATGGCATCTTCTAAACTGTTTTGAATTGATGAAGTGTCAATATCTCTTATATTGCTTAAGTAAAAAGCAATTCTGCTAAACCAATTATCTCAAATAATTGGTTCTTCTTTTCATTTATATTTACAGAGCTCATTTTTCAGTCAGTTTTTGCTCTGCAATAGTGGAGAGCTGGCTTACAGTCTAATTTCTGTATCAGAAAAAATTAAATTTAAAAAGCTAATAGTATACGAAGATTATATAGGCTTGAAGATGACATCAAATGCGTGGACTTGCTTCACTTGTCAAAGTTAGCTTAAGGGTACGTACTGAGATGATAAGCTATATAATTTATTTCAGCAAGAAAGTTCTATGCATGTATTTATAAGAATTGAATTGATCCAGATGTGCTAAATCGCATTTTATAAGATATATATCACTTATAAGAATTAAATCAAAATTTCAGGTCACTTGATTAAATGAAAATAGATTGTTATATTATTAATAAGTAGAGCTGTTTAATGCTTGATCATATGGAAGCCAGGCAAATTAGGGCTGGTTAGCAACTTTGGAGCGATATAGAAGTGAATAAAGTTTAAAACACTTCAACAATGAGCTTCTCAGACATTATAACTTACTAAAAATCTTTACAATATTTAAGTAATATATTAATAGGATATAATTCATGATGTCCATGTGCGAAGTCAGTATCATGACTCGATTCCACATGCGTATTTATTTTCAATTCATAGAAAGCGATGTGCAATTGTTAAAATAATAATATCTCATTTTTATAAAATATTTTAAAACATGCAATTAAGAGCATTTATTTATAGTGCATCCATTATAGCTTCTATTAGAGAGTTTATGGTAAAATAAATATATTTTATTAGATGCTATAGATAGATTATAGAAATTAATTAGAGCGTTTTAATTATTGTTTTGTGCCTATATTTTAAGCTATAAACAAAATTTGATGAATAAAAAGTAAATTATTAATTAATTGAGAAATTATGAAAATTTTTAATTTTATCTTAATCAATAAATTAATTAAAATTTTTATTTTAAATAATACTGATAATAAGTTGCAAAAGATATTTATTGAATGTTAAACCTCTCAAAAAACTTTTTCACTTCTAATTTTAATATTTTTATTGTAATAATTAAATAGCTTTTGATGCTAAAAATAAATTCAACTTCCTCTGGTCAAGCATAAAGCCACCTACCTTCTATGACAAGCTATATAAACTTTCACAGTCGGGAAACTCCTTTTAGTGAGAAAATACTCACTAAAAGGGGTTTCCCGCATAAAAAATCCTACTAATTAATTTTTTATTTCATTCAAAGATTCGCAATATTTAAGGCTGGATGATAATAGAACCAACGAGATTTTGCCAACCCAGAAAGGAAAGAAATATCAGGTAAGCAGCCTGGCTATGCACAGCGCCTAACCCTTTAACACCTTCATGATTAGTTTTTTCTCAAGGAAAGGGCCAACAAATGCTCGAAAATATTTTTCGGCTTAAAGAAATACGCATCAATTAAATTTAAATTAATTTGTAGTTATAGAATTGTAATATATTTTTTTAATTTAATAATCAAAAAATTTTAGGAATATCAAAATATATTGCTATTGTTACACAAATTTTGAAATTATTGTGAAAGAAGGGATATATTAATCATATATTAAATTATAGCATTTTTTTTATATGTTTTGCTTTCCCTTTATATTCAGCTTCATAAACACAATTTTGTAAAAGCTCACAAATTTTTATTCTATTGTTCATTTCAGCAAGCTTTAGAGCAGTCCGCCCATTATTATTTGTTATAGAAGTAGATGCTCCCCAATTTATCAGCTGCATTACGGCTTCTTTGTGCCCATTAGCTGAAGCTGCGTGCAGAGCTGTGAATCCACGAGAATCCTGAATGTTAATCTGTACTCCATGTTCATAAAAATATGTCATCATTTCAATGTCTCCATATTCAGCAGCGCTTATAAATAAAGGTGTTTCATGCTCATAAACACTATTTAAGTCAAACCCTAGCTCCAAAAGATATTCTAGTATTTCTTTATTATTATAAGCTAAAAATACTATACTTTTGTAAAGACAGCGAAAAGGTGCATTTTTATTTTCTGCAATAAGTTCTTTTTCTTTTTCTTTAAATCCCCAAGAAATCAATTTTTCTAATAGTCTTGATGATTTTTCTAACTCATTATTGCTTACATAATACCTCACACCATCGTAGACCCAATCAAATGGAAACTCGTCCAAACTAAAATTGCCTGAAGAAAAAGCATAGTCAAGGATTTTAGGGTGGAAAATAAGAGGAGTCAAATGTCTAGTATTTAAAGATCTTTTGCATTTCCAAAACGCAAATTTTTTGTGAATTAAATAAGAAAACAATTTAGTATTTTCATTTTCAATAGCTATGCAATAAGGATTGCATTTTTTGAGATTATCAAAAATATTCATCTTATGAAAGCCATAATTAGCAAATATATCCAATATAGAGAAATCTTGGGTTTCACATGCCACTTTTGCTGCTAATGTTATAGCTACATATTCTTGATTATTAAACATATTTATATAATCAAAATTATTGCATCCAGAATATCAAATTATGTATCCATAGTTCATTAGAAGTCTTACCAGCTTTACCATATTTTTGGAAATGGCTGCACAAACGAATTCATGTGATAAGTTCGCTCCATTCTTTATCATTATTCTAGTTATTTTCTCTAACAACTCCGCATCTATATTTCGTTCAGTAAGTCGCATCAATTGTTTGGCTCATTCCTGATATCCTTCGAATCTAGAATCAAATAAATTTACATCTCCCCCATATTTTAACCACTCCTCTAATTTGCTTGTGCTTCTTTCCTCAATGGCATTTCTTAAGATTTCACCAAGATTTTGAGTAACTACTCTTATGCCTTTATTTCTTATCACATCTAGAGCATTATTTGCCTCTTGAAGTGATATAAACAAAGTCTTCAGATTTGATGATAAAATGCAATTAAGGGCTTGGGAATCTTCTTCAATATCTCTAAGATTTGAGCTATTGCTTAAATCCAGGAATTCCAACCTTTTAAATCCTGAAATTATCAAGGTTACATCTTCTACTGTTGCATCAGTATTGCCTGCATACAATCTTTTTAGATTAGGGAAAAGCTTTATAATGGGTTCAAAGCAATCACTATTTACAACAAATTTTTTAGCATATTTATCATAATATTCATGCTTTAAATTTGTGATCCTCAATTCTTCAACATTACAGAATGAATTTTCATTTCCATGCTTCTTTTTTTTGTTACAGATTATAGAGCCTCACAATTTAAAGTCCATGAAATTACACCTAGATAAGTTCAAGATTTTTGGTTGTGAAATGTTTATAACTTTAATAAAACTTTTTGAAGGAAACAAGTAAGTTCCTTGAAAATTCAGCTCATATAGTTTTCATTGTGAAAGAAAAATCATCTTAGATTTCCAAATTTTTTTTGAGTCCATATTATGACCTTTTAAAGTTCCAAGGTGTAAGGAGTTTTTCATGGCTCTATATCATGCTTTGCAGACTAAGGATAATTGATAGATTTCGTTTATAGGACCTACTAAAGTTAGAATTTCACAAAGCAAATAGTAAGAAATTTTCACCATTTTAAATTAATAACTCCAAAAAGATCAGCTTAGGACTATCTATCAACGTTAGAGCTATATAGAAGTGAATAAAGTTTAAAACACATCAGCAATGAGCTTCTCAGACATTATAACTTACTAAAAGTATTAACAATATTTAAGTAATATATTAATAGGATATAATTCATGATGTCCATGTGCGAAGTCTGTATCATTACTCACATGCGGATTTATTTTCAATTCATGGAAAGTGATGTGCAATTGTTAAAATAATAATATCTCATTTTTATAAAATATTTTAAAACATGCAATTAAGAGTATTTATTTATAGGGCATCAATTATAGCTTCTATTTGAGAGTTTATGGTAAAATAAATGCATCGATTAAATTTAAATTGATTTGTAGTTATAGAATTGTAATATATTTTTTTAAATTTAATAATCAAAAATTTTAGGAATATCAAAATATATTGCTATTGTTACCCAATATTTTAAATTATTTTGAAAAAGGCCTGGTGTTATAGGATATATTAATCATATATTAAATTATAGCACACTTTTTTCTATGTTCTTCTTCCCCTTTTTCTTCAGCTTCGTAAACACAATTTTGTAAAAGCTCACAAATATTTATTCTATTATTCATTTCAGCAAGTTTTAGAGCAGTGCGCCCATTATTATTTGTTATAGAAGTAGATGCTCCCCAATTAACCAGCTGCATTACAGTTTCTTTGTGCCCATTAGCTGAAGCTGCGTGCAGAGCTGTGAATCCACGAGAATCCTGAACGTTAACCTGTGCTCCATGTTCATAAAAAAATGTCATCATTTCAATGTCTCCATATTCAGCAGCGCTTATAAATAAAGGTGTTTCATGCTCATAAACACTATTTAAGTCAAACCCTAGCTCCAAAAGATATTCTAGAATTTTTTTGCAGCCTTTATTATGATTATAAGCTAAAGATACTATACTTTTGTAAAGACAGCGAAAAGGTGCATTTTTATTTTCTGCAACAAGTTCTTTTTCTTTTTCTTTAAATCCCCAAGAAATCAATTTTTCTAATAGTCTTGATGATTTTTTTAACTTATTATGGTTTAAATAATATCTCAAACCATCGTAGACCCAATCAAATGGAAACTCGTCCAAACTAAAATTGCCTGAAGAAAAAGCATAGTCAAGGATTTTAGGGTGGAAAATAAGAGGAGTCAAATGTTCAGGATTTAAAAATAATTTGCATTTCCAAAACGCAAATTTTTTGTGAATTAAATAAGAAAACAATTTAGTATTCTCATTTTCAATAGCTATGCAATAAGGATTGCATTCTTCCAAATTATCAAAAAAATTCAGCTTATGAAATCCATAATTGGCAAATACATCCAATATAGAAAAATCTTGAGTTTCACATGCCACTTTTGCTGCTAATGTTATAGGTACAAGCCCATGCTTATTCAACATGTTTATATAATCAAAATTATTGCATCCAGAATACCAAATAATGCATCCAGAGTTCATTAGAAGTCTTACCAGCCATACCATATTTTTGGAAATGGCTGCACAAAAGAATTCATGTGATAAGTTCGCTCCGCTCTTTATCATTATTCTAGTTATTTTCTCTAGCAACTCCACATCTATATTTAGTTCAGTAAGTCAAATCAATGGTTGGGCTCATTCTTGGTTTTTTTCAAGTCTAAATTCACATAAATTTACATCTCCCCCACATTTTAATCACTCTTCTAATTTGTTTGTGCTTTCTTCCTCAATGGCATTTCGTAAGATTTCACCAAGATTTTGAGTAACTACTCTTATGCCTTTATTTCTTATCACATCTAGAGCATTATTTGGCTCTTGAAGTGATATATACAAAGTCTTCAGATTTGATGATAAAATGCAATTAAGGGCTTGGGAATCTTCTTCAATATCTCTAAGATTTGAGCTATTGCTTAAATCTAAGAATTCAAGCCTTTTAAATCCTGAAATTATCAAGGCTACATCTTCTACTGTTGCATCAGTATTGCCTGCATGCAATCTTTTTAGATTAGGGAAAAGCTCTATAATGGGTTCAAAGCAGCAGCTATTTACAACAAATTTTTCAGCATAATTATCATAGTATTTATGCTTTAAATTTGTGATCCTCAATTCTTCAACATTACAGAATGAGTTTTCATTTCCATGCTTCTTTTTTTTGTTGCAAGTTATAGAGCCTCACAATTTAAAGTCCATGACATTACAACTAGATAAGTTCAAGATTTTTGGTTGTGAAATGTTTATAACTTCAATAAAACTTTTTGAAGGAAACAAGTAAGTTCCTTGAAAATTTAGCTCATATAGTTTTCATTGTAAAAGAAAAATCATCTTGGATTTCCAAATTTTTTTTGAGTCAATATTATGACCTTTTAAAGTTCCAAGGTGTAAGGAGTTTTTCATGGCTCTATATCATGCTTTGCAGACTAAGGATAATTGATAGATTTCGTTTATAGGACCTACTAAAGTTAGAATTTCACAAAGCAAATAGTAGGGAATTCTCACCATTTTAAATTAATAACTCTAAAAAGATCAGCTTAGGACAGAAGCAAACAATTTAAAATAACAAATCAAATTTTCAAATTTAAGCATAGTTGATTTTAAAACATCCCTTTAAAATGACTATAAGTTCACATATTTATTAATATTATTTTCAATAAAGAGCGATTAAAGTTTAAGCAAGAAAGAGCCTCTTTTTTTCAGTTTGCACTTTGCCTACTGGCACATTAATCAATCTATAAGTGTCCCTTAAACGGATTTGGTGGAATTTACCTCAGTGAGGTAAATTCCGCTAAGTCATCTATCTTACTGCTTTTTGATAATTAAAATAATTGAATTAAAAATGAAGAGACCACAAGCACCAATCACAAAGAAGAATCATTTATTTAATGCAAGGTTTGAAGTTATCCTGACAGTTTTAGGAGTAGGAGGATTTTTCTTTACGTTTTGACTTGCAAAATACATGCAAAAAGAAAAGCTCAAAAACCCAGAACTTTACAACCAATATATTTTTGGGGAAGATTCAGCAAGCAATGAAACTACAGAAGAATCTGAAAAAAATAAGTAAAAATATTATTTTGAGGAATTACTAAAAGTTTTATACTTTCCATGCATTTAGAAAGCTTTATTTAAAAATCATTTCCTCTTTCGAATTTTATGCATATAAAAATGTAATGATAAATTCAGTGGTATTAATAAGCTTAGTAGCAGCCTCTCCTTTACAGCCAAAATGACCTCAATATTTTATATCACCAATTACAGAAACTGTGCTATACGAAAATCAAGATCAGAAATCTACCAATGGAACTTATTATTTCAATTTTCTTGCAAGAAGCAGCAGAATCGATCTGGAAGATGGCCATTATGATCCTTTATGCAAGTTAAACGGGTTTGAAGATCTCATATATAATCCATGCAGAATATATGCTTCGAGTGGCAATACATTTATATTTTATCCTATAGATTCTTATTGTTGCTGATGCTGCAACACTAGCCAAGGTTGTGGGAATATTTATCCAAATGCACTATTAGGAGAGCTTGAATTTTTGGGTGAAATTGAAATTAATGGGAAAAGTGGATATTCTTGAAAAAGGGATAATTATGAATATTTTGAAACTATAGACGATAACCCAGAAAATAGGGATGCAATTGAAATTATAGAGATATCTAAAATAATTACTTTTGCAGATATGAATCGAACTTTGCCTAATCAGAAAACTTTTGATTTACCATGGGAGTGCAAATTGAGCACAGCTTGTCCAGAAGAATCACTTTGCGGTCGAATAAGAAAGAAAGAAATAAATAATTTGAAAGATATACTTGCATAAAAATCATTTAATTTCACTAACTAAATTTGGATTGAAAATATTATTTAATGTCAAAAGAGCTAGGAATTGCAGGCCACCAAGATGAGCAGCCAGATGATGAGTTTGAAGTTCAAAATAGATTGTATATCACAAATACAGCCAATCAAGATCAAAACATAACAATAAGATCTCTTGATACCATAATCTATGAAAAAGACAACAGATTAAGGTTCATTCTGAAAAAGACTTTCAAATTTTTAAAATCAAATTTTGTTCGGACCTTCTGTACTTCAGTGATACTAATAGCAGGTATGGTTATTCTCTTCATTGTTGTTTTCTATACTTAAGTGTATAATAAATTAGTTTTATTTAAAGGCTAAGCAAATAAATAAAATAAACTTATAATATTAAATGTCAAATCAATTAGGCTTCATTGCCCAACAAGATGAACAACTTGATGAAATTTCTGAGATTAATAAAAGACTTTATATCCAAGCTAACATTATAAATCAAGAACTTAATGATCACAATAGCATGATAAGAAAGCTTGATAGTGAAGTTGATGATAACATTGAAAAAATGAACTTCGTCATGAAGAAACTTGCGAAATTGATGAAAACAAATGATAGCAAGACTTTATGCACTATATGATACTTATGATTGTTTTGGTCGTCTTATTTGTATTAGTCTTTTACACTCAATAGTTATTAAGCATCTGACATAGTAATACTAATGCAGGAATTATTATTCTCTTCATTGTTGTTTTCTAAACTTAAGTTTATGCTAATTTAGCTTTATTTTAAAGGATAAGTAAATAAATAAAGTAAACTTATAATATTAAATGTCAAATCAATTAGGCTTCATTGCCCAACAAGATGAACAACTTGATGAGATTTCTGAGATTGCTAAAAGGCTTTACATTCAAGCTAACACTATAAATCAAGAACTTCAAGATCAAAACGTTATGCTGAGAAAACTCGATAGTGAAGTTGATGATAACATTGAAAAAATGAACTTCGTCATGAAGAAACTTGCGAAATTGATGAAAACCAACGATAGCAAGACTTTATGCACTATTATGATACTTATGGTTGTTTTGGTGGTCTTATTTGTATTAGTCTTTTACACTTAGATTATTTTAAATTTTTATTTGATAGTTATTTAGCATCGTATATATACTTTGGCTTAAAATTACTTATAATAAATAAATCATTCTTAAAATGATTTCAAATTTGATAAAAATTGTGACTAATATAAATCAATATTCAGCATAAAAGTTGAGTTCATAATTTACTTGCAATTAATTTTCATATAAACAGAATTTTCTTTTGACTTTAAATATCTTTGCAAAATATGTGATTTTAATATCTCTAATCAAGAATGATAATTTTCATACTAAAGAGATTAGAGAGATAAATAATCATTGCACTCAAAGCTCTGGTATTGATTGATTCTGTTTTTTAATAGTTATTGATGCTAAAACTATTCGAGCAACTAGCTTATTAGGCTTCAGATACATTTGAAACCTTTAATCTAATCTTAGCAATCATTAGTCTTTAAAATTATTTTATAGAAGTTTATAAAAATGAATGAAATTCAATGTCCCTCTGAAAGCAATCCCCTAATACAACAATCCTCCATGGCTGTATGCTTCAAAGAAAACTGTGAAAATATTCCAGAGTATCTCTGTAAGTGTGCAGAAAATTGGTCATTAATGTGTAGTCTTCATATTGGAGATCATATAAAACCATCGCCACAAAATCATATGCTAGAAAGTATATTTGAGACAGTAAATTTTGAAACTCAAAAAGCTCTGATTAATTTCTTAAGAGAAGAAAAGCAGGGTCTCAATGAAATTCAGGACAAAATAATAGAAAAACTATCAACGACTTTTATAGAAGCTGAAGATTATATAGAAAAAGAGTTAAAATCTATAGAAGATGATGCAAAACAAATAGACAATGTGATTGAAATTTTTAGAAACGCAAAAGAAGTATCAAAAATAAACCCAAGTCTTATGGAATATAATTTAATTCTTAAGCCAAATGAAGCGATTGAAAGCTCAGGTTTATGGTTTCTGATAAAGAAAGATACCATAAAGTGATAGAATATATATATAGCCATGATAAAAATATTGAAAAAATAATTGAAAATATCATATCGCTAAAAATTGATAAAATCATTAATGGAAGACTGCAAAACCTCATCCCTAATATTGATGCAGTAAACAATAAAATTTTTAATTTGGAAGAATCAGTGAGTTTTGAGATTCACCTAAGAGAAGAATTAAATGCAAAGCTGGAAAATTGAATTCTTTTATCAAATGAGTCAAAAGAGTCAAGTAATATACTAAAACAAGAAATCGAAAAAACTCAAAAATCTTTAGAAAACCAAATTGCAGTTAATTCTTTGGAACAAAATAAATTTGCTTGTAATGAAGCAAGGTATTTATCAATGATTGATGAGTTAAAGGTGCAGATCAATAATAAATCGCAGCAATATGTATTTTATAATGGAGACGAAATTGATAAGTTGAAAAAGAAGCTTAGCTCTATAGAAAAAAAAATTAAAGAGCTTAGTTCTAAGGTTGTTGAATTAGAAATCTCTGATGAAAGTCCTGAAGAAAGCAGCGAAGAAGAATACTACTTGCCACAAAAAATTGCTGCATACCTTCTCATTATAAAAAGGTCTAGTTTTATAAGTGTTGATGATTGCTCAGTTCTAATGTTTAGGTAAATATAATAATAGAAATGAGAAGATTTTATTGCAAATGATTAATTTTTAAAAATATACTATAAGATCAGAAGCTGGGCTTTTTGAAAATAAAAGAGCCAAAAAAAATGAAATTTGTGCTCTAAAAGAATTATATTTGTTTATGGTTTATGCAATTCTGACCTAACAGACTTTTTAAATTCATGTGGAAATATTGAAAACATAACAACACTAAAAAGTAACAGCAGTGATGATCAAGATATGGCAGTTGTAAAATTCAAAAATACTAAAGGGCAAATTAATGCTCTAAATAAGAATAAAACGTACTATAAAGGTGAACAAGTCCACATTTCGACCTTAAATTTCATGAGAAGGCATGATAGTTTTTCTTTTACAATTTTGGCAAGTAATCTACCTTTGAGCCTAGAAAAGGACGAGATTGAAGATTACTTTTTGGAATATGGCGAAATTGATCAAATTGATATAGTTAGAGATGAATTAGGAAATGCAACTGGATATGCATGAATTGAATTCAATCAATTAGAAAATGTAAAAGAATTAAAAAAACAAAATTGAATTTCTCTTGACGGGAGGATTATCCAAATATATTATAAATCAGACAATATTGAAAATAATAAAAATTAAATTTAACTTATTAAACCACCCAAAATTACTATTAAACGTAAAAAATGAATAGAGTGTATAATAAATATTAAATATTTAGACCCTTTTCTAATAATTTATTTTAGAGCCTTGAAAAATAATGGTCAAATTTTTGAATTCTAATAATTTTATTTCTATACGTGTAATGTATTTTATATATCCAATTCAGAATCAAGTTCTCTTAAATGCATTCAGCTTGATTTGACGTATTGCTGATTTGGCTATTCGATAAAATATATAATTAAAAATCTTGGTTTTTAAAATAATTTAAATAATAATTTATTAGTAAAAATTAAACTTCTTATTCCTAAATACTGGCTAAAATGCTGACTCTACTCTACTATCAAAGCTTTCAGCTTAATTTAATTGCATTAGAAAATTCGAAATTTCGAAAAATAAGATGAATACAATAATTATTAAGCCATAACTCTATTAGGCAAAATAAAATCAATTAGGCCTGCAAATGAATATGCATATGTTTAAATTTTTTCTGAAATAAAAATACACAAATGCCCTTAAAATTAAGGAAGCTAAAATCAAAAGATCGATTAGCCCCTAAATTTTTAGGCTTTTGAAAATTTGATAGCAAAAACTGAATGCGTTTCACTCCAATTAGTCTTATTATACCAACACTTCTGGCTTAATAAAATTTTTGTTTCCCTGTTTGCAAATCTGCCAAGATAGCTAAGTGGTTTGAGAATTCGCTATTAGATGTATTTTATTTCTAGAAGAATTTTTGGACATAAATTAACTTCATACTAAGGTAATATAAATAACTATCATAGATATCAAAATTATAAGATGCACTGAGAAATAACCATTTTACATCAAATTTATATATAATATTAATCCAGAAATGGATCCCAAATCTTCACCTCTAGATGAATTCAGTATATTTTCAAGCATGTTTTCACTTATCAACCCAAAAGCTCCAGCCCCAGATGTTTCGCCATGCCTAGAGCTGCCATCAATTCAAGATTTCGCCATCAGCGGAATTATTGAAAATGCAGATGTAAGAAAATCAACTCGAAAAAAAGTACTAAAAGAAAAACGACGACACAAAAAATGCCAAAGAATAACTGCTTGTAAGCATATAAACAAGAAGCATTATGCAAAAGGTATGTGTAATTCTTGCTACCATCGTTATGGCAGGGACACGTATGCATGAATCTGTGAGCACACAGAGAGGAAGCTTTACGCTAAAGGAATGTGCGAGCTATGCTATAATAAATGCCATGCAGAGTCAAGCACCAAAATTAAATATCAACTTAAGTAAAATAGAAAGGAAAATCTTAAATTTTATGAACAGAATAAAGAAAAATAATAAAATTGTAAAAGAACGTTCAATTATTTCAAAACTTTTTTATATATAAATTGATTCTGAAGTGCGTTATATTAATAGTATCTAACTTAATATTGAAATAGCTGAAAAAAATTGATTGGTGTACTGCATTAGTTATTTTAATATTTAAGAAATTAAAGAGAAAGTATTTTTAATTAAAATTCCAAGGATTAAATTTAAGTAATAATAATAAAAAATTTTAAAAGCAAGCTTTTTGAAGGTTTCTTTTCATTTTAATCAATTTGCTGATATTCAAACACATAGTTCAAATTTTAAACTGCAACATCAAATAAGCAATAATTTATGGCAATCCATTTTAATATTAAAACATCAAAAGCATCTACTGCAACTATTCTTTTATCTCCTTTTAAAATTGCCTGATATGTACCTTTGAGGGATAACAGTGGCTTTTTGTTAAGAGGTATTTAATAAACGCTATAATCATTATCAGGAGCCTGTTGATATTTATTATCTTCTATTTCATTTATAATCTGAATCTAATTTTTGACTTCGTTTTGAACCATAATTATTTATTCAGCACAGAATCTTTTCCTTCATGAAAGGAATTCTTCGATGAGTTATTAATTTTTATGCCTTAATGCTTCAAAATTCTTTTCAGGGAACTTTAAATGCACTGTTTAATACTAATTTTAATTACCTATTAATTTTTATTCACCTCCTATGAAACGAGTCTACCCAAAATATTTCCTTATCATTTTCTAGATAGCAAACATTTAGTTATAAATTAAATAGAAGTCTTATAATTATTTATATTTATTGAATTTAATATAATTTTTCAATTCTTTTTAAGATATCCAATTGCCATTGCTTATCTAAATAAATTAAATAATTAGGATTAGCTTTGTTGAAACTATTCCAGGCAGTTGCATCTACTCGTTTAGACATAGATAAGGGACTAATAGGACTTTTTTATCTTTGCACTTATGCAAAAAAACAATTTAAAACGTATGATTACAAAATTAAAAATCAAAAATCAAAATTCGTGCCTAGAGATTGGATATAATTCTTTGAGATTTAGATTCTTATTAAAATTTTATAAATCTTCTTTTGAACCCTAACCGAGCGGTTTTCCATTTTTCCCTAGTTTTTGCAATATGCTAAAGATTTCTCCATTTCATTTATTAGCTAATAATAATAAATAATGAAAGGATTATACCAAAACGACGACGAGATCAATGTCTTTACAGGAATGTTTTCACTATTAGACCCAGATAGATGCACTGATGAAATTTCAGCTTCATTACAGCTTCCTACCCTCAATAATTTTTTCCAGCCTTTGATCAGCATAAAGTCTACAATGAAGGCATCTAAGTCAGATTTATTGAAGAAAAACAAGAAAAAGCATAAAAAACTAATGCGGGTGACGGCTTGCCCACATGTTAACAAAAAGCATTATGCAAGAGGGATGTGCAATATGTGCTACCATAGGTATGGTAGGGAATTCTTTGAGTGGAACTGCAGGAGGTCGAGAAAAGCCTTAAGCCAACTAAAGATCAACGTACATTAATATATAACTTTAAGCTTTTTAAGAATTATTCGCCTCGGTTTTCAAGGTAAATGAATGTAAATGGAACTTTCTCCAACACAAATTTTTAAAAATTCATATGGGCTTTTATTTGAGAATATTCAAAGAAGAAAATTTAAGGCTTTTAGAAACTATTAAGGAGGGTTAATAAAACAAATAGTTGTGATGCTAATTCAATGAAAGGTATCAAAACCTTAAAAAATCAATATTTGGTAGAAAAGTATTTCATAGTAATTTAGATCTAGATTTCAAAAATCAGCATGATTTTTAAAAGGAAACTATCAAAAATACTCAAAGCGTTCGGAATAAAAACAAATTTTAATTATCTGCTTCCATTTTATCTAAATATGATAAGAAAAAACAACCACCGTCGGTTAGAGAGCTTAGAAAAATTTTATCATTTTATGTTATAAGCTTCAAAGCATTGCTTATAATTTTTGCCAGCTTCAAAAATCAATTTTTTGTTAATGCTAATTATTTATGAGCAGTTCCAGCAAAAATCAACATAATATTTTAGATTTTACTTTAAAAAAATTATTTTCAAAAACAAGTAATTTGCTCATTCAATTGTTTTAAATGCAATATAATTTTTCATATAAATTTATAGAAAATAGGCACCAAATCAGCCTAAGATGATTAACATTAATTAGTTTTATAGTAAAATAAACCATTTTATTTTACTTTATTCTTATTATCGGATTGTTCAAATAAAAAAACAGTATAGGTTTCGATATGCCAATTTTAAAAAGTAAAATTAATTAAATTATTTGGATGAGATTTATTATAATAATGCAGATTTTATAGCAGTCTCAGTAAACCATCTTAATTTTTTCCTTTTTTATAATTCACATTTTAATTCAAAACTAGTCAAAAGTATTTTGCCCAAGCATTTGACAAAAATCAACATTCGCAAAGGAAACTTTTATATTTTTTAGGAAATATTAAAGAAGCTAGCGCTCTAAGAATCATAATAAGTTAATTAGTCCCATTCTTGAATACTCCCTTCATACCAAAATCTTCCAGATTCCTCCCCTTGATGTTTAACCATCAAAATTGGAGTTATAGCCCCTTCTTCCGCAGACAGAGGAGCTTTTGGTCCAGCCATATCAGTTCTGATTACTCCAGGGCACACCGCATTTACTCTTATTCTTGATCCCTTTTCTCTTAACTCTCTTGCCAAAACTCTTGTATAAGCGTTTGCACAGTTTTTACTAATTGCATATGACTGAGTGGGCCATCCTTTTTCTGTCCAATTGCCATCTATAACACTCTGTATAAAATCGCTGGCCAAATTATATAATCCTTCACGTGTGAGGTTGGGATCTAAAAATCTATTTCGAATGTTTTCATCTGGAATAATTTTTGCCCTTCCTGATCTTGATGTCACGTTAATTATATGCCCATCGTCAGCCATAAGTGGCAGAATTGCTTCTGTTGTATTGACTAAACCATAGAAATTGCATGCAAAAGTAGGTCCTGCCACATGAGGTCCAAATTCACTGCCTTTGAAAGCGATACCTGCATTATTGATAAACACTGAGATTCTCCCATAAGTATGGTGAACGAAATCAGTTAATCTTCTAATGCTGAGCTCATCTGTTACATCGAGTTGATGGTAAACAAGTCTTGGCTGAGGACCGTATTTCTGCTCGATTTCCTCTTTGGCTTGTTGTCCGAGACTTTCATTTCTGGATGTCATCACTATAGAAGTGAATTCAGGGGTCTCGGTAATCAATTTTTCGATTATTGCTTTTCCAAGACCTTTATTTGACCCTGTAACAATAATCACTTTTGCCATTTATTCTTAACCACAAGGGCTAGACTTGATTTATTATTGACTACGCAAAATTAATGTTATTACCAAAGAATAAAAAAGTCATTAACAATCTTAAATATAAAATTATTTGGAATTAAGCTGCTCTTGGAGGAGGTAGCTCAATCCCTATATTAAAATCCATTCTTTCTTCATCTGCATTCAGTGCTTGTTCTCCTCCTGACTGTCACCTATGCATTGGATATACAACTTTCGTCAAATCATCGTCTCACTCCCATATTGGTCCATGCTCTTCCCCAGGCATCAATATAAGTGAATGCTCTTCTTCATCTTTATATCAAACCAATGACCCTTCCCCAGTCCCGTTAATAATATTTAAATAAATTTTCCTAAAGGTGTTTTCTCCCATTTCTGAATAGTCGCAATTTCCACAGTTCATACCTTTGCCTGAGAGCCATCCTTGAATGTAGCCCATATGTCGATTATCATGAGATCTTAAATCCCATCCTCTAATATAATAATAAGGATTCCCTAAAAAGTTCCTTTTTCCAGGCAGTTCGCCTACTTCTTTCCATTTAAGGAGTTCTGAATATGGTCCTGAAACTTCTAAATCATTAGGAGACTGGATGCATACTTGAGCTTGGTTTGTTTTTGATATAATCATAAGGGTAGTCATAGCTCCAGCCTTTATGATATCTTCTCCTATTACAGTTGAAGCCTTTGTGAATGGGCCTGGAAATGATAATCGTAATGGCTCGATTAAAGCACCTTCTATAACTTTAATATAATCTGTTGGCTGGACGCAGTATTCAGCATAACTTTGAAGTTTAACAAATTTCATTATGTAGCCACCAATGTTTCAAGTTGTGGATTCACATACAGGCTGCTCAGTGAATCTGACTATGATTGAATGCCCATGAAATCCTAATTCAGCCATTTCAATCTTAATTTATCTAAATTTTATAAAAAATCCAAAAATGTTTAAAATATGAGATTTATTTGAGCACGTCGATGAAGTCTTTAAATTGTCTTTGAAAATGATTAATTTCTGTACTCCCAGATCCATAAACGAACAAAAATTTTTGCTATCCTAGGTTAATTAATTGGCTAAATTGGAAATTAAGGATTGATTAGTTTTAATTTTGAAAGTTAAATTAATTTTTGATGCGAATTTTAAATTTCAAAAAAATTTTGTAATATATTGCAAACCCTCTGTGAGCAAGTATCATTTTATTTCTCACTCAAATAGGAGGAAGCCAGTGAACCTGACTATAATTAAATGCCTATGAATTCCTAGCTATATAAATTCAATTATTTTATGCTAAGTTTTATAAGTAAAGAAATTACAGATTTATCAAAAAATTAAATATCTCTTCAGCATTCAATTATTTCATCATAAAAATAAAACTTTTATTATTCTCTTCTAAAAATGAAAGTTAGATTCATAGAAGTGCCTCTAAGTGAGCCAAATCTTCAAGCCTTCCAATCTGTCATCCATTTGAACACCCCAAAGCCAAGCTTTTATTCAGTAGTTTATTTCGGGATTCTGTTGCAATTAACAAGATTGAAAGGAGCGCATGTAGCTGGCAAAACTCTGAATGAGTTAAACAGAGCTTTGGATGGAGTCCAAGGAGCAATAAACCAAGAAGTCTACAAATTTCTAAAAGAATTTATGAAATACACAGAATCGTACTCCTCAACCAATATCAAAAACTACCTTCTAAGAGAATTTGTCGAAGAAAGCTTTGACCATGCTTTACGAGCAATTGTTTCCTCGACTTTGAGGAATGAATTTAAAACTCAGTATTCTAATGAAGTTTTGTATGGAAAAGAAGTGCTTAAAGAAGAAGAATATGTCTTTAATGCACTCACCAAAATATTGAAATTCACTCTCAGCATTTATTCTTATGCATCACCAAATCCGTTTATAGCAAGAACTCCAAACCCAAATCCTGAGCTGAATATTAGTATTTTATATGATCAGAATAACCAAAATTCTTGATCACTACTGGTGCATTTTAAAGAAAATCTGTTTGATTATGGACAAACAGTTAATCTAGATGATTTGCCTTTTACATATTCTGATCAGGGAAAATCTTTGCCAGCGCCTGTGCCTATTGCTATCAACCCAGAAGTGACACCAATGCAGCGTCCAAATGATCAGTCTGCTTTTATAGAAGTTTTGGTCCAGATTATTACTTCTCAAGTTGGCTGAGTCCCTGAAGCTAGCAAACTTCTGCTTGACCAAGAAATTTCGAAGCTAAATTCTCAGATTCCGGCTTCAAAGCTAGCTTGCCTTAAAAGAATAAAAAAGTGAAGTAAAAGAATAGGAAAATGCTCTCATGACTCCAGCAGTCTTGTTTTTTTTTATACATGCCGCAAAGTTCATTGCAAATTGTGCATACAGGAAAAAATTGATAAAAAACAACTCTCCAAAAATAAAATTAATTGTCCTTGTGGAATGAAAATTCCGAATAAATTCAGAGATAAAAATTTCAAATTTCCAGGAGACCCAGTAGAAGAAAACCCCCCAGCAGCAAACAGTGTAATTTCAAGTTTAAGCACTCAAGAAAGTCTCCAAGTATCACCTTTACAAGAAATGTGTGAGATTTGTAAGAGGATCAATTTCAAACAATTCACCAACACTTTTCCATGTGGCCACAAAGTGTGCAAAAAATGCTGGGAAAAGTGCAATAAAACGTGCTACAAATGCTATATCTGCGAAATATGCAAATATCCATTGATAACTGGGAAAAATGTATATATTTATCAAAATTATTACTATCACTTTGAATGCACAGTCTGCCAGATCTGCTCACAGTCTATATTTCAAACTGGGACTCCGTATGTTTACAATGGTAAAGGCTCTCATCTAGAGTGCCAAAGAGGTTTAGGCCTTCTTAATTCTTAAAATTTTAAAAAAATTGTGTTAATTATGAGATTCCTTTCAGTACATCTCTTGCAGCCTTAATTTTTTCTTTGAAAATATTTTCATTTCCCAGTTGCTCTATAAATCCTTTTCTAGGGTGGTTTAAAATTGCGAATTTCAAAAATACTTTCAACCCCTCAGCTAGTGCCTTTAGTTTTTCATTATTCCCAACCTTGTAAAATATCTTTGCTATTATGCTTTCGTCTGCTAAAAGTATGTTTTCTAATAAAATCCTTAAAAACATTGATAAATTGTCGTTTAGACTGTCAAAGTCTACAGCCTTTAGACATCCCAGCCCCATGCTTTCTGTCTTAATCATATAGGCATAGAGTTTGGCAATATTTGAAATTTTTCTAATAGAAAATTCATGAAGCTGCTTTAAGTTATCCCAGAGTGCATATTGAAAAGAATATTTGTAAGATGGCTTGTCAATGCACAATTGACTAGCTAGCAAAGCATAAAATTGATTATAAGCAAGCTCTTGCCCACAGCAAGTAATAATGACTCTGACTATATCTCTTTCTTGTTTTTTCAGCTTGGATATTTTAGCAAAAGCATCCATATAGTCTTCAGCAGACATAATCAAGCTGAAAATTTGTCTACGGTTTTCAGTGTTCATGTGCTGGGACTGAGCCAATTTCTCAAGCTCAGGATCAATAGACGATGCTTTTTTTGTGAATTCAAAAGTTGGCTGCAATAAATTTCTCCAGTTTGAGCTGCCTAAATCTTCCCATCTAGCTGTTATTTTTGCATCCTTGGCGTTTGCTTTTTTACCTACAGTTTTCTTTAGCCACGTTTTGAGGAATTTCAATCTGTCTTCAGTTTGGTTTATCATTTTCTTATTATTTTTTATATTCATCAAAGTTTCAAGCATAAAGCCCATCCTCTTCCCATCACTTTTTACGTTTTTCCCTTTTTCCCTGATTTCATCAATGATTTTTTTCAGTTCTCCTGGCTCATCTTTTCTTAGCTTGAACCCAATTAAATTGAAGAGCAAAATTAAAAGATCTAAAGTGTCTTCAGACAAATTTTCAGTTAAATGGCGAATCAGTCCAGTTATTATTTGACTGCCTATCACATCAAAATAATAAAGATAGCCCCAAACTGATAGGTAACTCTTGGAGTTTAGTGATAGACAATTGAATAGTTTATCTAGAATAAAAGCAGGAATTTCTCTACCAATAAGTCTACCAAGGGCAGAAATTTCAGCTGAATATACAGCTAGAAGCTGAGGAGGCATATTTGAACTATTAACGCTTGATTCTAGAAATTCCCACAAGTTGTCATTAAGGATATTCATACTTTCAGTTTTGTAGAGTTCTGAAATTTGTGCTGTTATGGGCTCAATATTTTGGTCAGAAATTCTGTTTAATAGGCCTTTGAATTTTTTTGTGGAATCCACAGCTCTCAATGCTGGAGGAATGTACTTGGAATCGTTCTGCTCTTCGCTAATTTTTTGCTTCTTTCTTGGATTTTCTTGGCTTGTATCGCTATATTCGCCTTCTTCTTCTTCTTCTTCTTCCTCTTCCATTTCTTCTTCTTCTTCTCCTTCCATTTCTTCTTCTTCTTCTTCTTCTTCTTCTTCCATTTCTCCTTCCTCTTCTTCATCCTCAATTTCTTCCTCCTCCATATTTTCTTCCATATCTTCGCTATTCATTTCGTCTTCGGAATCCAAATGTTCTTCATCTTCAAAGTTTTCACTGCCAGCTGGAGAAACTAAGCTTATTTCTGGGCTTTCATCACCTTCTTTAAATCCTTCCACAGAGACTTCATCTTCTTCTTTAAAAGCTTTTCCTTCCAAAAACTCATAAAAATCAGCCCCAAATCCATCTAACTCAAGCTGATTTCTTAATTTTTTCCAGTTTTTATCTGATTCTTTTGAGTTAGAAGATTTTACGCCAAGTTTCCTTTCCAATTCTTCAATTTCTGCGTCCAAATATTTCACATCATCAGAGAACTTTGGCTCCTTTTTGGGTTTCTTCTCAAGCTTTACTTTTTTTGGAATTATTTTTTCTTCTTCAATTTCTTCAGGAGGCTCATCTTCTATTATCTTTTTATAATGCTTATTCTTCTTTTCTTTTTTTTCTTGTCTTTTAGCTTTTCTCTCAGCTTTCCTCGAGAAAAACTTCATATTTATTGATTAAATTTTAGATACACACCAAATTAGCTTAATTATACTCTTTCCCCTTATTTGGAGGCTGTCCCCAACCCCAATAAGATTTTTCTTCGAGATAAAGCCAAACCACCATTGCTTTCACCAGTGGTGCTGCTAGTACAAACGAAGGGATGAAGGTAAGAACTTCCATTTGGATAGTCATCATAACAGTGAGTTGTAGCAATGAAAGAATGGCATAGAAAAATTCGGACGTATGGAGGCCTTCATTGGGATGAGTCTTTTTATATTGAATCCTTTCTTTCATATAAGTAACAAAATGCAAAACAAGCACTGCAGCAACAGGTATCCATGCGTATAGGAAGTTGTTTGGATTGTCATACTCTATGTTGCATATCCATAAAATGCTGAAAGTCAACAGTGCAATCCAATATGCTAAAACTAAAAATAGCGCTCTAAAGTATTTTTTCTGAATCATACCAGGAGCTATGTAAACTATGAATAAAAAGATGATTACAAACCCATACCAAGCTGGCGCGAACACAAATACCCAAGGAATGTCGATAGCTTCGTCTAGAAGTAAGCAGCCCAAAAATGCAAAAATCAGCCATGATAGCGAAAGGTTATATGCACACGAAAGTAGAATTTGTTTAGAAATCTTCTTCACATACATATCAAGATGATTTACAGCAAAAGTAACTACAATCGGGAACAATACTAAAGCGATTGCTATCGGAACAACTGCAGCTGTATAGCTTGATATTCATCCGCTGCAAGCACATCCGAATAAG
This sequence comes from Blepharisma japonicum, assembly GCA_949751835.1. NCBI lineage: Eukaryota > Ciliophora > Heterotrichea > Heterotrichida > Blepharismidae > Blepharisma > Blepharisma japonicum. The sequence goes on along the minus strand of CATKHK010000005.1, from coordinate 194,022 downwards.
ATGCTACCCACAAAAAGCGCAACCCAAGTCGTCAATTTGAGTGCGTGAAGTGTCCTTATACTCCCCGAATCAATTGTCATATATTTTTTATTGTGAAAAAACGCATATAGACTGAGATTAGAATAAAGTTACCCTTTATATAAAATATAAATTACTTAATTAAGAAATCGTCTCGTAACTGTTTTTATCATCATTTCTGACCCATAAACTTTGTGCATCTTTATAAAAGCAGAACATCAAAACTGCAGCAATTTGCCCTACAATCGTCAAAGCAGGGATCCAAGGCGCAGTATAAATTTTAACCATCAGTAGAGCTGCAAAACAAGGGAGCATTAAAATACACAGCAGTTCTTGAGTATTAATGGTGACTGTCCCTAAAGTTCTTTTCATGTTCATAAGCTCATTCACAAACATAATTATGTGAATCAAATTCGCTACATAAATGGGAGTCAGCACAAACGCAAAAATTCCTGGGGACTTATTGTTTATATGCCCCATCCACATAAATGAAAAAATGTAAAGCGCAATTGTCCATGTGAATAATAAAATAGACAGTCTTTTATAGTCATTTTCTACGAGCACTTCAGATATAAATACTGAAAATAGAAAGAAACAAGCAAGTGCGAACCAAAAAGGGCTGAAAATAATTGTAAGTGATAGGTTAATGATACCGTCAAGTAATAAGCTCCCTAATATCGTAAATACGATTAGTGAGACCGTAATAGCATAGGCCCAAAATAGTAAGATTGGTTTTGCAAATAAATTCGCACCTTGAGATAAAAAGTTAAGGAAGACATGAATCAAGATTGGGACCATTGTGAGAGCAATTATGATTGGGATTACAGAGATTGTAAAGCTTGGGATGATCTCATCACATGCACAGCCAAGTGTGAGGACTCCTACAAGTAAAGATACCCAAATTCCGAGTTTCAGTGCTTGAAGTGTAATAAGTGTGCCTTGAACAATTATCATATTTAATTTTTAAGCTTTTATATTCGTTTTTTGCATATTTAGCATCTAAAAGCATAAGATTTAAAACTTATGAATCATAGCTTAATATACTTAATAATGATAGATAAAGATAATAGTTTAAGTTTCTAGCTTCATTTACTGTATGAATTTGGAAAAACCTTTTGAAAATTTTGAAATAAGAATATCAAGATATCATTGATTATTGGCTTAATTAATTGAATTATAAGCTGCATATATGTTAAATTCAATAAAATTTGGGGAATTATTATGATATACAAATTTAAATAAAATTGATAGTAAATTTTGTTAGATTATAAAAGCTGATTGTATAAAATTATTACCTAATTAATTAAGAAACTGATTCATATTTTTTCTCTTTTCCTTCTCTGCTTTCACAACATCCCTTACACCAACCCCAATGAGCCTTCTCTTCTAAAAATAGCCAGACAACCATAAGCTTTGCAACAGGGATAACTAAGAATAACGCTGGTAGCCATGTTAATACATAAAGTTTCATCATCGTCACAAAGGTGAAAGGCACCAATATAAATACACAGAAGACCTCTCTCGATTTAAATGGCAAATCAGGGTTTATTCTTCTAAGCTGTATTCTTTCTCTCGCATATGCTATTAAATGCGTGAGAACTGCTGCAAATACAGGTATCCAGCAGTATAAAAACAGATTAGGGGTTCCATAATCTAGATGGCAGACCCACAAGATTGTGCAAGTCAAGACGCCAATCCACCATGTGCACATCAAAAATGCTGCTCTGTTATACCCACTTTGAGTAAGGCCAGGGAACATAAAAATTATAAATAATAAGAGTATAGCCATCCCATACCACACCGGTATAAAAACTACAGCCCATGGTATGTCAATTGCTTCGTCTAGAAGCAAACAGCCCAGAAATGCAAAAATAATTGCAGAACAGGCCAAGTTGTATACGACAGAAACAATGATTTGTTTTGAAAGTGCTCGCATATTCTGGCAAACACGATAGAGTAAGATTTGAACTGTTATAGGGAGGATGATAAAAGCTGCTATTAGCGGTATAATGGAAGCTGTATAACTCGGGATAATTTTATCACATCCGCATCCGAAGGTAATAGTACCTACAAAAATACCAACCCAAATTGAGATTTTTAGTGCATGTAGGGTGCTGAAGGTCTTTTCGTCGATTGTCATGTAAAATTACTAGCTGTTTTTCAATAAGAAATATGATAGATTGGACAAAAAAAGTGGATTAAGCAGGGTTTTAAAAGAAATATTAAGGGTAGTTGAATTAAGAAGCAGAAAGAAGCTAAGTTAAACACAAGAAAGTTTAAGGAGAGTATTGTAGCTTTATAATAATTTTTATAAAAATAAGAGAATTTATAGATAAAAATTTTTAGAATTATATCTAAATTGGGTTTTCTGGAACGTTCTCTTTAATTTACTGATCCAAGTTTACTAATTTTTGGATTCCTTAGTTATAGTGAAAAATTTAATTTTAAATAAATTTAAGATGCATATTATAACTTCAGTTTTGTTATATTGGATTTGAATAAATAACTATTCTATAGTCAAGTTCGTAATTAATAACATTTGATTAAAAAATATTTTTTTTGCTGGAGATTTTTGTGTATTTAGTAAAGAAATTAATGCCTTTTTCTTCAAAATTGATATAAAGTATAGTTGCTTAAGTATAACAGAATATTAATACCTTTTTATGGATGATTTTGAAATAAAGATTTCGAAACTCCAATGCATGAGATCGAACCTAATCTCATTCTCGGAAGTCTAATGGCAGGAGGGAATTTTAAGATAATTCATGCTTAAGTATAGCAGGATTATTGCTTTATAAGCTTTATTTCAATAAATGGAACCTATGAAAAATTTTAGATTTGAGTGAACATTAGTTTTTTATTCGTAAAGTATCATATAATGTCTTGCACCTTTTGTCCCTCTGAGTTGATCATGAAGGATCAGGCAGTTGCTGTGCTTAATCTTTATGGAGAATTTATGCTATGTTACTGCACATAAATTAACAATAAACTATTTAAATGTTCTTATCTGATCAAACGATTCATCTTGAAGTGAAAACCCTTAGAATCTGCATGTGGGCAACTCACAATGGAGCTCTAAGAGCACATTTGATGGATTGTATGCGAACATTTGACGTGCACATAATATTAGGCTTCCTGGTGAAACAGATGATACATGGGTATAAATTTTCATCTTCAACAATATTCATGCTCTCGATTCCAAAGAAAGTCTTTCCGTAAGTAATTCAATATTAGCTTTGACATATCTTCTCACTGTTCCATTAGGATTCTTAATTTGGCTGCTGAAGTTTAAGTTATGCTCTCCCCTTCCTGCTGTCATTCGCTTCTCGATGAAATATAAGACAATATCTGGCTCATAGTAAGCCTGAGTTTTCAAGTAATCTATTTCAAGGCGTCTTATTGGTACAAAGTAAATAATATCGTTGGGCTATGATTGAGAAATTGGTCTTTTTGCCATTGCATCTTGCTAGAGGAAGTTACACTTGAGATCTCATTGACATAGGCATTGTTGGCATGCAAACTGGCGTAAGAAAATTAATGACATTGAAATTCTGCTAAATAATATCCGATACATTGTAGCAGTGTATGTAGACTAGCTTATCCTAAAATCTGATAGCTTGATATACAGTAATCTGTTCTGCACTTACCTCCTGGAGCTTTTATATATTAATCAAGATCTAGAATTGATTATTTCTTTTGAAAGCTTTGTCTTATAGTAAACTTTTATAAATTTTAGAAATAAAGCTATGAATTACAAATAAATTCAATAGATCAGTTTGTTCATTGACCTCAGTAATAGGAGTCGGATTATATCATCATTCTCAAACTTAATCATAGCCTCTCGAATAAGACATTTTTACTTTAATTTTATAATTCTTAAGATGATATCTAATTTTACCTAATTTTAATAAATCAACAATTATTTCTCTCAAAACTAATCTTCAAAGTATATTTTTGTCGAAATTCTCTGTTTAAATTGTTAAGAAATAAATAGTTAAATTTATTGAAAAAGGCAATAATGAAAGTGATGCCAATTACCTTACGTCTGAACACTGAAGATATTTCTAAAAACTCTGACTCAAGCAGCACAGAAGATTGCTTATGGTCTTACGGCTCACCAAAGGAAACAATCCGTTATGATATTGATCCAAATGTATATTCTTATAAAGAAAACCCTAAAAAGAGACTAAATAAATTAAAAACCAAACACTTTAGGTGCGAATATGACGGAATTTTAGTGTATGATTCAAAAGCGAGGTTTTCAGATGAGCCAATAGTGCACAAAAAAACTGATAGTTCTTTTAAATCAAATACTGGTTTTATTCACGATGGCCACATACAATTGACTTCAAAATTAAAGAAAGAGCTCAAGTCAGCGCCACTTTTTGATAAAGAAGCTTATTTAAACTTGAAATATTATACTCCAGAGCCGGCTTGGGATTGTGACTATACACTCGAAGTCCCAGCTGATTCTTTTCTCCGATTTAATAGTAAGTTTGAAAGTGGGAATTTAAGGAAAGCGATTCGACTAGCTGAAAATGAATATAATCTTATATTAGAGAGTGACTCGGAGAGAATTAGTTCACAGTGGTATTATTTCAGTGTGAAGAACAAGAAACCTGTAACGGTGAAGTTTAATATCATAAACTTAGGAAAATATGAGTCCCTGTATAATGATGGCATGCTGCCTTTGACGAGAAGCAAACTGAATGGAAATCAATGGAAAAGAGCAGGTTTTAATGTTGCTTATTACCCAAACCAGCATCAAATTTATGAAGGAAATAAAAGTGCAGAAAATACTGCTGGAAAATATTACACATTGACTTTTTGCTATACATTTGAAAAGCCTGGAGATGAGGTTTATTTTTGTTATTCTCAACCTTATTCTTACCAGGATCTTACAGATTATTTAGATATAGTTAAAGAAAGCAACCCAAATATTGCAAGAGTGGACAATCTATGTTCAACAATAGCTGGAAATGCTTGCTATATGGTAACAATAACTGAAAATATCGAATCTTATATGCCTTTCACAGAAGAAATGTACAGTTGAGATATTAGTGATGAAGCAAGAAGGCTGATAAAACGAAGGAGAAGTAGAGTTGACAAGCAATCACAGCTATCAATTCCACTTAAGCTTGAGCATAAACACAAAAAAGGCATAGTCATAACCAGCAGAGTTCATTCTGGAGAAACAGTATCTTCATATATGATGAAAGGTTTTCTTGATTTTTTGCTAGGAGATTCTAAAGAAGCCTGCATATTAAGACGCCATTATGTCTTTCGGCTAGTTCCTATGTTAAACCCAGATGGAGTAAGATATGGGAAAACTCGATCTTCACTGCTTGGAGTTGATTTAAATAGAAGATGGCTTAATCCAAATAAAATACTCCACCCAACTATTTTTTACACCAAAAAAATGCTGCAGACTTTTTCGGAAACTCATGAAATTATGCTATATTGCGACTTGCATGGCCATTCCACTAAACGAAATGTTTTCATGTATGGCTGCTCTATAAAATCTTATGAATCTTCAGATAAAAGAAAAAATTTATTAGCAAGAATGGTCCCTATTTTAATGGAGAAGAATCAATTTTTTTCTTATAATGACTCTCGATTCAAAATGGAAAGAAGCAAAGAATCCACAGCGAGAATTGTTGTGTTTAGACAGTTTAAAATTATTAACAGCTACACAATGGAAGCCTCATTCTATGGCCCAGAAACTCTTCAACCCTTTGAAGACGATAGAATAAGCTGCCATATGGAGCCTTCTCATTATGAATCTCTTGGAATAGAGCTAGCCAAAGTCTGTTTAAATTTCGTGTCGATAAAAATTTTTGTAAAAAACCTGGTTTATATCTCGACATTTCTTAAAGAAATTGAGACCCAAAAATCTGATTTTTCCAAGCATATTGTGACGAAGTTTTTCAACCCTGAAGCTAAGCAAGGATCTGGTGGCATTGAATATCCAACTATAGAAGATTCAGATTTTCAAAGTGACGAGACTTTTCAAGAACAAATTTTTGATCAAGAAGACTTGTGGAACCAAATTTTAGCTGAAGATATTTGTGATGATGGGATGGACAGTGATAGCGATAGTGTTGAGAGCTCACAAAGCGCTGCTGAAGAATTTGAGGTGGAAATTGTTGTAAAAAAGCCGAAAATTAAAAAGAAAGAGAAAATAAAAATTTTAGAAAATTCTTTGAGGACAAAACCAAAAAAAGAGCAAGTTACATTATTGTCTAAAAGGAGAATTCCAAGACCGCCGATTAAGACTTCACAAATTGAGAAAAATAGCAACCCAGGGACTGTTGTTAATGGATATGTTGTAAAATTTAATTTTGATGAACAGTCAAGCAGGAGCCACTCTTCAGAGAATATTTTTAAAGAAAATTTGAGGAAGCCTGGAAGACTTGCAGCTATGAGTGTGATTAGAAATGCATCCCCGATCCAAACTGAACATTTGCAAGGGACAGGACTAATGCATTTGCTGAGAAAGCAACAAGTTAAAACTCCAGAGCTGACCTTAGCACCTCCAGAAATTGAAATAAAGCACAGAGCATATGAATCGAACAGTCAGTCATTTCGAAGAACTGTATATTCCAAATCTCCTGTTTGCTTCGCAGATATATGTAAAAAATAATAAAAAGCTCAATTTTTAATAGGGAAATAATTTATTAAATAAAAATTATGTTTCGCAATTTCAGGTCTGCTTTTTCAAGATTGCGCATTTCAGCTAAGGCTTCTTCTAAATATTTTTCCAAGAGCTTCAATCATTATACAGCAGAATTTCGTGAAAGTACAAAATAAATAGGATTGAAATTCAGTTGGAGTATGTCAGAGCCTGCAATTAATAGAGCAATAAAAGATAAAGCGATTCTTCTGTTTGATTTTCAAGAAGAAGCAGATCTATTTTTTTGAGAAATCGATACTGATTATAGATTGGGCGCAGGCACTAGAGCTATTGCAAAAATGAAAGATAATGAATGTAGAAATTATATAGTGATTTTCGAAGGAGAACTCTCAAATCTGAAGGAGCTAGAATATAATGGACCTTTATATGCTGAAATTACAAATGGAGCTATTGCTATTTCAAAATTCAAGAATTTTAATGGGATGCGAATTACAATTAAAACTGATGGGCAGCCCTATCAAATAAAGCTTGCCTTAAGAGAGCCATTTAACGTGGCTTGCTACACAGTATATTCAAATTAGGCTCATGTTATTGATAAATCTAAGAAATTTGTCACCTTGGAAATCCCTCTAAATAACTTTATAAGAGATTTCACAGACCCATTGAATCCTCTAAGACTCGATTCTTCAGATGGAAAAGTTATAAATGTGCTAGGTATTAAAATAGGGATTTATAGTGAAGACCAAAAAGAAGGCAAATTTTCAATTGCTTTGAAAGACATCCATATGATTTACAGACAAGACCTAGAGTTCATAGCTCAAAGATACAGAGATCCAGTATTTTTCAAAAAAAGTGATGACTACACACAAGTAAACTATATTGACACAGGGATGAGCTTAGTTGGGATTAAAAAATAAATTACCAATTATTAAAATCAAAAGTGGTTCTTGAGGTTTTTTTGCTGTCGTACTCTGCAAACATCCCTATAGGCAAGTTTGCACTCGATTTATTTGTGCCAATATATTTCCCAACTCCTTCTTTTTTAGGCTTTGGGACATTAAGCGGTTGTGGGATTTCTAGCCAGTCTTCTTCTTTGTCTTCATTTTTTTTAGTTTTCATCTCAATAACTTGTGCTTTCATTTCTTTAAAAGGATTTTTTGGGGTTTCTGTTGACAAAATCTTCACTTCAGTCCCTTTGAATCGGTCTTCTGAGTCAGTAGACAGTCCTTCTAGTACGTCAAGAGTTGCAAACCCATCAATTAGTTCTCCGAAAACTGTATGCTTATTGTCTAAATGTGGAGTCGCTCTATATGTGACAAAAAATTGAGATTTATTAGTATTTGGGCCTGAGTTTGCCATGCTGAGCATTCCTCTTTTAGCATGACGAAGGGTTGGCAAAAGTTCGTCTTTAAAAAAAGGGATCCCAAAAATATTTTTCCCGCCAGTGCCTGTTCCACTAGGGTCCCCTCCTTGCACAACAAATCCTGGGATGCTTCTGTGGAATGGAGTATCATTATAATAGCCTTCTTCACAAAGAGTCAGAAAATTCTCACAAGTCATTGGAGTTTGATCACAAAAAAGTTTGAATTTTAGTAGTCCATGAGTAGTAATTAAAGAGGCTTCTCCTTGGAGTTTATTTTTTATGACCTCTCTGTAATATTCTTGTCTGATTTCATTTTCTGTTAGTCCTCTGAGTTCGTTTTCTGGATGCGGATCAAAAGAAGTAGACGTAAATGAAGCTGCTGTCATGCCAGTTGTGAACCGCTCATGTTTTGGTCCTTCTCCTTGGCTAGAGTTTACTTCCTTTGATTTCTGTTTGGCCTCAGGAGGGTTTGGATTTTTCATATGATAAAAATTTGAAACATCTTTTGGTCTCAATGGATCTTGCAGTATAATGATATCATTTGGGGAAAATTCTTCATCTGTTAATAAATCTTTCCAATTATTTTGTTTTCTACACAAAGAATCAATAGCTTCATTACTATATACGTTTCCAGTTTTTTTGATAGCAACTATATAAGAATTTTCATTGAAAACCTTGTAAGTGACTGGACAATGATATTTTCCTTCAGAATTTTGAGAAAAATTCAATTTTATAAGTTCTCTCATGTGGAGGGTTTCTCCTGTCGCTGGATTTCGTTTGTATTTTTTGAGGTAAGGAATAATGTGAATTAAATCAAAAATGATTCCTTCCTTAGTGCAGTATGGATTGGAAAATGGAGTTAGACTTAACGCACAGCAATAAAAAGGCAGTCTAATAAAATTAGATTTTGGAGCATGGGTTTTCTTGCCTCCTCAATCTTGCTGATGTTCTGTTACAGTCACATACATTTTGTCTTTAGAATGCCGATTCTTGTTCCTTCCCATTTATATCGAATTTTATTGATAATTTATTTTAATATCTTTTATTAAAATTAATTTTATACTGAAACTGAGAGAAAATTCAATAATTTTGCACATAAAAGTATATATTTAGTAAAAATTCAGAATTTAACTTCCAAAAAAATCATAAAATGCATTTAAAGAATATGAATTATTAATGAATTGAATTTAAATTTTTAACTTAGATTAAGAGAATTCAAATACTCTACTTTTAATCCTTTGTATCAATAATAAGCAATACTAACACAAACTATTAATATGAAAGAAAAGAACTTTCAGTGTAAAATATAATTTTAGCTTTTTAATTTTCGCAAAAATTTTTTAAACTATTTTATAAAGATTTTCTTAGATATCTCAAAATAATATATTTTTTCTAATATGTCATATAGTCAATTGTTCATTTCTCCAAAAAATGCACATATTCGAACTGCTTCGATGCCCAGCTTAGAAATTCCTACAAGTAGTCCACTATCTCCTCTCAGCATAGAAAGTCCAATTTTCCATTCAAAAAAAAACTCTCCAAAATTATCTCCCCGAATGCTCAAAAAATATCTAAACGAAATTTCTTCCATCAATGATTCAGCTACTACTCTTGCCTCTCCAAAAAGTACTGTAATTCCTAACACATCTCAAGATATTAGCTTTTACCCAGTTCCTAAATTAAAAACCAGGAAAAAATCAAGAAAAATTCCGAAATCTCCAAGCAAAGATATTACAAAACTTTCGTCTGAAATCCCAAAACCTAATTTTTACTCTCGGCAAAGCACAAGAAACTTTTCTTTAATTGGGCACAGAAGAAATGCTTCATCCTTATCTCTAGATAACGTTAGTGAGACAGTTAAAGACTTTGTTGATTTTTTCAAAAATACGCATTCTTCGTCATGTAGAAATGATAACGATAATATATCACTTCGACAAAGACTATATAAGATGATGAAGGAGAACCCAGGAGAACTTTATAGGATAATAAATGAGCCGAATTATACAGCAGTTCAGCAAAAAAAAGAAATTGACAATCTTTTAAACGGAGAAGTATTGTGATCAGAAGAGCATGAAAATGCTTTCAAAACTTTGCTAAGAAAAACACATTCATTTAATTCAATGGCTAAAACTCGGCTGTTTAAAGAGCTAGAAAAGCATTTACCTGATCTAAGAACTGTTCAGAATCAAGAATGAAAACACGATAAACGATCTCCATGGGAAGTTGACATAGATTACCATCAGGAATCATTTTATAAGCAAGAAAAAGATGATGTTTTCTCGAAAAAGAAAAAGCAATCCATTTCAAATATTAAACGAAGGGACTCCAAAGTAAATTCTGCTGGAGAAACTGATAAAACTCCATTTATAAAAACACAGAAAACAAATGAAATAATGTGGAAACGAAAAGAGTTTAAAGATTACTTGGCTGGGAAAGATTTGGTAAACCAATTTGAAACAAATAAAGAGCAGTTTGATAATGCGAACATAAAATTAGCTGAGCATATTATAAATAAATGCCAACTTGACGTTAAACATTTAAACCAACAAAGATATGCCTATTTATCTGCTAAAATTGCTAGTCAAAGAGCGAACACTCAATTAAGTAAAAATCTTTTAGATGAAGCTGAGCAGAAGCGACTAGAATTAAGAAAACGGCAAATAGATTTTCAAAGGACTCTTACTTATTATAAAGCCCTCGTAAGAAAACAATATGGAGAAAAATATGTGGTAAATCATAAAAGGCAGCTTATCAATACTTCTCATCCCATAAACCATGCAGAGTTCAAAACTGACATGATTAAGCTTGGATTTTTATCATGTGAAGAAGCTCAAGCTAAGCCTTCTATAGCAACTTCACCACCAAGATATGTTTGGAACAAAAGAGTAGATATAAATTCAGAAAGTTTAAAAAATGTCTCAACTTGAAACCGAAAAGAAATCGCAAATAAAAGTGGCCCAAAAAAGCATGTCGACTATGACGCTGTTGCGAAAAGACTGCAAGCGTTTGTAAGAGGTGTTAGAGTAAGAAGGGAATTGAAGAAACAACTTAAGGCTGTCGTTTTGTGGCAGAAAGCTTTTAGAAGATATAGAGCGAAAAAACTGTTTCTTAAATGTATAATCCAGGAACAGCTTAAAGGTGGAAAAAAAAGTATAAGTGTGCTATTAAGCAGATATAGAGGGTCATATCTGTATAAAAAAATCCTGACCGAAATAATTGAGTCTTCAAAATTAAAAGGCAAAAGCATTTTAAAGAGTAGTTCAGGAGAAACCACAAAAATCATTGAATCAGATGCATCAGGGTCTAAATTTTTTTCTGATTCACCAAAAGAGCCAGAATTAAAAAGAGCATCTTCTATTAGCAGCGGTATAAAAATTATAAAAATTGGCCCAAATACAAGCGATAGCATTTCTAATAAATTTATATCCGAAGAAATTCTTGACTTAAGGCAGCAACTTTATCGAGCAAGGGCTGAAATGTGGAAATGATTTATATGCAAACATCTAAAAATGGTAATACCAGATAAAGATTTTATAGCCTTGATGAATCCCAAAGGGGATTTCATAAGGAACTGGATTCTTCCAAATGTTATGGACTGTGATGAAAGGCTCAACAAACTTGTTCCAGGATATATGAATCCTAAAACACTTACTGGACAGAAAAAAGAAAGAACTATTTCTATGTTAAGCGCAGAAATTGATGTTGCAAGAAAGACAAGAGATAAGTTAATAAAGGAGACCAATTTAAACCCAGATGAAATGATAATAAATTCCGACTTAATACTTGATCAAATTGCAGATATTGCGATATGTTTAGCGATACCAGAAAATATTGACTCTGATATGTAAATTTTATATAGAATCGTGAAATCTCTATTGAAGATTATTCTTCCTGAAGAGCAAGCGTTGCTTGTACCCTTAATGATGAATGAAGAAGCACAAAAAGCACTGGTTCTGTTTTATAGAAGAAGTATCCGAGTAAGAACTATGGCCATATAAATTTTGATGTAAAGCGTATTAATAATTTATAACAATTCAATGAGCCTATCAAATGCCTCAACATTATATCCTTCTTTCGCAGAAACTTCAAAATATAGTAAATTACCATAATCCTGTACCATTTCTCTGCTAAATTTTTAGACTTTATTCTTTTGCTTTCCATATCAACTTTATTTCCAATAACAATAACAGGAATTTTCTTTAATCCCAGTATGGCCCAAAAATCCATCTTTTCAGCAGCTTAAATTTTCAAAAGTCCTTTGATTAGTAAGATCGAATATTAATATACAGCCGTCAGAGCCTCTATAAAAGGAAGTTCCAATGCTTACAAACCTTTCTTGGTCTGCAATGTCCCAAATTTGTAATTGAATAGTTTCACCATTAATATCAAATCTTTTGGTAATGAAGTCAGAACCTTTTTTTTCATATACGTTGCTATATTTTTTGTTCACAAATTGATTTAATAAAAAGTCTTCCCACTGGGAGAGTCACCAAGAAGAATCACTTTATATAATGACTTTTTGATCGATGGCTGAGCTTATAAGAAATGAGTGAGTTTATTTCAGTTTTTTCAAGTTTTCCAATTTCATTTGCTTGGCTACTGAGCAACTCATTTTTTTATAAATTATGGATCTCAGTTATTGGCGATAATAGCGTTTCCTGCAATTTAGTTTGGCTAATTGCTAGGATTTCTTCAGTTTCTATTATTTCTTCTAGTAGCTTTGAGTAATGGTTTATTGGCTCATTTATACATTTTAGTATTGTTTTAAGTTCTGCTTTTAAACGATTTATTTTTAAAATATTGATTAAGCTGAATCTCTTTTACTTTTTGGAGCTCTTCAACTGTTTTTGAAGTCGCCCTATAAGCTCTTAGACTTGGCTTTTTATAAATGAATTGGATTTTATGATAAATATCATCAACTATAGAAAAATGCTCTATTAAATGATCTTTGCAGAATAAATTGCAAGATTCTTTACAAAAGCAATTCGAGGTTGGCTTATTTAGATAGTATTCGATTGAGCACCCAAGCATAATTTATTAAATAATTTTGAAAATCACATATTTAATAAACTATTGGGTACATATTGGCTTTAAACATTTTCTTATGAGCATTCTTGGTCTTTAAAAATTTTAACATTAGAAAATACCACCAATTAGAAAGTTATTTCCATAAACCATATACTACATACCAAATTAAGCTTGCCTAATCTCATACATTCGGGATTTACCTTTCTCTATTTTACCAAATAAATAATACTAGATTTCACAGTAATCATTAATATTTTATTAAATTACCTTTGTCATAAGTCCTCCCTATTAAATACCAGAGTTGAGCCTTTTTTCTCTCCATCTTCAACTCTAAGCACTCGATTTGGTCCGCCTTCCCATACCAGTTGATTTCTTTTGATGCAAACATATTTATAATCGATTGATGAAATTTCTCCTTCCCCAATAGGTATTGATACATTTCAATAATTTCCAGCTGACCATTCTAATTCCAGTCCTTTATAAGGATCCCAATTGCCTAAAAATTCTTCACTTCCTACAATGACTAGCCTTTCCCCAAATAATGTTTTATAATGAATCCGAAAATGAAGCATATAAGATGTTGGCTTTATTTTTTCCTTTTGAAGCGTTATAGCATCATTCAAAATTTTTTGATAAAGCTCTGGGTTCTTTTTAAGCTCGTTTAAGTCGAATTTATTATTATTCACATGCTGAGGCTCATTTGATTCATTTTCATTCTGCTCTTTTTCTTCTTGATCATTAGCGTTAGATGCTTCAGGATCATTATGCGAATTTTGATTATTTTGAGCGCTAGAATTAGCTTCTTCTTGATTATGAGATAAATGGTAATCTGCTCTTGAGTTATGATTATTTTCCATTATAAAATGTAATATTTATTTGTGAATTTAGTGGGAATTAAAAATAACATGTTTATAGCAAACTTGGGATGAGATGCTCTCAGTAAAAAAAAGCCAAATAAGTGTTAAATATAAAGTTAAGTGTAATATAAAAGCTCTTTATGAAAAATTTTAATAATATTAAATCTGATAATAAATATGAGAAGCTCTATTTATCATTAAAAAACTATGATTCGAAAATGGTTATCTGTTCAATAATAAAGTGAGAGAATTCAATAAATATTGATTTCTTCAAATAATAAAATGCATAATCTCTTTATATACTTCTGCGATTGAGTTAGCGCTAATATACAAGCAGAATCAATAAGAATATAAATATGATGATGACTTTGCTAGAAAAATATGTATGAGCTGGTTAATCATAAAGAAGACAAAACAAATTAATAATATGCATAATAACACTTTATAATCTTTGATTCGTAAAAGTGTCAATTCATATTCCATCCTAAAACTAAAACTCTCATATGCCAGTTTCTCTTTTAAAAATCCACATCCACAACTTCACCATTTATGTAGCAAAATCGTTCTGATTGGAAACAAAATATGGTGGTTTTATAATATAAATCATGCAGCAACAACCAACTCTCCACTATTTCGATATGTTTGGAACCGCTGAACCAATCCGTATGATGTTCAAGTACCACAACACTAACTTCAACGATCATCGCATCAACGAGCAAGAGTGGACCCACTTAAAAACTACCGGATTTTCTGAGTTCGACACTCTTCCAGTCATGGAAATAGATGGATGCAGACTAGTTGAGCCATTTGCTGTATCAAAATATATTGCCCACAAATTCGGATACCTCCCGAACAATCCTATGGATATGTACATGATGGACTCAATCTGCGAGTTCTGCTGCAATATCAATAAGATGTTTATGAAGATGCACGAAGATAGAGACGTTGAAGGAATGAGACGATGTTGTATGGAAAAAATGCCGACTTGGCTTAGAAAGATTGAAACAAGACTTGAGAGAAACCACAATGGGACTGGGTTCTTTATTGGGAATAATGTCACAATGGCTGACTTTTATGTTTTCCAGATGATATGGGAGCACTGCACAAAACCAGGAAAGATTGAACAATGCGGAAATATGGTCAATACTAATGCACCTAAGCTTATGCAATGGCA
The DNA here is from genome assembly GCA_949751835.1 of Blepharisma japonicum. Lineage (NCBI taxonomy): Eukaryota > Ciliophora > Heterotrichea > Heterotrichida > Blepharismidae > Blepharisma > Blepharisma japonicum. Next base: position 178,948 of record CATKHK010000005.1, on the reverse strand, counting down.
TCAAAGAATGATGAACTGCCAAGCGTTCAAGAATTATTTGGATACAAGACCTCAAAGAGAATGCTAATCTCAATAATTAAGCAATACAGATTTAATAAATTTATGTGTTGGTATTTCTTATTAATTTTCTAGTAAAATGGAAAGATGTCAGATCTAGAAATCAAGCAATGGTGATTAGAGAAAATATTTTAAATTGTTATCTTGATTATTTTAAACTATATCTCAAAATCTTGATTGTTTTCAAATTAAGAGAAGTGGTATAACAGTAATTAATAAGACTAATTTAATAAATGCTTACAATTATATAAGATAGGCTTTTAAATAACTATCATATATGAAATTATTAACTAAAATAGAAAGTAATTGTATTAGAAGCTCAAAAAACCTTAAAATCATAGCATACAAGTTTTTAACAAAATAATTAGGTATAATTGCCTCTATATTATCCCTTACGTATTTCGAACAAGTGCTAAGTTGTCACCTTTAAGCATTATTCTTCCTATAGGTCTTCTAGTATTTCTTTTCACAGAAACTTCGACTGCATCATCAAGAACTAAATTCATATACTCATCAAAGCCAATGATTTTCCCTTCAATTCTCATATCTGTGTTTTCGAATAGCCAAATCTGTACAGTCACCCCATTTCTTAAAAATCCAAACAATAAGCCCTACATAAGTCTTACCAATGGCTTTATCATGTTTTGCATCTTCTTGGCGACCCTTGGAAACTCCATTTAAGAAAATTATTTAATTATCTGGATTTAAGACCTGTGAATTGTTTACACTTTGTTTGGAGTCATTCGTGCTTTCTATAGCAACTTGTCCATTAGATAGCATTGGCCTATACACTTGGTTAAGCTTATTCAAGCATCTATCACAAACTATCGGTCTGACGTGATCTAATGGGTAGCTCTCTTTCAGCTTACTTGTCAATGTCATTATTTGTGTTTCCAAATCATTTTTTCGATTCCTCAAATTCTCAGCTTCGCCTTTAAGACTCTCCAACTGCGCTTCAGCCTCTGCACATTTTTGATTCATATCAGTTTCTGACTTCCCTGCATTATCAAGCTCATTTCTGATATCCTCAATAGCTTTTCTCGTTTTTTCAGCTTTAATTTGCTCATCATTCAATCTATCCTGCAAAAGTTGCTCTTTTTGTTTTTGGCTTCTTTCCGCTTTTGACAACTCCATCTCAAGTTGCCCTACCCTCGATGTTTTTTCATAGTGATCTTTATACAATTTTTCATTAAGTTCTCTTGCATTCTGCACCTCAGTCTGCAATCTTGATATTTCCCCTTCAATTTCAGATTGGATTTCATTTCTGATCAGTTCTCTATCACAGTTATCACATATGCGCAGTCTTTTTTGCTCATCTTTAGTTCGCCTTTTGATGCCATGTTCCTCACATATGGAGTTTCCACAAAATCTGCAGTGGTGCCGTCGTCTGGTTGTGTGGTTGAATTTTTTTTGGCAGATGTAACATTCCTTCGCTTTTTTCCATTCAACGTTTGTTTCACCTTTTAAGCCTCTGGGGAGTTGGCCAAATATACTTGAATTGGAATTTATTGAGGACGAGATGCTGCTTTTACTAGAGTTAAAGCTGCCGTCTTGGGAAACACTTCGGGTGTATTTGGGATTTCGTAAAGACATTTAGAAAAAATCATAAATAGGGAAATGGCTATTGAGAAATAAACAATTTGAATTATAAAGTTTCAGAGATAAGTTAGGTTACTTTAAATAGCTTTCGACTGGATATAACGATTAGAACTTCTAATAAAAATGGGATCAAAGCTAGGAATCCCCAGATCACCCAAAATATGTAAGGATTTCATTTGTCAAGGATAAACCATGCTATAAATAGAGTGCCAAGAGAGTGTAAGAGAACTTCAAAAACGTTGATTTTGTCATAAAAGAGTGCGAGGCCTGATAATAGGACCAAGATTTCGAATACTAAGCATATAAATGATAGAACAACACATACAACAAGAGATGTATTTGCATTACTATAGTTGTCTCCATCTTCATCATAATTTGACCTCAAAATTTCTGCCCTTACATATGCAACGACGATAGTTAGAAACAGCTGACTGATGCATGCTATAAATTTGATGCTGATTAGTTTGTCTGTGATACTTACCATAATGGAAAAATTATATTTGTTTTGCTAAATTTAAAATATGATATTGCCGCAATTATTATTTTATAAAACTAGCCTTGTACAATGAAATTTTAATAGCTTTTTCTTAAGAGTAATTAATAAAGTATATTAGCATATCAATAATATATAGATACAAAATAAAACACAGATCTATTTACCAATAAAATAATGGTGAAACTTGAGAATTATAATGGTCTTACCAAGAAGCAAGAAGATTTACTCAAAACCCACTATTGTTTTAGCAGTTTTGGACTAATAAATCTCAATTTAGTTCAAAATGACTATACCTTCCACACTAGAGCTTCAGCTAAACACCCAAATGCACTTGCTCCAATTCTGGCATCAACTTGGCTTCAGCTTCGTAAAAACAATATGTCTTTGAAATCTAAACTTCGTACAGACGGTTTATCCCACTTTATTTATGAAATGACGCCTAAATCAATCATTGAAAATACCAAGCTTAAAGCTGAATGGAAAACTTCTCAAGTAAAAGGGATTCAAAACACTGAGCCAAGCGCAACCATTGAGTTTTCAAACCCAAATGCCAAAGCCAAACTGACCTTTGTTGAAAACCCTCTCCAATTAAAAGGAAACCTTACTCTAGGCAAACCTCAATATGGGATTGGTTTTGATGGGAAATTTGATCTTGTCTCTCAAAAGCTGACAGGATATAATCTAGCCTTATGGTTTTTCAGAAAACACTCAAAAATAGTCTTAAAGCATATAGGGACAAATGCTGAAGAGCTTGCACTTGGAAATATTGAGTTTTCTTACTATCAAAAATTGAGTCCTTTGGCTCATTTTGGATCAAAAGTTATTACCAAAGCAAGGGGAGGAGAAACAAGCATTGAGTTTGGAGGAGATTATAAGTACAGTGACGATACTTTGTTGAAAGCTAAGCTGAATACTGAAGGAAAATTAGCACTGGCAATGTCAAAGCAATTGAGTAAATCTTTAAGATTCAGCTTAGGATCTGAAATTGATACAAAAGAAATAGCTGCAAATCGCTTTCACGATTATAAGCTAGGGTTTCGCTTGGATTTTTATCATTAAATGACTTTAATTTAAAACTATGATTCTTATAAAAATGTCAGATAATATAGACGAAAGAGAGTGTATAGATATACATGAAGAGCCTTATGCAAGCAGCCAAAATGCACAAATGATTTATATGAGAAGAAAAATTAGGTATTTATTTCCTGGACTAATGATGGGATATCTGGAATACATGATGTTCTATTATTCTGAGGGATCTCTTGATTCAAGGCTTTCGAAGATTCAAGGAAATTGAAGTGGAAACTATTTCAAAAAATTATCGAAAGTGATTCATGATAGAGACTGCAATGAATTTGATAATATGACTAAAAATCAAGATTTTGCTAGATTAATTAACCAAGATTGAAATCTGCAATCTCGAGAGAGGAAAAGAATAAGTAGTTTATTTGTGGAATTTGCTAATCAAATTGGTGTTTCGCTTGTTCTATTTAATTTTGAAGGAAGAATCTCAATATATGGAAACTCTGATTTTTATGTTTATTTTACTTTTAATAAACCTGATTATGAAATCCTCTATCCTTATTACGATAGGATTGAGACTTTTGAAATAATGATACGAAACTCCAGAAATATAGAACCTTTTAATTTGCCTAGAAAGCAAATATTTTCTTGTGGATGCTTTGTTTCAGAAATGAGAAAAGATTTATGTTTTCAACAACTATCTAAATTTGAATTATCAATGGCCCAGAGGTTTATTGACATAAATCAATGCAATTGTCCGAATCCAGATAAAGTATTTAGATTATGATGTGACTGCGTTAAATGCGAATTTTGTGCAGTAAAGCAAATTAGAGATAGCAAATGTGTAGATCATCCAGATAAACCAATGAAAGATGCTCAAAAAAAATCAATCGTTTATTATTTAAACGAAAAGTTTTCTCATGATACCTCGAGAAAGTGCAAATGTAAAAATTCCCATCCAATAGCAAGGATATTAAGATATCTCCCTCAGCACCATAATTGCGATCTTTGTAAAAAATGCTTTGGGGATAAAATACAAACATGCAAACAATGTAAGAATCCTTTAAACATTATTTAACAGTTTATATGCTTATTGCATAACTCACTTGCTTTTTGTTCAATATTTCTTGTATCCTATTTTCTCTTTTGTAAGAAGTCTAAATAGCTTTGCTATCTAATATTGTTTAATTAATATATGTTCTCAAATAGATATAATAATGAATCATACATAATCTTAAGGAAACTTTAATATTATTGATCTATAATGAGATTTTATTTATAATATAAATCCGTTTCAGAATAGCATGGCTTGTTATTTCTTCCAATAATTATTAGTGAGCGGGTCTAAATTGTTCCAAATATTCTTACTCCAGATGAACTTTGAGTAGTTTTAGCAACTGGATAGCTTTAGGGCTTTCTTTGCGCCTAATTAGCATTCTCCATCATCTTTATTTTGAACTAGCCTACTCTTGTTTGCCTCTTTTATTTTATTGGCAATCTTACTGTATTAGTTATTATTTATTAAAGAAAAGATAAAATCTATAAATGTATCTCACTACTTGGTTATATGCTAAGTATCAAGCTATAAATAAGTTTAAGATCAAATATATAATTTTAATTTTCTTATAGATAATAGAAATTTAATCTTATTATTAGATAATAATATAAATTTTAAAATGATTGAAATTTAATATGTTAGGCCATTGTTTTATAAAAGACTGTGAACTCGAAGTTCAGTATGTATGCTCATGCTTGTCTTCTGAGACTTACTGATGTGAATTCCATCTTGAAGCTCATCTCAAATTGCCCAATAGAACTCATTCCTTTGATTCTATTCTTTTGGACCCTCGTGAATGAACTAATGATAATGCTCTTGAATTTCTTGAAAAGGAAAGGTACAAGAAAGAAAAACTGAAGAAGATCATCTTGGCTTCTTTTAGACAAAATCTTTATAACTCCAAAATTAGTATTGAAGAAACCTTAAGAAAATTGGATAATGAGATAGAAGAAATAAATGATGTAACAAAAGAATTTTCTCAAACTTCGAAGCAAGAACAAAACTCACTTTTAAGCTCTTTAAGCTTACAGCCTGACTCTAATGCTGGAAGAGCAATAGGAATGGCTCCAGAGAATTCAAAACCATATAACAGCATTAAGTCATTTTGAGCAATGATCCAGTTAAAAGCTAAAAGATCTGCAATTCTAAGCCAAGCCAATAATAACCCAGATATGGAGGAAGATTTTAGGAAAACTTGCTCATCATATGAAAATCATGCTTTTGATCCACAACTTAACCAAGCTTATCAAGAATATACCAATGATTACAGTCAGATGACATCTCTTTATCTTACTGATGGACTTAATTTATTCATTTATGACACTGAAAGCGAAAGAGAAGAGAAGAAAGAACTTAAAATCCCTGGTAAATTTACCTCCGATGCGCGCATTGCTCATCTTCCAAATTGTGAATTATTTTGTAATGGTTATAGATCAGATAATGTATTGATAATCAGCAAAAATAATAGAATTAGAGTAGCGCCATCTGGATCGCTTTGCTTCAGATCATCATCTACTTATTATAACAGAAATGTTTATTGCTTTGGAGCAGAATATAAAGATTATATTTGAGATTATTCTCGTAGATTTGATTTGGATCACAATAGATTAATTGATTTGGCTCCAATGCCATGATCTGATCGCTTGTGCTATAGCATATTATTCAATGGGAATATTATAATTTCTGGATATGAAAATACAAATCTTTTGATATATTCAATTGATCTTAACTCTTTCTCTATAATTTCTTATGAGTTTGGACGAGAAAAAGGTAAGGTACTTGCAAATGCAAAAGAGAGACTCTATTTGATTGAATGCTGTAATAATGGATTAATATATGAAAGTGGTGCTGAAGATGAGTATGCTTGACAATCAATAGCAAAATCAACTATTAGCATGGATCCTGATCAAACTTATTGGTCATATAATAAAAGGAAAATATATATCTCATTTATGTTATGATCATATAAAAGGATGTACTACAAATTTGATTTAGATAAAAAGGCTCTTTTTGAGATTGCTTATTATGATAAGCATGTGGCTATTGGAAAAATCGGCTCTAAGCTCCAAGCAATAGAGTGCTACGATCAAACCTTTAAACTTGATCCTGATCATGCTGCAGCTTACATTAATAATGGATATAGTCTACTGGATATAGGATGCAATCTAGAAATGATAGAATGCCAAAATAATAGAATCGAACTCAATCCTAAAGATAAAATCGCTTATCGAATTAAAGCAAAAGCTTTGGTAGATTTGGGCAGAAATCTTGAAGCTATAGAGTTCTATAACAAAGCAATTGAGCTCAATCCGTATGATATAGACTTATACTATGTATATAAAGGAGATGCTCTGTGTGGTTTAGGCAGAAACCTTGAAGCAATAGAGTGCTATAGCGAGGCCATTAAAATCAATAACCATATAAAAATATATGAGGTTCAGTATAAAAAAGGCTATGCTTTGCACAATTTAGGTAGAAATATTGAAGCTATAGATTCTTTTAACGAATCAATCATACTCAGCCCTAACTATGCTATCCCTTACTATTTCAAAGGTAATACTCTTTATGACTTGGGTAGAAATCTTGAAGCTTTAGAGTGCTATGACAAAGCAATCAATCTCGATCATTTATGAGGCAGTCTTTACTTTGGAAAAGGCAATACTCTTTATGAATTGGATAGAAAAATTGAAGCTGTGGAGTGCTATGACACAGCAATTAAGCTCGACTCTTTTCAAGCTAGTTATTACTTTAAAAAAGCCAAAACTCTATATAATTTAGACAGAAAAATCGAAGCAATTGAGTGATATAGCAAAGCAATTGAACTCAATCCTGATGATCCTCTATATCTCTGCTATCGGGCTTGCCTTCTCAGTAATCTTAATCAAGAAATAGAAGCCCTTCAAGATTTTAACAAAGCATACGAATTGACCAAAAAAACTCAAACAAGTGAGAATAGTAATAATCCTCAAAGTGACTCCTTTGAAGAAAGCATTATATATAAATGACCAAGTCAAGTCTTCCTTGAATTCATTCACATTCTTTTTAAATTGCAGGAGAACACTGTCGCATTTATAGAGGAGCTCCAGAAACTTAAAAATATTCTTCTAAATAATCCAGACTTGGTAAAAGAGGCTGAAGAAAGCGAGAAAATAGTTAAAACCCATCATTCGAAAATAATTAAAAATGCAATTGAATTTTTAGACAGAAATAAAAACGAGCCTATGCAAAACCAAACGAAGCAAATAGAAAAAGAAACCATTGAATATCAAAATATAGCAAATGATGCAATTGCTCATATCTGGCTCTATGCAATAAGGTAGATGTGAAGTAATATTAATTTATTTAATTAGGGTTAAATCATTAAAAAAGAATAAATTCTCCTCTTTGAATGCTATTACATTCTTATTTTTTCCCACAAACTAAAGAAACACTTCTAGGGCGATTTACTTTAATTTCAGTAACAAGTTTGTCTAAATTAATTGTTTTCTATTACAAATATGGATGGAGGGCATTTCTATTTTGCAATCATATTTGCTAAGAAAATATCTTTTGCACTACCTTATCCTCAATATTCTAGGCATATTGTTGAATCCAAATAATTTGTTTAATTTTATTATTTCATCGCCAATGGATTGTGACATCATAGTAGTGGAAAGATCACCTAAAGGTAGATTCATAAGGGATAAAGAAGAGCTTGGCTGCGGTGCCCAAAAGAAAGTCTACAAAGCCTACGATCTCGAGCGTGGCAGCGAAGTTGCCTGAAACGCTGTCAACTTATACGCGATCAGTGAAAAACGCCGCAAGCTCCTTACCGAAGAAATCACCCTAATCAAAATGCTAGACCACCCCAACATCTTAAAATGTCGAGGTGCCTGGGTTGCTTCAGGCCAGTGCATTTTTATCACCGATCTCTGTACCGGTGGTTCCTTGAAATCCTACATGAAAAAAATTCGTTCACCACGACGCCGTGTGATTAAAAACTGGTGCAAGGGTATTTTAGAAGGCTTAAGCTACTTACATACTCAAAACCCTCCAATTGTCCACCGAGACATCAAATGTGAAAACATTTTCCTAGACTCCACAACCGGGAACGTCAAAATAGGCGACCTCGGGCTATCAACAGCTTTATCAACCTCCCAGCGAAGCTTTAAAGGAACTCCAAGCTTCATGGCCCCTGAGATGTACGAGGACAGGTACGGGCCTGGCGTTGACATCTACTCATTTGGTATGTGCGTACTTGAAATGTGCACAATGCAAAATCCTTATTCAGAATGCCAAAATGCTGCTGAGCTTTTCAAAAAGGTGATGAGCCACAAGTCGCCTGAAGCGCTGCATAGAATTAAAGACTCACAAATTGTGGAGTTTATCAAGCAGTGTTTACTCCCAGCTGAAGAACGTCCAACAGCTGATGAGTTACTGAGAAGCGATTTTTTGAACTCAGAGTCGAAAATTGATAGGGAGCCAGTTTTGGTTGAAAATAGCGTGGTACAGTCGGTGGCAATTAGTATGAGTCTTGCAAATTATTTGCAAGACCCACAAGCAATTACTTTTGAGTATTTTTTCAGTAAAGATACTCCGGAAGGAATTGCATTGGAAATGATCCAAGAATTTCAAATTAGGAAGTCGTTTTTGCCGATTTTGACTGCACAAATTACACATCTTATCGATAGTAAAGTAAGGTCTGGCTTGAGAAGCCAGCAGGAAGTGAAACTGATAGAGATTTAGTATATTTATTAAGTGATTGTAATTCTTAGTAATTGGTAGTTATTGAGTTTGAGCTTGGCTGCTGAAAAAGATTTAAAATTGCTTCAATGCTGAAAATAAATAGAAAAAAGGGAGGGAAATAATTATTTTCATTAAGAGAATTGAACTATTTTTATAAATTTTTAGGCAGCTGCTATGCAGATTTTTATATGGGATAATATGTTTTTTAAAAAATAGAAATCAAATATAACGTTTGGCTAAATTCTATACCAGAATAATTCATGCAAGCAAGATCGCCCTATAAACTGCATATAAAATATATCCTTTGTATTTGATTTCGTTGCAATTCGCCAGACATATAACGCAAATTAGTATATACACCCAGGATTTATGTTTTTATTTATTATCATTATAACGGTAGCCAATTATAATTGCATTAATTACTGTTGGGGCCTTTGAAGTCAGAGAAAATCCTTCTTAGTAGATGCTGTTTATAATAATTGCTTGCAATTTCATTCCTTATACGCTGACTATTGATTGAATTCTTCCACTGTTGAAAAATCTGATTCTGTTTATATCGTTGAGAAAATGATGCAGCCTGCTTTATTTTTTCTTGGATTAAAAGTATTTGATTATGTCACAACTTCAAATAAAGCTGTTTAAAAGGCTGCTTCTTGGACAGAAATACAGCATTTGCTAACTTTTTGAACGATTTTTTTACTCTAAGTTTTGTTGCTTTTGCAATCTGTTCTTGTGCTTTTTTTCTGACTAATTTTTACCTATCCTGAACTCTTTGTCTTAGCCTTAAAAAGACTTGTGCGAGTATCAAACGGTTATTATTCATTCTGTTAATTATTATAAAAAATCAATGTTTACTAATTTCATATAAATATCCCTTAATTATGAAAAAAGCATCAAAAACTCGTAAGAGATCGACAAGCGCCAAAAAACGAAGAAGTGTGTCAAAAGACTCTGATGAAGAAACCCTCGTAAACATCCTAAATAAAAGAGCCGAAAGTGACAGAGGAATTTTGATTTCACAAGAGCAGATGGAAGATTTCAAAAAATCCAAGCAAGCACTAAAAGAGGCTCAATCTAAACTTAACCAAAGTTCCCAAGAAATAGCTATTCTACAACATGAAAATTTTCAGCTAAAGCAAACACTTCACAGAAATGAAAGCGAAATTCACGCACTCCAAAGGCTCCATGAAGAAGATCAAAATCGTTCTCGAGAGTTCAGTAACTTACAAAATCAAACACATTCGATTGATGAACAAAATTCTATTGCGAAGCTACAAATCGCTCTCAGTGATACTCAAAGTGTTTTAGCATATAAGACAGCAACTGCTAAGCGCCATTTGACTATAGTAAGCCAGTTATTGCAAAAGCAGACAGATTATATAGCAGAAATAGAGCTGTTATCTCCAACCAAAAAAGGACTTTCATCAAACTTGTGGGAAATTACTCAATGCGTAGAATCAGCTATTAAAGTACTAGAACAGGATTCAAGAGATTCAAGCATTTCGGCTGACATTGATCTGGAAAATCAAAAACTTCGTAGAGAAATCCAAAATTTAAAGAAAAAAGAAGAAAACATTGAAACCTATAGAATCGCGCTAGAGAAAATGAAAGAGCAGACCCAAAATTTAAGGGAAAAAATGAAAGAAGTGAAATCGGCTGAAGAGCTCAAAAAAATTTTGGAAGAAAAAGATGCGAAAATCGATAGCATAACAAGAGAAAAAAACATGCTAAATGACCACATCAAAGTGTTGCAGTGCTCCTTGACCGAACAGTGCTCACTTATAGAACACCTTAAAGAGGTCATAGCCACTTTAACTCCAAAATCCTCCAAAAACACTACAAGAGAAAGCCCAAAGAAAGAAATTTATGAAGAAATTATTCCTGACGTCTATGAAGGAGAAATTAATCAAGAAAGGGAGCTTCAAAACGAAATCGCGTCGTTGGATCAAGAGATTTTAGAATTGCAGAGTTCGCTTCAAAGAGCATTAAATAGGTAATATTTAAATAAATTCCATAAAATTACAGCTTGTCTGCGCAGATAGAAAATCTGCTCTTCAGCCTTGGATTTGTCCAAGAGTTTACTGATTTGGGTCTTTGGGGGATTTTAATAACTTTAAATAGTGCGTTTTTGAAAAAGGTTGGAGATTTTTCTCTTAACTCGTCTGCAGTACTGAGAGTAGACCCTTTTCTATAGGATATATTAGGCTTAGCTTTAGCTACCTTATCGGCTAAACAAAGTTTAGCCATTTTGGGCTTTTTCATTTTGGATTTATTTGGTTTTGGCTGCTCAAATGTTATGTCATATAATGATATAGGAGAAAATCTTTCTAACAATGCCGCTTTTTTAGTATCTTTATTATTAGAATAGGCTCATTTCTTTAAATTTTGGTCTGAATCTTCACTTTCGTTATTATTTCCATTGTCGTCATAATTTCATGTATCATCAATTTGAGTAGACTCATTGTTCGAAAATTTTTTAGGGAACTCAACTCTAACTCTAGCAATTTTTAAATCATCACAACTTAAATCAGGAGTTTCGCTAGTATAGCTAACAACATTTCCTTGTGAAAAAAGTCTATGGTGTTTTCTATATAGTTCTCTGCTTTCTTTCATAACAGCTTTTACTTTTTCAGCAGAATATCTCGACACTGGTCTTGGAATATCGCTATATCTTCTTAACTTTGGTGGCGAAATAGTTATCACATGTGATTTCATTTTATATTTTACTTATTTGTAAACCCTAAGTTTAAATTAAAGATGAATGACTGTGCAATTAATCACATCTTCGTGCCCTGAAATCATTTTAGCAATCCCTTCTAAACATGGTGGATTATTGCAGTCAATATTGATTGTCGCCTTAAATGAAGCTCCATCTCTAAATGCTTTGTTTTCAAAATCCAAGATTTTGAATCCAGCATCTCTTAAATGTCCCATAAGTGTAGTCAATGCTCCTTGTAGCCCATAATGTCTTACGCTAACAGAGTAATTAGCAAGTGGTCTTGTTTGCATATTCACTAAATTGGCTGCATCTACAGTTCTTGATCTATGATATTGAAGGATCATTCTGAGTGCTTCTTGTCCTATCGCATTTTCAGCTTGTTTTGTAGAGGCTCCAATATGATGAGTTCCGTATACTCTTGGGTGCTGAGCCAAAGCATGGACAAAATCTCCTTCTTTAACTGCAGGCTCTCCTTGATATACATCACAAGCATACCAAAGTCCAGCTCTTTGATTGAGTTCATGCAAAAGTTCTTGCTCATTTACAATGTCTCCTCTCGAAGTGTTGATTAAGACTACATTTTCTTTGCAGATTGAAATAAAAGCTGAGTTAATCATGCCTCTTGTTTCTGGGGTGGCTGGGACATGGAAAGTTATAACGTCACTGATTCTTGCTACTTCTTCAGCATTGCTGCAGTATTCGATGCCTAAAGCTCTTGTTTGTTCAGGGGAGACAAATGGGTCAGTTCCACATACGTCCATACCGAAACTTTTAGCTCTAACTGAGACTTCTCTTCCAATGGCTCCAAGACCAATAATCCCGATTTTTCTGCCTTTGATGCCGAAACATTCAGCGAAAAGTCCTTTGTTCCATTTTCCTTGCTTTAATAAAGATACACCTTCTGGTATTCTACGGTCTACAGAGAGCATTAAGGCTAAGACAAGTTCTGCCACTGCAATGGAATTTTTCCCAGGACAATTTGCGACGTAAATTCCTTTGCTGCTGGCCGCTTTAGAGTCAATATTGTCAGTACCAGCACCTGCTCTTATGATGAACTCCAAAGCTGGGGAAGCGTTAATATGCTGACTTGTAACCTTGGTAGATCTGACTACAAGGATTTCAGGGGCAAAGTTAGTTAGTTCAGCTGCTAGTGAGTCGCCGTTGAGCTGATGGTTATAAACAAGCTCGATCCCGCTGCGTTGAATTTCTTCAATGGCTGCTTGACTGAAAAGATCAGCTATTAAAACCTTCATTGGCTATAATTATTATATCCATTTTTGTAATTCAGCTTGATAAGTAAAATGTCTAAAGGCAATGGGAATTTTTATAAGCATTTTGGTGTAAAGTGACTTTGAGTAGAAGACGAGATGAAGTATATAAAAAAGCTCCAAAATAAATCCCCTAAAGATATTATTGAAAAAATAGAAAAAAAAGCTGAAACTATGAGAGAGTCTTATAATTATTCGCCCTTTATAACGAATGAAAACATTGAGCTTGATACTAGTTTAATTTCCAAGTTTAAAAACAAAATGCTTACAAAAAAGATTACAAAGAAAAAAGAAAAAACAGAAAAACATGATTTAAAACCTAAAAGAATAAAACACTTATCTTTAGATCCAACTATAAAAATATATAAGAGCCCATGATATGTTCAGCCAAAATATTGGGATAAATTAGCTTTAATTCCAGCTGTTCAGTATGGAAAAGAAAGAGAAAGAGCTGCAAATATTTATTATCATTTACATGAGCGAAAAATCGACCCAAAGAATTTTTCATTTGAAGTTGAAGAAAATACAGAACTTGACGAAAGACTTTTAAATGCACAAAGCCAGCTTGCTGAGCTTCCTAGTATACATAAATTTAAAAAGTATTTGGAATCAAAAAGCTTAAGAGTTCCTGCATGCATTGAATCAATTAACAGAAGACAAGATTTGGTAAGAAACTCAATTTCTTAGTGCTAATCAGCATAATTATTTAATAATTGAATCACATTTTTAGCGTGAAAATAAGCTAAATTATGGGGTTTTAGTGCTTTTGGCGAAATATTTTAAAAATAATTTTCTAATATTTTTAAATTTCAATGCAGAAATACTATGACCTGGTGAGGTCAGAGATGCAAACAGATACAAGCAGCCCATATACAGAAAGAAGCCTAGTTTCGATTGATAAACAGTCAAACATCTCAACTGATGATTGCTCTCCGCCTTCTTCAACGAGAATCCCGAAATACCGAAAAGTGCACCGTAGAGAAAATAGCATGACGACTTTGACGCCAAATCAAATTTATAAAGAAAATTTACAGCTACAAACGAGAATCTCTAAACTTGAGCTATTAAAAGATAACTTCCAAAAGGAAATCGAAACAATAACGTTGACAAACGAAAAGCAGATTAAAAAAATGAAAATTTTGCTGGAAAATAAAGAAAAAGAGCTACAAAAATTTTCATTTCATATAAAAGAGTATAAAAAACAAATAGAAGAACTAAGCAAAGAAAATCAGCAGCTAAAGAAACAACTAATTGTGGAAGATATAAAAAAAGAAAATAAAGCATTTTACTGGGAAATTGATAAGCTGAACAAAATGCTTGCAGACAATGCTGAGCTTGAAGAATTTATTGGCTATGAACTGAACGCATTTGACACAGAGGAATCTGACAAAAATGTTCAAGATGATATATGTAATTTAAGCGATGTCCAAGAAGAAGGCCACTTGACCTCTTTTGAGCTGAATCAGCTAGAAATTACTATTTCGCCTCATTGTACTCAAAATAATGATGTAAAAGAAAAGAGTTGATCTAGTTTCTTTGGTAGATCCAGTTCATTTCATTCAGATGAGTATAATTTAAAACTGCAACAATTGTTACATCAAAAAGAAAGCGAAATAGCAAAGCATAAGCAATTTATTAAGCAGCTAAAACACTCTTTAGAAACTATTTTAAGCGAATATTCTAAGTCAAGAAAACTAAATGAAAAGAACGAAAAAGAAATCTCGGAATTAAAAGAAAAGCTTTGTAAAGTTGGTTTTAGATTAAATTAATTTTGGATATTATTAAAAGTCAAAGTTGACTGATTTAGGAGGATTTCTTTGTCTTAAAGGCTTTTGCATAGCAATTTCAATAGCTTCTGAAGGTATATTTGCCTCTGGTGGTTTAGATGCTGGCTTAGGCAAAAGATTAGGATTTTGTGGGTGGAACTGTATATTTCCTAATTTTTCTTGAAGCGATTTTATATTTTTGCTTTCATTCTGCACTTCTAGTTTTGCTTGAGGCTGCACTTGGGGCTGGCTAGGAGAATTATTAGTTTTTTGAGCCAGCCTACCTGGTACATAAGTATCTGTCTTGCTGGTTTCTTCTCGCTGATTTATTGTATTTCCAAATTTTTCTTGAAGCGATTTTATATTTTTGCTTTCATTCTGCACTTCTAACTTTGCTTGAGGCTGAACTTGGGGCTGGCTAGGAGAATTATTTGTTTTTGGAGCCAGCCTACCTGGTACATAAGTATCTGTCTTGCTGGTTTCTTTCTGTTGATTCATTAATGCAATTCTATCTTTAATACTCATTGGCTGATTAGGTTGCTCATCATTTTGTGCTGAGTTTTTTCTTTCTTCATAAATGTTAATTGGAGCTCGTGTAGATTTAACTTCTTCATTTGGGTTGGTTTTATTGTTGAGGGCAGCAATTCTATCCTTTACACTCATATCAAATAAAAATTATATAAATAAATTCACCATAAATTCATTAGTAGATATTATATCTTTTTTAGCAATTTAAATCTTCATTAAGGTTTACAATAATTTATAGAAATTAAATAAATTTTTATTTATGTCAAAAATAACTGATTGGAAATAATGAGTATACATAAGGCAGAATTTTTATGGATTATTTCAGATCTCAATATTTGAGAATATCTAATATTGAAAGGCTACGTCTTTACCTTCAATTTTTAATTATTCGATAAGGTAAAGAAATAATAAATATTCACATTCAACTGACTTAAATGGAATTCTATATTTTATGAAACATCTTAATTTTATGAAATTTTAATGGTAAGGTTAATCACTTACATAATGGTCAAAAATATAAATATAGAGTGCTCTTAAATGCTGTCTTTAACACTTCTCGGCATATCAGTTGCCCTTCTAACCCTCCTCATAGCTTCATATACAGATGCCCTTCTCGTGGTTATCTTTCTACTAGAAAGCTTTCTAATCGTTCTCCTTATAATTGTATTTTCACTCAAAAACATCGAGTTTTCAGCAGTTTGCACCTCAGAGAAGCCTAAATAAAATTTACAGCCCATAATGTTCCTGAATTCATCATAATCCAGTTTTTCACAATATTTCAGCTCAAATTCTTCCAGAATTTCTTGATACTCATTATCTGAAATAAAACAGCCAGCCTTCTCTAGCGCAAACTTCAAATCACTTAAATTTATACACCCATTGCCATCCTATATAATTTTTACATGATCAAAAACTCTAAAAACGTTCCACAAATTCTCTTCTTCAAATATCTGTTTCCTATCAAGTGCAGCTATTAAAAACTGTGTATAATTAAGTCTGCCTTTTCCTAAATCTGATATTTTTGAGGTAAGCTCTTTAAATTCTTCTCTGGCAAGCTCGTAGCCATTTTTATTCATACAGACTTCAATATCGTGTGCTGTGACAAATCCTGTTTTCCTTTGGTCAATTTCAAAGAACATGTTTTTTAAGTCATCAATTTGCTCTGGGGATAAATTTCTAACTAAAACTCTCATAGCTACTTGTCATAGTTTGCTTTTGGCTTTGTTTCGCTTTATTGAAGAAAATACTTCAAGATTGATTTTTGGCTGAGTGTTGGATTTTACTATAACAAACCATTCATGTCTAAGGGCTTCTTGGACTGTAATTCTGGTTTCAGGATTAACAGCAAGCATCCTTGCAATCAAATTTTTGGCTTGGCTCGATATTTTACTTCATATGGGTTCTATAAAAGAATATTGCCCATTATAAATATTTCGGAAAAGATCTCTCATTGTTGAGCCTTTAAATGGGTGTTTCCCAGATAGAAGCAAATACATGATAACCCCCAAAGACCATACATCGCATTCTTTGCTATATGATCCTTTAAGCACTTCAGGAGCTAAGTAATATGGAGTGCCTACCATGCTTTCTAGCATTTCATCACTATATTTGGCTGAGAGCCCAAAATCAATTAATTTCAGCTCTCTAACTTCGTTTTGGCTGGTAAACATCACATTTTCTGGTTTTAAATCCCTGTGACATATATGCAGAATATGCAAATGATTAACAGCTGTCAGGATTTTCATCATAATCTTTGCCACTTCTAGCTCATTTAGGGTTTCTTTTTCTGATAAATACTCATATAAATCACCTCCCATGCATAATTCTGTAACTAAATGAATGTATAGAGAGTCTTCATAAATTTCATAAAGTTTTATGATATTTGGGTGATCTACTAGTCTAAGAATAGACAATTCGTTTTGTAATAATGGTAAATGGTCTTTTACGCGGCTCTTACTGATTGATTTTATTGCAAAGTGCTTTAAATTGGGCGTGTCTGTATTTGTTTGGTTTGATATTGTAGCTTCTCGAACTGTGCCAAATTGGCCATAGCCAATTACTCTTATGAAATCATATTGCTCTGCAATACCTGTTTAGATATTACTGTCGAGTCTTGAGTTATTTGTTATTGCAGATATTGGTAATAGTTTACCTTTTAGAGGTTTAACTAAGTCATGCTCCTTCGGCGCACAAACTCCCATTTATTTGAAGATAAAATGCATTAAAGAACCCAAAAAAATGATAATTCCATTATAAAAGAAAATAATTTTATATAAACTCAAAGCATTATTATTATATAATAGTTTTTATTCAAAATTGGACTGCTATAATATTTTTTATATTAGCTATTCACTTGAAACCATATTACTTATAGGTAAATATATAATTTTTTTCTTAATTAAATTGCCATTCTCTCTATTCTGGCAGTCTATCTTTTTTATTTTTAGCTTCACTTAGCAATCCAATTATTTCCATCTGTATATTAGAAAGCTCTTGGTTCAAAGATTCAGCATTAACATCTTCTTTCTTATCCTCTAGCTCGCTTTCTCTTTTTATTAAAGAAAGTGATGTACTTGGGAAAAAGCTAACCTCTTTTCTCTTTATCATCTCCTTTACATATTTCTCTGCCCCATTGCAGTCCTTCAAATCTTTATTATTGATGTATATTAAAAAAGACATATAAGAGTACCCATTGTGCTCTGTCTGAATATGCTCTACAAAGCTAATTTTATTGATTTCAAACGTAAACTTGCTTTTCCCACAAATAAAGCAGTTTTCATACATGTCTTCAAGCTCAGCTTGACGTTGATCTCTAAGCTCAGCAAAAGTGTCGATTATGATACCAAAAATAATATTTAGAAGTAAAATACAAATGATGATGAAGAAAAACATGTCGAAAAGAAGGCGATATCAGTAATTGTGATCGCCTTCTAAAGGTTGATCTAGAGCAAAGCCTATGCCTCCTCCATATCTTACACCTGTTACTATATTGCTTACAAAGCATTCAGATAGTCTACTGCAATAAGTGTTCACAGGTGATATGCCACCTTCTACATAATACTGAGAAAATGACACGAATGCTACTACTGTAAAAATATAGACACTGATTATTCCTAAGATTGTTGTATATATAAGCTGCTTGAGATTTAACGTAATAGATTTCAAAATATTGGCTAGATCTTCACTGCGCTTGATAATGTCTAAGAGAAGAATGCAATAAAGCAAAAAGAATCTGTTAGAAAATATGGAAATGATAAGATAAATCGTACTGTAAGCTGCTTGAAAATCTAAGAAAATACTAATTATTTTTCTCGGCAAATGATGATTTATTTTATTTGCCCTTCTGCGTCCCATAATCTCCTTTAGTAAAACAGTTCCCTCAATTCTTCTTAATTGGAAATCTTTCATAAGCACCTTAGAGTCTCTATCTGATTCAATCAGATTTTTATATATAATTACAGGATAATACTCAACAAGATAAGCCATCAATGCAGAAAAAGCAAAAAATATCTGAAAAGCTGAGAGCACATTAAGAGTCGTCAAAATTTCATCATCTTCTATATAAAACCAGCTGCCAGTTTTTTCACCCTCTTCATGCTGAATTGTTGAAAGCAGAATTATATTAATGCATATAACCAAAAAAAATGAAGCAGACGTATAAGTTCTCCACATTGAAGTCCACCTTTCTAGAGCTGGGTAACGGTCAAGCTCTTGCTGATGCAGCATTTCCACTTGATATCTTTTGCTTTTATTATAAAAGTCTTCAATTTTTTCTTGATGTGAATTCTGACCAGAAGGCTGGATCATTTCTTTTCTTGACTTAGAAGTCATATAATGACACACACCAGGAATTCGGAAAAAGACTTTTGCAATTTCTGATTGATTTTGGATTTCCACACAGGCAATATTTTTTGCATAAAAACTGTGAGCTTCTTGAAAATTCGTGATGTCTTCAGGGAATATTTTGATATTTGAACTATGAGGAAGCATATATTTAAGTTTCATTCAAAATGATTTTGCTTTAGCGAAGAGAACGTCTCTTAAATGCTCTGATTCAGATTCACCTGTTGCTATATATTCTGCTCTATGAACGAGGTTGTACTCTCTCTCTTTTTGTTCTTTAATTGAAGCATTTCCTGATAAATAATCAATTTTTACTTTATAGTGATCAGGGAATCTATCTTGCAGCGTAGAAAATAGAATAGATATAGAAAACCCTAGTCCAATTATTGACTCATGGTCTTGATATTTATAGTTTCTTTTTCTTTCAAAAAATCTTAAAAACCAAATAGGTATACCTTTATTTTCTTTGTAAACATATTTTTCTCTATTTTTCACATGTTTATTGAAAATGTATGTCGCTTTTTTCATTAAAGACTTTAAATCAAGTTCTTCAATCATGCAATGAGCAACCTCAGGGTTTCCATTACCTTCAAGCAAAGCATGTAAAAACTCAATTGCTTCAAAAAATATTTGAATATATTGAGGCTCCACTTCTAAAGCCTCTTCTTTACAATTGAGTAACCAATTTAAAAATTTATAAATCCTCTCCCCTTCTCCTAGAATAGACTGGTTTGCTTTGCATGGTCCTTGGCAAGCTTCTTTTAGCGTTTCTAAACACTTTAAGGTTATTTCGATTCCTTCTCTTTCTTCTGATTTTGAGCTTATAAATTTGCCTTTGATATCATCGATATCTTGCAAATTTGTCAAAAAATTCCCAATTTCTGTAATTAAATCTATGCTTACTCTTTGGTTAGTTTCATCTTGCTCTCGTAAATAATTCTGAAATGGTAAATAGCAGTTATCACAGAGTAATTGAAGAAGCATAAGAAAATCTTTACAAAGCTCTCTTTTATCAACTTTTCAGCTTCAGAGATTAGAATTTTGGTTTTCAGTGTCAGGTTTTACTTTAAATGAGCTGAATCTTTTGGAGATTTGTCGATGTTTTAAATTGTAGTTATGGATTATTCTGTCTCTGCATTCTCGCAATTCATTTCTAATGAATGAAAATAAATTGTAAGATTGATCATTTTCTCTTAAGCATTCCAGCAGTGCTTCCTTTATTGTTGGGTTATTTTGGATGAGTATTGCTTGTAGCAAACGAACTGCTCCATGAACTATCGCAATATCATTATCTTTGTTTATCAGAGAAAGAGCCATTTTTCCCATTCCTGAATTGCTCAAAACAAGCTGAACAGCATGGATTCTTTGCATTTTATCTTCTAGTGGGATATTTGAATTGTATTCAATAATGATCATCTGCCTGAAAATTTCCATCAAATAAATTTTGTGCTCTTTTTTATAAAAAGCAATGTCCAAATTTTTTGCGAATTCCATCAATTCTTTATCATCCATTTTTTGCAAGGCAGGATCAACAATTAATACTTTTATATTTTCTACAAGCTGAATCAGCTCAGCGTTTCCTGAGTCTCGACACATATTGTCGACTTCATTTCTTATAAATGTATTCAGCTCTTCATTTATATCACTATGGACACTATAATTTTCGTTTCTATAAGAATTTAACCTTGAAATTTCTGGTCGTGAATAGCTCACAAATCCATAAATACTATCATAGAAGGCAGACGTTTTAATTTCAAAATCTTCTCCTGAAGAAAATAATGAAGAAAGACCTGTTGATATTGTTTCATAATCAATTCCTTTTTTAAGTGCAAATCATAGCTTGTCTGCAAGACTATTGCAGTTTATAGATTCATCTTTAAGCGCAAGATAATATTTGACAAAATAATCAATAGTCATTTTCCTATCTCTCACAAAGTCTGAAATCTCCCCCATAAGAGCAAAATAGCTATTATCACGTATTTTTTTCATTTCGTTTGAATCTGAAAAATTCGGGATCGAACTGATTATTTTTGAAATTTTTTCAATTAGAAAATCAAACGATAAATGAGAATTTTCTGAAGCCAGAATTTTTAGAGCTTGAACTAAATCAGAAACAGCACTTCGTAGCTCTTCAAGCAAATTAATGATATCTTTATCAATACCTCTTCTGGCATATTTAAATTCTATGCTAATTTCTCTTATCAAAATTAGCAATCCAGTTGCTAGCTCTGTTTTTCATGTTTTTATATCAATAATATATTTCCAAAAATCTCTTATCTTCATTTCTTCTTTACTCAAAGGTTCCTTATTATTAAATAATTGAAGAGCACCTAGCTCTGCGCTTTTCCTTATATTGTCATGATCGTCTTCAATGTTTTCAATAATAGAGACGCACTTATATTTTTGTTTATTACAAATAACCAGCAACCCATCAAGACTATTTAATGCTTTTTTTAAATCATTAATAAAAACATTTTTCAATAGAACTTTGCCAAAACTTATATCAATTTCTCTAGGAAGTTCTTCAGAGATATCAACTAAATACACATAAAATAAAAAGCTAAGGTAAGCTGATTTTACCTTATATTGTAAGTTGTCACCTAAAATTTCATTTATAAGTGGCTGAGAAGGGATCAATTTTCTACATTGTTGCACTACAAAATTATTTTGTATTGAGCAGCTTGCCAAAAGATTGATAAGAGCTGAGTGAGAGCCGTAATCTTCAGGCTTAAAATTCAAAAGATTTAGGATCTGAGAAGGTCCAGATATATAATATTTCATAAAATCTTTGTTTTTTATTATAGCTTTTATTACATTTGTTTGGCTCGTTGTATAGATTTCATTATTTTCATCAATTAATAAAGAGCGAAGCATCTTGAAATCTTGGGAAACATGATCCTTATCAGCAGTCATATAAATAAGTGTAAAAATATACTCAATAACTTTTTCTGATGTATCTTTATTTCTTTGTCCAGCTAAAATTTGAGATAATAGCCTGCTAACCCCACAGCCATTTCCAATGAAAATTACAAATTTCCCGATATAGTCAAATAAAAGACGCTGGTTTTTAAGATTTTTGAATGAAAATGCTACAAGGCATCGAATAATCAAGCGATAGATACTAATCATATGAGGATTCACCTTGACTTTTTCATATGAAACTTTCTGTATTCATTTGAATTTTTTTTTCAAAAAATGAATAAAAATTTCATGGAGTCCTAAATTTTTACAAATTCCTTGATTTAGAGTAACCGCATTTGGATCATTTCTAATGGTTAAAAATTTAGTTATTTTTCGTATTTCTTTTGCAATTTCACTCATTATTTCTTTTAAATGCTCATCTTTTAAGTCATTTTCTTCATGATAAAGCATCTCTCCATAGTGTATAAAAGTTTTTAAATGCTTTCTTAACAAATAAACTTGAAGACTTATTTTCTTATAAAAAAGTCTTTGCTTTGGATTGCATAATAAGTAAATATCTTCTGCTTCTTTCTTGAAATGCTCTCTTTGATTAAAATTAAAAATCATCAAATCAAGGGTGTCTCTTTCAATGCCTGCATTTCCTGACTTAAACAGCAGTCTAATAAGTTGTATGTCTAAATGAAATTTTTGGTCTAAATGCTCATTCATTTCAGCAATCTTAGAAAAAAGATTGCTTGTGTTAATTTTTCCTATGGTGTTTTTTATCATTCCTTGCTGGAAAAGTGCCAATCCAACATTCCTTTTTTCTTTTGAAGCTCTTGCAATCCTAAAATCGAGACCTTCAAAAATTCCTTCGAATAGTACCTTTGGATTTATTTTTTCTCCAGGATTTATTTGACCAAAATCAATGACGAACTTTTCAATTTGTTTCTGTGTTCTTACTATATAAAATATCTTAATTAGTTGAATCGCCGCACTTGTTAGCTCTTTTGCTGTATCTTTTACTGTTGCTAACTGCTCAATTTCTTTAATTTTTATATCTGTGCACCAATGTAACCTTTCTGATTTAATTTCATCAGGCGAATGACCATACTCCATAAGAAAGCCAAGGACAGGCTCATATACCATAGATACAAATTCGTAATCGACATAATTAAGATCCACGACTGACTTTGTAAGCTCAATTAATTCGATGATAAACTTAATCTTATGCTTGTATTTATCAGTGTGATTTTCATCAATAGGAGATTCACTACAAATTCAAGTCGTTTCTATTCAGTTTGCTAAGGATTGATATGGAATCGTTATAATTTCTATTTCTGGATTGATATAAGATTGTTCATCAACATCAATGCTCCTTGTTTCAGTGTTCCATAAAAAGCATCGATTATGAGAAATAGATAATGAAATCCTTGGCTCTACATCAATAAAAAATGTTCTTAGAAAAGTCATATAAGCAGTCCGAAGCCTAGTATTTAATTTGACATTTTTCATGCAATTAAAGCAATGCTGAAATGAAAGCCCATAATGATAAAAAATTTCATTTTTAAAAGAAGTATTTCTCATCAGAGAACTACTTGAAAGTAAATCTATTAGAGATGCAAGATAATCAATAATATTCATATCATTGATCTCTTCCAATGGTATATATACCTGTCCATCTGTATGCATAACTCCTCTTAATAGATAAGGAACTAGCTTAGACTCACTATTCATCTCACAAAATTGTTCTACTGAAATATCTATATGAAAATGCACAGATTCTTTATCTTGAACTGTATCAAATCTTGCTAGCTTCAAAGGTTTCACATTTATAAAAAGAAATTCTTTAATAAGTTTTTGATAGCGCTGAACTGGCCTTTCAATTCCTTTTTTCTTAAAAATACAAAGAGACGTCAATATTTTGAGTACCATAATTTGATCCCTTATATAATCAGTTTCATTAAGAGGCTTCAGCTGATTTGCTCAGTCAAGGAATTGAGTATATGAAGTTTCATTCAGCATTTGACTAGAGTGTTTGAACGATTCATTAATGATTCTTTTTACTTCCAGTCTATTTCGTCCTATTTGGTTATTTAAAAACTTATAATAGTTTTTCAGCTCTGCACAACAAGCTACATTATCTTTAATGCACAAATGGATAGTATCATATAATCTTTTGATAAACCTTTCAAGATGTTTTTTTGCTACCAATTGGGGGATATGAAGCTCCTCTTCAGCATTTTGTTTTAGGAGTTCTAGCATTAAAGAAGTATAATTTCTTCTCCTTTCTAAATCAGTGCTTTCTTTTATACTCACTGGGAATTTTATTTTTTTCTCTACAAGCTGAGCAATTCTAAGCATAAGGTCTAATAGTCCACAATCTTTTATAGCTTCTTGCCTGCTTCTAAATATGTTAGGATTTAATTCTTCCACTACAATTCTTTCTCTCAAATTATTTAAGATATCATGCATATGCTCAGTCCATTCATAAAGCTCAGTTTCTGTATCAACTGCATACTCATAATCATAAGAAGGTACAGGTGGAATTCCAACCTGCAGAACACCCCATTTATTTACAAATTCATAAAATTCCATCATTTTTTTCACAATTCTTGTGGTTTGGTATATGTGAAGAGAATAATCTTCTGGGACGTCTTCTAGTACGAAGGTTGTTAGTAAAATTTCTTTTTTATTTGGACTCATGCAAAGGGAAACCTTTTTTTGGTAATCTATATTTAAGTCATCTTTGAAATCAATCATATTTATATCTTCTTCTTTTGTCGCAAGATATAAGCCACCCGTGTCTTTTTTTATCAATTTAATTTGCAAATGCTGGTTAAATCTAAGGAATTTTTCTTCAGGGTCTTCAGGAATTAGTGAAAAATTGCTTTTGGTGAATTGGTCTAACAAAGCCCCTCCCCTTTGTGTGATAAACATGTACATTCCTGTGCTGGCATGCCTGATTCTAACTAATTCATTAGATCTAGTAGGTCCTCCATGAAATGGGTTTAATCTTTCTAGTTCCCATATAGATCTGCTTGAAGGATTTTTTTCAAGAAATATTTCAACTCTTCCATAATCTTGAGGATCAGCCTCTTCTTTTTTAACCCCCACTTGGCAGACCTCTACATCCTTATAATCTTCTTTATTCAATACATTAACAATTTTAATTTCTTCAGAAAGCTGAGAACCCAGATTCCTTGTCGAAATGCTTAAATATCCTTCAAATTGTTTATGAAAAATTCTGAACGAGTCTCCTGTAGAAACATATTCTGGGTTCGCTTTATTTTGATAATGAGTCATATATCTTCTTGCTTTTCATAAAGAAGCAGCCTCACTTGCATTAAGTTCACAACAAGAATTTCTTGAGTACACAAGTGATACGCCCATATGCAAATAATATTTCGATCTCTCTGCACTTGAAATTAATGAAAAACCATCAAGATATCTAACCATTTCACCTTCTTGTCTTAATTTATCCCCAGGCATAATTTCAAATCACGAGCCTTCATTTCCATTTTTGGATAATTTCAATTTTAAGCAGCCATGCTCTTTTGCTATTTCTAAAGATGTGGTTATAAAAGAATTGCTGTGAATATGCCTCAATTGGATACGCTCTCCATAAGTGACAATTCTTCCTTCAGAAAGCTCTAGCTCAGCTTCATTCCCAGCCATCTCTTCACCTGCTTGCTGTCGAAGCTCTTCAAGAATTTTATCTTTTTCATGGTCATTATTTTCTGTGCCGTGGATACTCATGTATTTTTTTAATTCCTGTTCAAGTTTAAAGTCGGCTTTTGATTTATTTTTCATAATTCTAGCAGGGTCTTCATGAGATTTTTTATGTTTTTCTTTATGGTTTTCATAATATGAAAGTAAGCTTGAAAATCCATACTGCCTAGCTGGTTCAATTCTAAATAAGCATTGTCTAAATAAAGTATCAATTTTTTGTTGCTGCATTGGCTTTTTAGGTACACATTCAAGCTCTGAACTGGCTATGCCATCACCTGAAATAACTCCTGTATAATAAAACACTTCATCAGCTGTATGCGCTACATCTCTTGTCACTAAGCTGATGATATCGCCTATTTGTAAATATCCTGAGGTTGATAATTTTTTATTACTCAGATTAAATACAGTTCCAGTTTTTGCTATAATACCGTCAAGAGGCTGGGCAAAATAAACAGGGGCTCTTGGCTTTGAAATTTCTTTTGAGTAATCACCTTGGGGGCTATGATTATTTGTCAACTGTGGCATTTGTGACATTAAATAGTCGTCATCAAAAGGAGATTTGTCTTCTTCAGAGTCCGAACTTTCTTTTTCTGGCATTTTTTCCACTTCAGTTACAGTAACAACTGGCTTTTTTACACTTTTTTTAATATCAGGCGACTCTGTATATATAGGAAGCTGAGTTTTTTGTGGAGGTATTGGTATACTCGGTACTTCAAGCTCGTCCATTTCCCATGGAGGTTTATCATCTTCGACTTCTGATTGATTTCCTTCAGGATTAAATGTAATTTTAGATGTGTCAGGTAAAAATGAAACTTCATCAAATTTTGATTCCTCTAAAAATGCTTTCATTGACTGATTTATTGGCTTTGCAACTTCTGGAGCTTTTTGAGCCGGCTTAATTTCCATTTCTTCCAATTCCCATGGAGGTGGCTCGTCTTCTTCTACTGATGGAGCTTTATAAACAGACTCTTCAAAGGGGTTTTTAATAGTGGATTCTGCACTTAAAACTTGATTTTTTGTAGGAAGTTGTAAGGATTCAGGGGATAAATTATAATGGCTTAGTGTGTTTGGGATATTATTAACTGATGGCGATTCCTTCATTATTATGTTTGGGTCATTTGAACTATTATTCTTTTTCTTTATGGGGATTTTTACTTCTTCTTCTCCATCAGAGCCGAATAGTGATACGTCGGTGTTTGGCCTACTTGGCTCCTTCTTTTCCTCTTTATTTACTTCGTCAGGATTTTTAGACATAATTTTTAATAAAACAGAAAAAGAGAGTCTTTTGCATGCTTATGGTGCTAATTTTAATAATTTTTGCTTATTAATATTTATTCTTCTGAAGTAAACTTATCCTCAGTGAGATATTCTTTACAAGCTTTATTCTTTAATTAACCTTTTTAAAAACCGCCAACAGAAACCATAATATAAAATGCTAATTTTATTTTTCAATATTCCAGCCATCATCAATCTTAAAAATTTAACTCAAAGATCAAAAAATGCAAAAGTAAATAATGTTCTTAATCAAAACCAGTTTATTTATTAATACATATTGTGTAGGATTTATTAGCTAAATTTAGACTTCTTGTAAACATGGGAATTCGGTGGTTTCCTCAGTTTAGATAAATCACCTTTAGGAATCGTTATATTCCTACTCTTGATAATTCCACTAGCATGCAACCTTGATGAGAGATCTGGACTAGGAGGCTTTGGAGGAATCCAAATTGGAGCAATTGGAGGTGGAAACTGTGGAATTCCTAATATATTCCCAGGAAGTGGCAATAACGGCTGAAGATTTGCTTTTTCTCTTGCATATTGATTATAATACTCTCCTAAATTGGTATATCCTCTTGCTTGTTGGACTTGCTGCAAAAAGGCTTCATTATCTTTGATGAATTTAGGAATCATTTCAGGCGTAAGCCTTATATGGGAAAATCTGCAAGTATCTCCTAAGTGGCACGACCCGACACCGTGAAAATACTTACAAGGGAATTTTTTAGTATCATGAGAATACACACATTCATCGCCTTTTATGCATGTATCTGTCACAAAATACTTGCAGAGCTCGTCTTTCATCAATTGAGCTCCTTCATGAAGGTAAGTACAGTCTTGCCCTTTATGGCAAGTTCCTCCAGCCCAATATTTGCACTTTACCTTTTTAATTTTTGATTCATCTGGTCTTGGGCGCTTCATTCGCTGAACATCAGGCTTCTTATTTTCTTGTTTATTCTGAATTATTGCTATAGGTGGGCTGGGAGTTTGTACTGACTCTTCTTGCTCTAATACTTCGCCATCCTCTATATCTGCTTCGTCCATATATTACTCAAAATAGGAGTTTTCGCGAAGACAGAAATGAATTTTTAATTAAATGTCAGATCTATATTCAGTGAAATAAAAATAATTACTTTAGATTAAACTAGCAAACTAATATTGATGGATTTTTGCAGGGAAAAATAATTTTGGGTAATGCCACACTCGATATTTGATGCCATAATGATTCATTAATTGTTTTTTGATGAATAAATTCCTTTATCAATTGATTAGCATTCAATTTTTGTGAAAATTGAGAAATGATATTTTTTATTTTTTGGGGTAAAATTTCTTGTATCCATTACAGTTAAGCACCCTAACCTCTTTTAGAATATCTTAAAGATATACCAAATTAATATATAAGAAACATAACCCTTACCAATTTTCTAGAAATGGAGCACACTCTAAATTCTTTTAGATTTAATATTAAATTATTAAGCTTATAAACATAAAATCATAATAATTTATCTCGAGCTTATGATATCTGATTTCTTTATTTCATCCAAATTTAATTTAACTAATTTTAATGAAAAAAATTGAACATAAAAGGGCTTTCTCTGAAATTCCAATTCCCGATATCCTGGTCCAGTCAGTCTCTAGCAAAGAAGCTCCTAGATTTTCTGATTCCCTTCAGCAAAAAAGATCAGTTTTCAATCACAAGCACAAGAAAAAGAAGCCTCCAGCGGCATTTCTAACAACGAACCGACATATCCGATCTTCTTCAGAAGGAAATTTAAAGCTACAGTCTCTGATTAATTTAGAAGGGAAAGAAGTAGCTAGAGCTCCAAAGATTTATCCAAATCAAATATTCACAGACTGTTATGATAAAGAAGGTAATCATGATAGGATCATGGATATCAGTGAATCAATTGAAGTTTATGATGTCCAAATTCCTAGAAAATCAAATATAGTTTTCAATTGAAAACATTTAGAAAAAAATATAATAAAAACTCAAGAAGTTAGGCCTCCTGAAAATAGTGCCTGCAGCCGGACAGAATCAACAAAAAGAATAGAGTATGATTTCTTGCAAAGATTGAATGGATATCCGTACGATGAAACAAGTGGAACTATGCCTGAAAAATCAGATGAAATTTACGATATTATTCGACCTTTAAGCCTGGAAAGAAATACAAGCAAGAGAAATCAGAAACGCTTTTTCTAAATTTAATAACATAATTATCGATTGGTTTTAAAAGAATTAGTAACTATTCACTTTAAAGCTAGTAGTACCATAAATTATCAAAAATTGATAAAATTCTTGATAATTTAGCAAAATTATAGCAATTCAGCACTTTTGAAATAAAATGCTATCTGTTTTCTTATTATAATGATAAACTGGTGCCTAATATTTATCAAAATAGCCAGAAATGGTATAAAATTATAAAATAAAGCATTTTAGTCTCTCTTATTGGGCGAATTAAAATTAGATGTGGTGCGAAGTTCTATTTCTTTTAATCTTTCATGAGCTGTTTTGTGATCAGGAGCACGCCTTATAACAGCTGCAATTTCTAAAGCTTTTTCTTTGTCCATCATAGCCTTCAAAGCTTGTTCTCTCTTATAATTAACCGTAGTTTCTTTTTCTTTTCTTATTGCTTCTACTCGTTGATTATCCATAAACTGTTTTTCTAGTATTTGTTCTCTACGTGCGTTCCTAATTATCCTATACCAATACTCTTTTTTGCCGTTCTACATTTTGTATTGTGTCTATTCCTCTAAGTCTATGCAATTCTGCTTTGATTGCAATATTTTTATTAAGATTTGCCTGCTTCTGTTCCAATACATTTTTTGATGCTTTTAGCTTTTTTTCAAGGTATTCGGCTTTTTTTAAAATATCTTTTTCTTGTTCCTTTGCTCTATCTTGAACACTAGAATACCTATCCTGATTTCTTTTTTTAAGTTTTTCTCTTTCTTCTCTTAATTTCATCACACTTTTGCTTCTCCTATCCGAGGCATCTTTATGCTTATTGATAATTCTCAATGCTTTTTCTGCAGTTTCCATATCATTTGGTTTTTCTGACTTCGCGCTAAATTCTGAGCATTTTCTAGAAGCAATTTCTCTTTTTATTTGAAGCTGCTGTTCGTAATTTGCTTTAGATTTTTCAATTTTCATGTAAAATGAATTCAGTCTTGCTTGAACATCTGAATCATATGCTTCATCATTGTTATTATCTAGAAATGACTTAGCTTCAAGACGTTTTGATAGCACTGAGTTGCTTTTAGATCTTGCTCCATTTATCTGGGTGTCCTCTGTCCTAAAAAATCGAGGTGACGAGGATAAAATTGTTTTTAGCACATTATTTTGAGCTTTTGCTTCTTCCAGCTTCAATTTTTCGAAATTTAATTTCTGGAGGACTTTGAACTCATCTTGTTTATTCTTTTTCTTTGAATAGTCTTCTTGAAGCCTCTTTTTAACCTGCTGAGCACTTTTTAACTTTTTTTCAGTTGCGCTTTTGTATTTTTCTGACCTTTCAATTTCGCTTAATGCACTATTTATTATTTCAATGCATTTTTCTTTGCCTTTTTCA
Source organism: Blepharisma japonicum (assembly GCA_949751835.1). Lineage (NCBI taxonomy): Eukaryota > Ciliophora > Heterotrichea > Heterotrichida > Blepharismidae > Blepharisma > Blepharisma japonicum. The sequence goes on along the minus strand of CATKHK010000005.1, from coordinate 148,399 downwards.
GAATCGGCTATTCTTTTAGAGGTATCTACAGAACTTTGAGGGCTGCTTGACATGCTATTTCTATCAAAAAATAATTCTGGCTTCCTTCCTCTCTCTTCTCTAATGAAATTTTTAATTAATCTAACGGTCTCTTGAAGCTTTTTAATGTGGTGCTCATATCTGATTTTTTGAACATCTTCATTGACTCCTTTTTCGTAAAAATCTCTGAATTCTAACTGTAGAAGTTCATCTTCTTTAATCCCTAATTGCTTCATAGCATACTTGATGAGAGGATTGCCAATATCAAGTGCATAATTTGTCATAATGATTTTTATTGAGATAAATGAAATCAAAATTAAAGTCAACACCCACCAAAGAAAGTATCATGAAATAAAATCTTTTTAATTATTTGCAAGTATTTACAATTTTCATCATAAATTAAAGGTTATTAAAGGTTTCAAATTTTTTTGTAGTTTTTACACAGGAATTTCAACGCTTTCATTAGGCTCCTCATAGACTGGAAGTATCAATTTCGACATTTTCTGATAATGTTTTTCTCTGTTTTCTTGTAGGACATCTTCAATATATGGCAAATTTTCATAGTAGCACTCCAAAGGATCGTCCTGAGGAATTCGTCGGTTAAAATCGTTCATATTTTGAAATCTTTTCTTAATTCTAAAAGCTTTGACTTCTTTTTTAATTGTGGCTGGCAGCTTTTCTAATCATAAACTGGAGCTTGATTTGTTTCCTGAGTCAGGAGAGCGCGGAGATTGTGTGCCTTGTTGGCGATGCAGGTCTTGAATAATCATACTTGCCCTGTCTCGCTTAATTATGGGGAAGGTTACACTTCGACATGACAGTTTCAGCTTGGGCAATTCAAGCGGTATATCTGGGAAAGAAAGCCTTTTAGTAATTCGCGGCTTTTGAGTAGGTGCAACATTAACAGAGCTTCTACTTTTACAGATTTTAGTTCTTTCAGACATTTAATTATATTACGACTAGTTAAATGGAAATATTAAAGCGAGCATTCCTTCCATATCTTTGAAGATCAATTTAATGGTTCATGAATTTATTAAATATAGATGATCAGCTTTGACAAAGCATAAATGGAAATTTTTAAGCTGGCTGATTTAAAGAGAGCAACTAAGAATTTTATAAGAAGCGAATATGGCATAAAATCCTTAAATTTGTAATAAAGTTTTAAGATAAAATGTATGCCATCAATGTATTTACTATCTAAAAGGGTCAGTAAAGGAAATATCATAGTGCAAAGTTTGATATTTAGTAAGCGATTTAGCAAAAATTAGCCTAGCAATATTATGAAGCTCTGTATTAATACACCAATGCGCCAGTCGAGTTTATGACAAATGCATATATAAATTTAAATATTATTAAGTGAAAATAAAATACGATGCCTCCTATAGCAAGAATAATCTAAACCAAGTGATTTCCAGACAATTATAGTTTTTACCAAGGTAAATTAAAATACAACAGCCATCATCATCTTTAGCTAGCTTATTTAAATAGCGCTATTAAATCATAAAAGAAAGTCGTTTAGTTTAATAGAACTATTTTAGTTAATAAAAGCAATTTTCTTTCTTTTAAAGTCTAATCTCAAATTACTGAACTCAATATGGAATTAAAAGCAAAATTATAGGATAAAAAAAACTTAGATATTTTATAATTTAAAAAGCTGTATATAAATAGTCAATTTTTAATAATTAATTAAACAGAAAATATGCTCTTGTATTACATTCTTATAAATATATAAAATTAATACCTTTAAATATTTTATTTGGAGCTATTTATAAAAATATAAAATAAAACAAATAACTTTACACTTTATATTGCATAGACTTTACTTCCATATCTTGGAATAGTAATTCAGGCCGATTTTCATTATAAAATTTAACTTTTCGTTTCGTTGTCTTGCATAGTGAATTAAATTTATGATATTTTTTGCTTTTAGATTTCATAAGATGAGTGTGCATATTAATCACATTTGATTCATTTTTTGGCCTAATTTCTTTGCATGGCGGACTACCAGAATCATCAAAACGTAGAAATCCTATTGATGATGAAGCTCCTAAAGATTTCCTTTGTATAGGTGAGCCGTCATCTAAAGCAGTATGCTTTATAGGAGGACTATCTATGCCTCATTTTTTATCGACTGATATACTTATACTATCTGCCCACTTTTTATAAATACTTATACTTGAACTTTTTTTTCTTTTCATATCTGGGCTCTTTAATTCTTCACCATGAACTCCTACTGAAAATGTTGCTAGGTTTGCTTCAAATCTGGTTTTTAAATTTTTGTTTTGTGTTTTATCATCAGAAGAAGTAGATGAAAACAAACTATTTTGTCTTCTAAAATTCAACGATTCTTTAAATTCTGTAGAAAGTGTTGAAAAATTGGTTTCTTCTCTGGATTTGAGAAGCTGAAGTTTTGATTGATCGGATGCTTCTGAAATCATGATTGAGCAAAGACTTCCATGCCTTTTATTTGGGCAGCTGGATATGTTAATATCGTAATCTTTATCAGATGGCAACATAAGTGTTGACGAATTTAAAGTAATCCTTTGTGACAAAAATTTCCCATTTACGTGCTTTGGAGATGCAAGCTGTGGTAAGCTTTCGACAGTTTTTAGTGGCTCTTTTTTTTGGCTGTTCTTATCAATTGCTAACGGAATAATTCCTGAATTTAATTTTTGCACTTTTATTTTTCTATCAAAAATATTTTGCCTTGTCTCCAATTTCTTTTGTGTTCTGCTTCTTATAAAATCGACTGCATCATCATTTTTCATGATTTGCTTCAAAAAGTTTTCTTTACTAATAATCAGTAATAAGCCACTATTTGAGGTGCATATACAAGTCGTCCTTCTTTTGGTTTCTCCTGAAGTAATTTCTTCTTCTCCGAACATTGTTCCTGTAGATAATATTGCGATTGGACTTTGTTTGGAAATATTTTTTGTTTTCAATTGAGATTTTTCTGGGAATGGCTTTGAAGATTTTATAGAAACTGTAAGGGTTTTAAATAAGCTGAATTCACCATCTTGGATTAAGTAGACTGTATCAGCTGGATCGCCTTCTTGAAAAATGATTTGTCTCTTCTTCACTTTTTTTGATTTAAAATAATAAGTGAATCTTTGTAAATAATTAAGAGATTGGTCTTTAAACATAGGTAAATGCCTAAGCATATCTATTAGCACATTATATCTGTCTTCCATAAAAGACTCCAAGATTTTTTTATAATCGCTTGCTACAAGTACTCCAAGCGAGCAATCCTCAACAGCAATAACGGTTGCAGCTCTTTTAGTTCCTAATAAGAGCGACCTTTCACCAAATGATTCCCCATCCCTTATTTCTGCTATTAAATTCATGCTGCCATCATCATTTTCCCTTATAACATTCGCGGTTCCTTCTATTAAAATATAAAATTTTGAACCAGGGTCTCCCTGTTTGATAATAACAGATCCAGCAGGATGATACTCAAAATTTAAATATTTACAGCATGAATAATGTATATCTTCGGTATGCTCTTCTCTAATAGTTTTAAAAAATGCCAAATCTTTTGTCAATGAATAGACTTTTTCAATCATTTCTGATGTTCTTTCATCAGGGGAAAGCGAAAGAATGAATTTAATTATAATTGTTCTGTTCTTTTCTTGGTTAAAATAGGCCATAGTCTCTGAAGTGATATCTTTGATATTTGATAACCTACGCTGGTAACGTGCAAAGAAAGGTCGTTCTAATTTTGGTGATGGCATTAGATGCTCTATCATTATATTCATATTACTTAAATTGTTAGCCATTTAGTAAGCTGCTTAAAATTCATAACGCTAAATTTATTCATAAATGTAAGCTCGGTAAATTAAATTGCAAATAAAAAAAAAGAATTATTTGAGATTGATTTATGATGTTAAATGTAACAGATATGATTTTAAAATAAATATTGAAAGATAATGGAGCTTTAAGAATTAAGTATGATAATAGTTGCAATGCTTAAAACAAAAAATTATTGACTGCTTATTTTATTTCTTTATTATAACAAAAATCATTTGGTGATTAGAACAAAAAAATCAGGTTTTCGCAAGCTAGAAATTACCATTAATATTTGATTGCAAAAATGCAAGAATATTTCAATTATTTAGATTCCAAGATTGCGTATTATACAAGCATTTAGATAATTTACAAATTTTTATTTTTATTACTTTTTGAAAAATATAAAAATTATTTTAATTTCCCTATTCATCAAAAAAATTTCCAGCGCTGATCTAATTCCATAATACCATATAAATGAAAAAAGTTGAAACCAGACAAGAAACCTTTCAAGACCTCGATTTAACTCAAGAAGAAGTAGACTACATGAGAGAGCAGCATCACATTATGGATCGTGCCAATATTGGAGCGATAAATATCCATGAACTCCATAGCTTATTTGAAGCTGTCGGTGAAAATCCATCAGATGACAAAATGATTAAGGTTATATCCTTCATTGAAGGAAGAAATGTCACAAAGATTGATTTGCCAAATGCTTTAAGAGCTTGGAGCTATTTAAAAGAGCTTAATTTGAAAGATGAAGAAGAAGTCGACATAGATATCGTCAATACTTTTGTTGCAATGGGAGGAAATATTGATAGAACTGGGGTTGTAAAGAAACAAAAACTTATTGATATTATTAAAATTGAATTTGGACTCACTATTGATATTGAGGCTATGTTTGAAGAAGCTGGATTAGATGTGGAGGATGACTTAAATTTTTATGATTTTACATGTTTATTAGAGTCTGGGGGATCGCAAAGAGCAAGCAGAATTTGTTCTTTTATATCTATGGCATCCTTGGGATAAAATTTAAGAAAGGTTTATTAATTTAAATTCGGATTAATTATATATATTATGCATTAATTACTTAGGACAAATTATCCTAAATTTCACGACTTTCCAAGTCGATAAATATCGGAAGTCTTCGTTTAGTTACTTCAATTGAACTAAATTTATCAGGCATTTTACAAGGAATCGGTGAGCTTTCAGCTGTATCAGGTGAAGGATCTCTATGCCTGAATTGGCATCTTCCTCCATAAATGCAATATCCTTGCTCGTAAAATTGTTTACACTTTTTCGTTTTATATTTTTTTATTATTCCATTCTTGCTTCTGAGTTCAACTTCTCCATGGGCAAATGCACACTGATCGCCAAATTCACAGCACCCAATTTCCCAATTTTTGCACATTTCGGTCTTATATTTTGCCTTGAAGTCAGTTTCTGTCGCTTTTTTCTTCGCAGCTATTATTGCTTTGATAGACATTGGGTTATCTTGGTTACTATTGGAATTAGGAGAACTCTGTCTCAGCATAGGGTTTGGTAAATTGCTAAGGTTTTTTGAAATGCTTGCTAGCATGATGTTTAAATAATTATTATTATTATTATTATGCATTATTTTTTACATTTTAATATATAACTGATCAGATTTTGAAAAATGGGGAAAATTGATTTATTATGGAATGAAATTATTCAAAATAGGGTTTTAAGCCTGTAAAATAGTCATACAAAATTATTTGATACAAAAACTAATAGAGCTAGCACAAAGAGTGCTAAAAGAGGATAATTCAAAGAAATAAAGATATCATTAAAATTTTAATATTTAGATTTATTTAATTAGTTTAAGCAATCTTTAACTTGCTCTATGCTTATAATTTACTAGATTATATTGAATCATATTTTTCTATTGCTTATTTAATTATATATATATAAATTTTAGCATAACTTCAAAAGTTGTAATATTATGAACTAGAAGATATTTTGATACAAAATTATCTCTTTCACCTCGCAACACTTTTTGAACACCTAATTATATTTCGTTGGAATAATCTTCACCCCAATTAACTATTTTTATTAAGAATTTATATCAATCACTAATCCAAATGTAAATAGCTTAACTTAAAGAGAAAGCAACTTGCCAGCAATTAAGGTAAGCACCTGCAGTATCTTTAATCTTGGTAATGACACCGTATTTTCCATTAGGAGCAATTCCAGGTAAAAAGACCTTGAAAATTACAGTAGCTGTTTGTCCTGCTTTATAAGTGCCTGATTCCTTAACAGTTTCCTGGTAGAAGTTAACACCATTGAATGTCACGAAAATGTCCATTTCTTGGAAAGTTAAAGCTTGGTTGACTGTCCCTGTCATGTTGAGATTAAGGTAAACATTCTTTGTTGGAGGCCAAGGTGTGACAAGGAAAGTTGTGACGCTGTATGTGGTTAGTGATGGATCACAATTGCTTCCAATATTTCCTCCAAGAGCTCCAAGCTTTGTTTCAACCAATCCGCTTGCAGATGCAAGAGAGAGTAAGCACAATCCTAAGAGAATTGCTTTCATTTAGATTATTAAGAATATTTCAACAATAAAATGGAATAATAATTCAGCGAGATCAGTCCTAGTCTAGCAGTAATAAAAATATAAAACAGACTATCAGAATTATTTTAATTAATCGAGAAATTAATTTTTAATATTTTATAATAATTTTTACTTCTTGGCTAAGCAATTCATAAATAAAATTTTAATTTGTGCAAAGTCTTCAAAGTTTGCTGCATTTTAATTGGCCTCATATCTTTGGATTAATGGATAGGCATGATTAAAATATAAATTTGTTATTGCGGTTGCTCATAGAATTGATTTCTTGACTTAATTAAAGTTATTAACTGATTTCATATTTATGGGTTGCTAAATATATTATTTAATGACCTAATCATTAGAATGAGAAGTGATTTAATTCACTAGAGATTTTAGAAATTTTTATCTGAATATAAAAATTGATTTTAGCGATTCAAGTCTTATTGTTTTGATAAATGTGGACAGATTTTACTAAAAGCCTAAGAATGATCGATATCAAGGAAAAAATTAGTTTAAATCAGTCAATAGTTGGACAGTGAAACAAATGCAAAAATTCTGTGCTACACTAATAAATTTATAATTAATTTATCTAATTTATTAAACTCACTTCTTTCAGCCTTAGTTTAGTCATTATTGTTTCGAAAAATCAATTTTAGAATTTTTGATATTCTGATGCTATAAGTTATTTTCCATTGGGAATTCTCCCTCTTTATTTCCAAAAAAATCGTACAGAGGGCTGAAAAATTGCCACTTTTTGTATAGATCAAGTTTTTGCATATATCATATTATACATCCTATATAGAAAAGATCAACCCAGGGAAAGATTCCATTCTAGATAGTTGTTTAAAGGAATAATCGCTCCTGGTTTTTCCTAAAACTTATCATAACTGAATTTTAACCCAAAAAATTATGATGCATAAGCAACTAATATTTATTCTTTTAATAGTTTGGGAGGTTGAAATCTAAAAATTAGACAACTCATATTATTGGAAGCCTTTTGGAAATAATATCAAATTTTTAAAAAAAAACTTTGAAATGCCGGCCATCAATAATTTGGTTCATGGCATTATATAAGTATTGTTTATAGTTTTTTAATTAAAATTTTTGCTTTTTTGGCTCAAATTAAGAGAAACTGATAACAATTTTTTAAATCTTGCCCATTTATTCTCGATTAATTTACAGAAAATATAAAATAAAACATGGGCTGCGGAATACCGAATAAACCAAATAAAAACGTACTTCATGAAGAGAGTCCTGTTGACCAAACAGATGCCGAGGTGATAATAAATGGCCTAAGCTCGAGAAGATTAGTTCTCCGTGGCGGGATCTCTTATAACTTTAAGTCTCGAGGTGGGACTTATTGCGTCAAAGTTTCACAGGCTAAAACTCCAGAAACTTCAGTTGTTTTTACCTAAAACTCAAATGGTATAACATATATAATAATTAACCTTGCTACTTTATTAAACTTAATTCAGATCTTCTTTGCATTCTATGCAAATTCGAAGAGAAGCAGGTTAAGACTTTTAAGATAAAAATTAAGTCTTAAAGTTATTCTGGAACGAATTAAAAATCCATAATTAGGCTTAAAATTCATAAGAAATGAATTATCCAAAATGGATTAAAACGATTTTTTTAAAATGTCAGAATTCATAATTAATTGACTTGCAAATTTGAAAAAACCCGAATAAATTAAGGTTTATAATAAAAAATTAATCACATTAAAAAAAAGAATTTTGTTTTTTCTGCAAAATTTTCTTTCAGAAAAAGTTGGGATTTATGCTGTCTAAAATGCTTAAAACCTTCGGAATAGCGAAATAAGTCGAAAATAAAATTTTATCATCAGAAAAATATTAACATATTTAATTAGTAATCATTTATTTATGTTCATTTTACTTAATTATAAAATATAAAATGGGCTGCGGAATTTCAAAAAAACCAAAAGATTACTCAGAAGAATCATCAGATGACTTAATAGATAATGAAATATCAACAGCAGAGCTTATTGTCAACGAACTTGAGATGAGATTAAAAAGAAATAATGGAAGAGTCACTTACTCTTTTAAATCCTGGCAAGGTGACTCTTATCATATAAACATCGTGCAAGCTAAAACACCTGAATCTTCAATTGCTTTTGCTTAAATATCAAATTTAAACCTAATAACAATGTACTTTATTCAATTTGAATTAAATTTAATTTTTTCGATTTTATTAGTATCATATTAAAGATATTGATCTTGCTATTATCCCGTGCTTATATTTAATTTAAAACAAGATTGAAATCCAAAATTAAGAGATTTGGCTTTAGTTAAGTTCAATTATATTATATAAACTCTATTAAATTCTGCCATCAGCTGCTTAAAGGATAAGTAGTTTAATTAATAAAATGAATTATATTTTTCACCAGAAATTGTCTTTCTTAATTCTATTATCCCAAAAAGCAAATAATTTAATAGATTTCAAAATTATTGCATTAGCAGCCAAAAAATTATTAATTTAGTCGCACTTCCCAATTAAGGGCGAAAGCTATTTTTAGTATTCTAAAATTAATAAAAATTTATTTTATTAAATCAAGGACTAAAATAATAGTGAACATATCTCCCCAGATTTACTTCTGATTTTTTTCCTAGCTTTACTTTTATAATGCATATCAATTAAGTAGAAACTTTAATGGCATTCAGCCTTCTCTTCATATTTTCTCCCAAAGATAAAAGGAAGCAAAACAGTATTTTTTAGCAGAATGTCTTTATTTGGAGAGTCTACTTGATAAATTGAGTATTAATGATTTTGATTCTATTTGTAGTTCGAGAAGTTGCTATTCATTTTTGCAAATTAAATCTATAAATTAATTTAATATTTTATTAAAATTCTAATATTCTATTTATGTTGAACTTCATCATTAACAAATTGAATCCCTAAATAAACAAAACACTAAGTATAAGTTTAAAATTATCCGAACTTTAAAAGTAACAGCATCTTTGTACATTTGCTCCTCTTGTAAGTTCTTAAAGCTCACATCTTCTAAAGATAAAAATTTATCTACACTGAATCCACAATATTTTCTTCTAGCTGCTGATTTCTTTATCTCTGCCCAGAGACTGTCATGAGTCTTTTGAATATGCCTATTTAAGCCTTTTTTGTACTTATAAGTTTTCTCGCATTCATTACATATAAAGGCTCTTGTATTTGTATGAGAAACTAGGTGTCTTTGCAAAAATTGTTTACTTTTAAAACAGCTATTACAAACGGGGCACTTAAAAGGGCGAATTGCAAAGTGATCCATTTTATTAATTTTATAAGTATAAATTACATTTAGAAAATAAAATATTTACATAAAAAAGGGCTTAAATTATGAAATATATTTATTTGATTAATTAAAATTTTTATTTAGTATGTGACCCAAATAAAATAGTGTCTTTTGTATTTGTAATTTTTTGCAAATTTAGTGAACAAAATGTAACCTATATCAAGGTGCATTTACTCTAATTCGATTTTTAATAAGCTTTAATGATTAATTAATGAAATCAGTCGAGATTATTAATCTGTATGAATTAAGTGAATTTGAAACATCCCTTATCTAACACTAAACACTAAGTATAGATCAATTTAGCCAATCTTTTTCTAATTAAATATTAAACTTGATGGCGAAAATTATAGCTATCACAGGTGCAAATAAAGGCTTAGGAAAAGCAATTATTGAGAAAATTATTCAAGAAGCTCCTGAATTTGATGTGGTATTGATGACTTCCAGAAATACAGAACGTGGATTCAGAACTAAAGGAGAACTCGAGATGAAGTATGGCAAACAAAGTCGCTTACATTATCAGCAATTAGATGTCACTTCAATAGAAAGCATCAGAAATTTTGCTGAGTTTGTCCAAAAAACATACGGTCATATCGATGTCTTTGTTAACAATGCTGCGATTTATTCAAAAACAGGCCAATTTACAATTGATATTGTACAATCAACTTTAGATAGCAATTTTTATGGGCTTGTGAATGTGACTGAAGCGATTTTGCCTCTTATGAGGGAAAACGGGCACATAATTAATATTTCATCCAGAATGGGTAACACACAGTGCATTCCGGATCCAGAAATTGCTGAGAGATTTCTTTCAGACTATTTGACAAGAGAAGAACTTTTCCGCTTGGCTCAAGACTTTGTTGATGGCACCAGGGTAGGGAATTGGGTTGCAAGAGGTTGGCCAACTCAAGCTTATTCAGTAAGTAAGGTCCTTGTAAATGGGTACACAAGAGTGCTTGATAGAGAACTTAAAGAGAGAAGAATCAAAGTCAAAGTAAATTCTGTATGCCCAGGACACCTGAGAACTGATATGGGAGGACCATCTGCACCTTTTTCTGTAGACGAAGGTACAATTACTCCAATGATTATGATAAAGTATACAGGAGAGGAATCTGGAAGATTCTGGTATAGTGGAGGAGTACAGGAATGGGCTTAAATTAATTTATTCAGCACTAATATATAGTGTATAAAAATAAGAATTAATCAAGTAATGTCAGCTGATCTGCCATTTCGATATAGCCAAAAAGATTATAAATTCTGCAAAAAAATTAATTATATCGCTATTTATGAAATCGATGTAATATCTTGCAGTGAAAATGACGGCATCTAAAGAGTCCACCCTTGACTTTAACGAAATTTTTCATAATTATTTTTCAATAAATTAGCAAAGCTCATTTGGATGTGAACTTCTTTTTAACTGTGAATCTTCATTTTTTCCAAAAAACGAGTTTGTTATTTTAAGAACACACTTATCAAGGAAAATCTCAAGCTTTTGACGAAAATTGAAGGATTGATGCAGATGTGAATTTAATTAGGCTGATTTTAAAAGGGATTTTCATAAGGTTATGATTAAATAATTCATTTCTTATTGATTTCCTTCTATACTTTTGTATGCGTATAATTATAATTAAGAAAAACTGCCTCTTATTTTGTATATATTTAAGGTATCATAGCATAGCACATAACTAGAGTGTATTGAAAGGGACAACTGTATGAATTGCAAATTTGCAATCCAAGCTTCAGGAGCAGTCTTAAATGTTGAGCCAATGGATAATCGCACATTTTTCATTGAGATTGATGAAAGAGTTACCCTAGCTTTAAATTCTTACTAAAAAATTATGTTAATTATACTCACCGAATGCAGTTCTTTAAGATTTTAAGCTACTGCCTTCGCTGTTTTACTTAATAATTAATTTTTATATTTTATCATAAACGAAGAAACCTATTAAATCTGTAAATTTTATCCTGTATATTTTTTTAATTCTAATTAAAGAAATAAATTCAATTTATGTCCTTTTAATAGATAATCTCAATATAAACAACTATATGCTATTTTTAATTAAAATATGTTTAGGCATACAAAATCTGGAGTAGACCGCTTAAGGCAAATTGAGTACCTAAAATCACTGATTAGAGAAGCCTTTTCATATCTGGACAGAGAAGGAAAAGGCTATATTGTCAGAGAAGAAGTCAGCTATATAATGAAATACTTTGGACAATATCCCAGTGAAGCACAAGTTGTCGATGTGATTTTACCAGAAATCCAAGAAGATGAGCCAACTAATTATGTTTATTATGAAAAATTCGAGAAATATATGCTGAATGCAATCATAAATAATGAGTTCGAGCCTGATGATGCAGAAACGCTTTTGGCAGCTTTTAAAGTTTTGGATTCTGAAGGAAAAGGTTATATTGAGGTAGATGCCATGAAAGAGCTTTTGCTGAAAAATGGTATCCCTTTCTATGAGAAAGAATGGCAAGATTTTGAAGCCTATTCGGTGGATCTCGAAACAAATGTGATTAATTATGAAGACTATGTTTCCAGGCTTGTTATGGATAATGAGAAACATATCAATAACCTTATGAAAGGTTTAGAGAAGTTTAAATATCCTTAATTTTATAAAAAGTTATAAAAATTGTTAAATTCGCAAGAATCTATCTTGAATTAAATTAAACTCTAAACATAGGTTTCTTTACAGGCTCCACATGGTCAAATTGTTCAAACTTCAGCGAGCTTGCACTTTGATCATTCCCCATTGATGTTCCTCCACTTTCCACCAGCTCATCTCTCTTGAATTTCTCTTCATCAGACAAATCAATGCTGATTTCTTCATCAATCGACCCTGAATCATTTTGTTGATAATTTCTATTTTTCTGGAAATTCTGAGCTTGCCCTTGATTTCTCTGTCCTCTGGGGTCTTGTTTTTGTTTTAAGTATTCATTTTCAAATGATTCCTCTTCCTCTTCTTCACCTTCTTCTCCTTCAGGATTAGAAAACATATCTTCAATGATACTATATAATAAAGGCTTGCACGGCTCTGACTGAAGGTTTAAAATTTGTTCTAACTGCTGAATATTTTCTCTATGCTCCGGCAAGTGGCACTCTGGTAAAAATACATTTAAAGAGTAGCTTAAATTGTAGCTTTCAAAAAAATCCCTTATCAATTCTGCACAAATTTGCCCGGCCTGAGATTTCAGGACTACTTCAGTCTCAGGCGATGGGATTGGCTTGTTTGCTTCTATCAGATCAGCTGCAAGCAAAATTTTTTCTTTGATTTGGGCTCTGATTTGGTTTAAGCTCCCAGTTTGCTCGAGATCCTTAACGACTGATTGTTTTAAGTTTTCCATTATTTAATTAAGAATCTATTACTATAAGAAATAATCTGGGGTTTTTCTAACTTGATTTGGCTCATTTTGCTTAGGGTCTGGGTCGAATTGAAGGAAATTGTACTTCAAGTTTTCGTCAATTTCTAAGATACTGGCTTGGTTTCCACATCTATAGCAATAATTTGGGGCTGAGAAAATAGTCACGACGTGACGCTCGTGCTGCCAGTCATAGCCTGGCTGGACTAGCTGATGGGCTCTAGCAATAAGGGTTAAGTTATTTGTATGGTTGAATTGTTCTGATATGTCTTTTCCAAAAGTATATCCAGCCCCACGAGGAGAAATGCCCCAGCCACATCTTCCGTCAGGGTCTGACCATAATAAGTCACACATAGGCCCTTCATGTGGGACTTCTTGGATTCTGTCCAGTTGTCTGATGTGGTCTAGCGTATCAATAGAAGGAGATAGTCCTCCATGCAGACAGAAAATTTGATTTTCAACCAGCGCTGTTACAGGCAAATAGTCAAAAAGATCAGTAAAATATTTCCACACAGCTGCATTGCCGTATTTCCTCATACACTCATCATAGAACCCATACACCTGTGTAATTTGTCTTGATTCATGGTTTCCACGAGTAATCGTGATGCGGTCACGATACCTTACCTTTAGACAAACCAATAGCGAAACTGTTTCAACTGAGTAATATCCTCTATCCACATAATCCCCTGTAAACAGATAATTCGTGTCTGGAGTTTTCCCACCAATTCTGAACAATTCTAATAAATCAAAGAATTGCCCATGAATATCCCCACACACAGTCACAGGACATTTTACAGCTTGTACATTGGACTCTTCAGCTAAAATTTCTTTGGCTTTTTCACAGAGGAGTTTAATTTCAAGCTCCGCAAGTGGCTTACATAGCATGAGGTCATTAATATGCCTGTCAAAGACGTCGATTTCTAATGAAGAAAGCCCTGACATTTAAATTATTATCTCCATAGAAAATGCTTATTTATCTGGTTAAACTATAGCTCCTGCGTTAGATGATACTCTAGGCCAGAGATCTGCGCATTCTTTTGTGACTGGGCCAGAGACACCTGAGCCTTTCATTTCACCTTTAGGATTTACAATGACTCCTGCATTGTCTTCACAGCAAATGAAGATTCCGTCAGATCGTCGCCATGGTTTTCTTTGTCTTACAATGACAGCTGGCATGACCTTTTTCCTAAGCTCTGGCTTGCCTTTTTTCACTGTTACTAAGACCATATCGCCGACTGAGGCAGCAGGAAGACGATTGAGTCTTGCACCGATTCTGTGGACTGCCATGATGTAAAGAGTTTTGGCACCTGTGTTGTCAGCACAGTTTATTAAAGCCCCGACTGGAAGTGCGAGGGTTACTCTTAGCTTGTTGCCCGAATTTCCTGCACCTCTTTTGCTCATATTTTATGGTTATTAAATAAAAGATAGAGATTGAAGAGTTTGTGAGAAAATTGGAAGAAAAGAAAAAACGAATTTTGATAGATTTTTATAAATATTAAGCAAAGCTTTGTGTTTGCTTTGGATTTTGAGGGTTTAGGAATATTTTTCTTGACTGTCGTCATGTGTGTCGTTGATGATAATTTCATTTAAGTCTATCCCTGGCTGATCTGAAAATTTGATAACTTGGTAGTGCATAAAAAAATCATATAAAAGGTTTGTGATTTCTATGAAATTAAAATCATTATGTGTCATAGTAGGGTTTAAAACAAGCGTGGCAGGTCCTCCACATAATTTTCTTAGTTTCTCAGAAAATTTCCATGGGATGAGTGTGTCTTTTTTCCCATGGACTAGTAGTGTTGGGCATACCACCTTGCTCATCGCATTGGTGTTTTTGAATCTATTTTTAAGAAATGCAGCGAAGCAAGTGATTCTTTTGGCTACATCTTTAATCGACGTGTAAGCTGATATCAAAACTAAGGCGCCGGGATTTTTCTTTGCGGCTATAAAAGTAGCTGGGCCTGAGCCAATAGACCTTCCCAGAATTATTATGTCGGACTCTTTCACTTTTATATTTTCTTGTAAATACTCATAGACATTCCTTGCGTCATTTTTGATTCTTTTTGAGCTGCTTTTCCCAGGATAAATACCGTATCCTGGGTATTCAACAGCTAGCACATTGATTTTTAGCTTTCTACTAATAAACTCTGCCAATAAGTAGCATGCTCCTAGGTCTTCTAAATTCCCATGAAAATATACCAGAATTTGTGAACTACCCTCAGGCGGCTGGCAATATAAGCATGGGATTGGAGACAAGCCTTTTGATTTTAATTGAGGTATTCAAACAAGCTCTCGTTTAAAAGTAGAAACATCATATGTGGATTTTGGCGCCGGGAACACTAAGCTATTTAATTTCATCATAATATGAGATGGCATATGAATTTTCCATTTTTTTTAAATTTTATTATGTTAAACAATCCTGAAAATCATTTATATATAGCATTACCCCTAAACTTTTAAGCTATAAGCCCTAAACTGAGGCAACTGAGGAGGCTGATGTGGTTTTTCTTCTTCAATTTCTTCAACGTCTATAGTCTCCATGAAGCTTCCTCCTCTATCTCTTCTAATGTTTTCACTCCTAAACTCTTCAATAAATGGTCCAAATAGTTTCTTAATAGCCATATTTTTCACAGAACTTTTTGTGGACATATTATCACTTCCTGCGCTTGATTTATTTTTCTTAAGCAATCTCAAAAATCTTTGACTCTTGTTCTGAGAATTAGAGTTGGATTCACTTATATTTTCATCAGAAAGTACTTGATCTTCGCTTGATTTATTCGAGCATGGTCTTAAAAACTGCTCACCTTGCTGGGCATTATCAGTTTTCATATAATCTTTTATGACCTGTGGCAAAGTGTCAGGGTCAAAAGAAGGATCAATAAAAAAGAACGGTAGCTTTAATAGTTGAAAATTCATAGCCATATTCCAAAATAAAATCTTATGTTTTTCACAAAAATCTTTTGAAAGTAAAATATTTTCACCAAACGTATATATGAGATTTTCTAACTCTTTACGTATTAGAGGTGGACTTAAATACTCAATTTGCAAAGATTTCGGATTTTCGTCAAATTTATCGAGAATGACCCTGAATTTAGCCACAAACCTTTGCTCACAAAAATTTTTAGGACAAGTAGTAGTGTAGCTTGAATAAGACCGATCCCAGCCCATCATAATTTCTTCTTGGCTTAGCATGCAGTCACAAAATGTGCAATTATCCTCCACCGCATATTTGCAATTTTTTAAATCTAAATTGAGGCATAATGAATTTACTGGAATTTCTTTGGAGAGAATTGATTTAATTTCTTTTTGAAGCTCTTGACTTTTTGCTACAGCAGTTACATAAACTCCATGTGTGCATGCATCAGGCTCAATCCCTTGGTTTTTCATTCTTCTGAACAATGAAAGGACTCTTTCTTTGAGTCCACAGTGGCCACATGCTTCTATGAGTTTTCGATACATTTCTTCATCAGGCTTTTTTGTTGTCTTTTTCATCCCTTCCATAACATAAAGGGCAAGATCAATTAATAAATTTGCATGCTCTTTATATCTTGGCATACAGAGGGCGAACACAATTATCCATATTTTATATAAAGTGGTCATCAAGAACTTCCCCCATTCTGCTTGGGTTAATCTTATTAATATATCATCTTTTAGCGTCAATTTCAGCTTTGGAGCTGCATTTGTTGCTAAAGTTATGATTTTTCTTGGCTCAATCATATAGCTATCATTGAGTTTCGGAAATCTCTCATATTTAAATGCAGAATCAGGCTCGAAACCAATATCATTGGCATATAGTGCTGGCACAGTTTCTCTATTATAATAAGGTTTTACAAAATAAGGATCATTTTTGGTTCTTTTAAAGGTGGATGCTTCATCAAAATACTCCATTTCGAACTGGCTTTCAGTTGAAAAATATCGCGACTCAATAAACCCAGCAAATAAAGAAGTTTCAGTAAGCTTAAAAAGTAAAGTTTCTGGCTTATTGCTTTTGTGGTAGTTTAAGAACTCTGAAGTATTGAAACAAGATCTTGAATCAATAGCATTATCTGTAGCTTTTACTGGCATTATGTAAAATTTTGAATATTTTTTCAACAAATGGGTGAAAAAATGCAAAAATGAATCTCTTACTTGAAAAGCGTCAAAAGTCTCATTTTCTTCTTTAATAAAAATATCAAAAGCTTCATCAGCTGTATCTCTTATATTGTCTTCAGGGTTAAAGATATTAGAAGATCTCATCAAAGAGTTAAAAAGATGCCTTCGAAGCTTGTCTGGCAGCCTTGGGAAGCCTTCATTTGATTCTATTCTGCCTTCATCTAAATAGACCTTGACTGCATCATATGGGATTTCTATATCTTCTGTGAGAAGAGTTGGAGAAACTCCGATAATATAAGGGAAAATTGTCTCTATATAATTCTTGAGTGCAGCAGGAAGAATTGGAATAAAAACTTGTTCCCATTTAAATGGGAAAATTAAAGACACAAATCCTATGGCTGCATAAGTAAGCAGTGATTTTTGCTTGGAAATAAGCAAAATTTTTTTTTCGACTAAGAGGCAGCTAAATATATTGAGGATACAATCAATAGAGAGGGATCGAAATAAGTATTCTAAACAGGAGTCTGGGAAATAAGGAAGATGCTTCGGAGGAGGTCTTGAAAAGTGCAAAATTTTGTTTCCAATTTTATATTGGACTGTAGTAATCCCTTGATCAGGCAAAGGAACTTCTTGCATTAAATTACAAATTATTCGTTCTATTGGAGTTTCATATATAGAAATCGTCAGTCTGTAAATTTCTTTCAATATTTCCCTATACTGCTCTATAAAAGGCCAATGAGAAACTAAACAAATTGCCTTTGGCATATAAACTTTGTTTGTTTCGCTTTGAAGAATATACAGTTGTTTCGACAAGCGTTCACTTATCTGCTCATAAAAGATCATACTTGTTATGTAAATTTTTGATATTTTACCTGTTTCTTCTGCAGAAGTCAGCATAAAAGAAAAGATTTTAGGAGTTTCTTGCTCTTTCACAAGATTTATGCCTTCACTAAATATGAACATTTGGATAGCTTGATTAAGCTCACTATCAGAATAATCATCTCTGGGAAATTTTTCTATGAGTTCTGCTTTATAAGTCACACTCATAGGGTCAATTGTCCGAAAGCACAATAAAGAGTCTAAATTTTTTCCTAGCGGGACATCTATATACGAATAATTTAAAGGAATTTCAGCGACTTTTCGAGAATTTCCATTTTCATCTATTTTGGTAAAAGCTGTAGCAAGCTGTATATCAGAAATAGGAGGATGTCCGAACGCATCAAAGGTGCTGTAAGTCAAAATAAGCTTAGTTCCTTCATGCTGTTCAGCTTCTAAAATAGTACTGATGTCGTAGTCTACTATATAACAATTATTTTCATTTTCTCTATGGCTAAACTGATGAGCTGATTTAATTCCGATATAAATTGGGACTGGCTCTATACCAAGGCTTGCTGGGATTTTGATATAATCACCTTCATATTGGAGATATCACAAGCCAATATTGCACACTGCTTTGCCATCTCATACTTTTCGAGCTTTCCCATTGAATCGGCCATAGATGACTTCTAGCCAAAGGGTTTGCCCATCTCTGCAACCAATTTCAAATATTTTAATAAATTCGGAATTGTGAGGGGCGATTATTTCATTGTCATGTGTAATTCTTAGACGAAGATGAGATACAATATTTTCGTTTGTAGAGAGCTTAGAAGAAGGGTTTTCTGATGGTTTATTAGTTGAAGATGAAGGAGATTGAGCCAGAGGAAGCTCTTCGTCAAGGCCGTATACAGCAAAGTAATCAAGTAATCTTGGAGTATCCATTTTAGTAATGTATAAGGAATATAGCAGTTTTAAGTCTCATTATAGGTTGGAGAAATATGAATTAGAGAATTTTTCAATGAGTTAGGTCACTAAACTTTAAAACAAGGTAAAATAATTGCTTGGAATAAAGGAATTTTTGAATTTACTTATACTATTTATGAGCCCTTAATTTTAATTTTACAAAAAAAAGATATTGAATGCCTAACTAAGGTCAGCACTTATTTTTAATGTGCATTATGAATAATAAAAAATAATTATTTGATAAGATCAAAAACTAATAAGCTATCAAAAAGAGTCAATAATGCAAAGCCTCTGTCATTTTAAATTTTGATAGTAAAATTTCATTAATTATTTATAATTATCTAAGTAAGAATTTTATAAGATTTTATTTTAATATATTTTATAAAATCTCGGTTTTGTGATGCATGTGATTTTAGCAAACATCTTGAAAAAAATTTACATTAAATATAAGAAAACCACGTGTAAAGATGGCTCTGTACATCTGGATTGCATTTTTGATTTTTGGCTCAGTCTACAGCCAAGAAACTCTAGAGCCAACACCAGTCCTTGAAATTCCTGAAGAAGAAGACGTTTGGGTGCTAACTGATTCAAATTTTGAAGATGCTCTAAATCTGCAGCCTAACATTTTAATTGATTTCTATGCACCCTGGTGTGACCATTGCAAAAAATTAGACCCTAAATATGCTAAAGCTGCATCAAGACTTAAAGAAAGCTTTCCTCCTATCAGAATTGCTAAAGTTGATGCAACCACTAATAAACTTTTATCTGATAAATACCAAATCACAAGCTACCCAACATTAAAATATTTTGAAAATAAAAAGCCAGGAGATTATGATGGAGGGAGAACTGAAGATTCAATTGTTTCATGGGTGCTAAAAAAGACTGGACAAACTTTTACTGTTATTAAAGACTACTCTCAGCTTAAAAATAGAATAGAAAAAGCAAGAATTGTTGTGGTGTTATTTTCACAGGCTGATGCTCCTGAAGTAAAACATTTTGATTATGTCAGCAAACAGATAGAAGGTGTTGAATTTATAGTATCGACTGACCCAGCTTCTCTGGCTAGCTACGAGGTTGAAGAGCATTCACTTGTTCTTTTTAAACAATTTGATGAGAAAAGGGTTAATTTCTCAGGGAAACTCAAACATGCTGATATTACAAGATTTATTGAGAAAAATATGAGACCCCTAGTAAGCGAGTTCAATGATGATAGTCTTAGACGCAGCTGGGATAACAAGACTCCAGCCTTTTTTTTACTTTGCAATCAAAGTGATTATGAGCAGTATAGAGATGGCTTATACGAAGTAGCGAAGAAATACAATAAAACAATGATCTTCTTTTATGCAGACTTATCAGACTCTAAAAATAACCAATTAAAGGAATATTTAGGATTGGAACCAGAAGGTCAGCCTGCGTTTTTGATTGTTGATAAATCAGAAGTTGGGAATAGATTTATGAGCAACGCAAAACCAACTGAAGAAAACATGAAAAGCTTTATCAAGAGATGGAAAAAGAAAGAAATTGAGCCGACCTATAAGTCTCAAGAGCTCCCTGAAAAAGATTACTTTAAAGGTCTCAGAGTCCTTGTAGGCAAAAATTTCAATGATGTAGTACTTGATAAGACCAAAGATGTCATAGTTTACTTTTACTCTCCTAGATGCACTCATTGCAGAGAATTTGAGCCGATGTACCAAGAGTTAGCACAAAAATTAAGTCATATTCCTACATTAATTTTAGCTAAAATCGATTATACACAAAATGAAGTTAAAGATCAAACTATCAGCAGCTTCCCAACTCTAAGATATTTCCCAGGGAAGAAGAAAAAAGGTATTGATTTTGAAGGAGAAAGGACAAGCGAAAATATTTTACAATTCATAAAAGAAAAAGCAAGCTTTAAATTCGATGAAAACAGGTCTGACCTTTAATAAGTAATATCTCTTTAAATACATTAAAATTAGTTAACTAATTTTTGTTTACGAATCAATCTAGGATCTTTCAATGGTGAATTCGGTCCAGTAAAAGCTTGCTTAGCAACACTTATGTATTGGCCTGGATTAAAGTATGTAGGAGTAATGGAGGAGTGGCTAATATTTGGGCTTGGAGTATTATAGCGATTTGCTTTTAAGTTAAATTCTCTTTTATTTGTAGACTCGAATAGTCGGTCATATTTATAAATTGAAGGTATCGAAGTTGATGGAAGAACTTTTCGCATAAGGTCAGGGGTTAGATTTTTTCGTATATAGCTCTGTGAATAAATTGATTCTCCTTCGAATTTTCGATTAATTAAAGTAGATTCTTTAGGACTGATTTCTTTTTCAGCTTGGATTTGTCCTCAGTTAGGAAAATCAGTTTTATATTTGGATTTGCCTAGAAATCTTAAGGATGTAGAAAAGTTGGATTTTTCAGGAGTCCTAGAGGTTTTTGACAAATCATAAGGCTTAAAATCAATTTCATTAGAAGTTTTATCGTCCATTTTGTGGATCTGAGGCCTATAAGTAGAGATTATTCGTTTTGGAGGACTTACACTTGTTGGATACTTGAAATCTTGCTTGTAGAGAGATGTAAAGGTACCCTTTGCGTACAGTTTTAATCGCTTTGCTGGACAAATATGTTTTCCACAACTACATAGTGAGCAAATGCATTGGTGGTTTAAATGGTCTAATTCTGTAACTAAATCAAGTGATTCATCATTTAGAATGCAATTTTGCCTTCTTGAAGTATTTGGTGAAGTTTCATTCATTTTATAATTGAAATAAACATTTTAACTGGATTTTTCATATAAAGATTTATTAATTGATATATTTTAATTATTTCACTGAATTATATTAATATTGTTTTAATAATCTTTAAAGACCCCTAATCATTCTAATCTATATTAATCTTTAAAAAATCTCTAGACTTCTACAGAATACTTATTATGTATAATAGTCATTATATTTTCTATCTATTTAAGATATTCTTTATTCGAAAAATAGCATTAATCCAAAATATTTTTCCAATTACTTATCTAATTATCCAATTTTTATTCTGTGATTTATTTATATTACCCTATCTTTGATAATTAAAATGCCAATACCCATGAATTTTTAAATATTGTATGACAGAATTTTAAATCGTGCATTATAAAATGGAAGCCTCTCCTTTTAAGGACACATCTTTAAAGCTCTCAGACGATGAAGTTCATATCTTGACACCAATTCCTCAGAGAGCTTTTAGCCTCCAAGTATCCCCGTTTTCCCAATCCCTTCTTAATTTATCCCCAATAGGGACATTACCATCTCAGCCTTCCTTTTATACCCATCTGTATATTCTAATTAGTAATTTTACCCCAAAAACTTTATGAGCACCCATATCTACCCTTTCTCCGCTAAACCAAGAAGACTCCAAGCTCGATTTAATTACAGCTTCAACCCGCTTTATTCAAAAATTAGATTTTTCCAAAGTAATTGAAGGCAAAGCTCGATTTCGAGCGAGTTCCCTCACCGTCGAAGTCAATATCCAAGATGAAGCTGTCGACAACAGCGAGCTCCCCACCTCTTCCTCACTTTCCAAGCCAAAAAAGCGTCCTCGCGACGAACTAAAAATCGAAAAGAAAACATGTTGTAATTGCCAAAAATCAAGATGTTTAAAACTCTACTGCGATTGCTTCGCAGCTGGGGTTTACTGTGAAGGCTGCAGCTGTAGTGAATGCTATAACATTCTAGAGCATGAAAACATTCGGGCAGGGTATATAAATGCAATTTTAGAAAAAAATCCAAAAGCATTCAAACCAAAATTTAAGACAATTTTGGTAAAAGGAGAATCAAAAGCAATTCATAACCGAGGCTGCCATTGTACAAAGTCAGCTTGTCTGAAGAACTATTGTGAATGCTTTCAGAGCGGAATTGCATGTGGAGATAGCTGCCAATGCATCGGATGTCAAAATGATATCCCAGGCACAACGAAAAGAA
Organism: Blepharisma japonicum; assembly: GCA_949751835.1. NCBI lineage: Eukaryota > Ciliophora > Heterotrichea > Heterotrichida > Blepharismidae > Blepharisma > Blepharisma japonicum. The sequence continues at coordinate 125,547 of CATKHK010000005.1, read as the reverse complement.
TTCAGCTTGATAAAGCAGTTATCTCCTAATTAAATTATGCAATTAAAGGTAAAATTATTATGTCCAAGATGTAGGCTTGTAACTTACTTTTATTGGAGTTCGGGGGTCAGGTGAAAGTCCGAGTCTTGGGACAGCCTTTTTTAAATAAACTTCTTTAATTCGTTCAAGCCTTTCATTGGCACCTCTTTGAAGTGGCAAACTTCGGGTGCTGAAAATGTCATCAGGATTTCGCTTTATCTTTATATGATGGATGATACCTTTCACAGGGTACCGAATTTTGGGCAATTTTAAGGCCCCGTAGCTTTCTTTTAATATTTCTCTGTAGCGCCTTGGACTAAAAATATTATGGTTTTTCTCTGTAGGGGAAAGAGATGAGACTTTTTTTTCTTCGGAATCGTGAGTTAGATATGATCGATTTGTGGAGAATTTTGATTTTGATGGAGATTTAGATGGTGTTTTTTCACTGCTAGGAATTGGCTCAGAAAAGTTTGAGCGTAAATCTCTATAGTTTGGCTTAGGGAGAAAATCTGTGACTAATTTTATATTTTTCGGAAGTTTTATTGAGCTAAGTAGAGAGTTTTCATGTAGGGATTCTGTTTCTGTATATTTTTCTGCAATATGTCTCTGCAATAAAGAGCTTCTAAGCATAACTTCACAGCTTGGCCTTCTGGACGCTTCAATCTGTAAAAGTTGGCCTAAAGTATTTGATAAATCTTTTGAAAAAGTTCTTGGAATAGGCGGATATTCCCCTTTCACTACTTTCTGAAACAGCCCATTCATATCTTCAGCTCTAAAAGGAGGCTTCAAAGTAATTGCTTCATATAGCACACATCCTAAAGACCACATATCACTTTTTGCATCATATGGCTGATCCCTTCAAACTTCAGGACTTGCATAATAAGGAGTTCCCGTCTGTGTATATAAAAGTCCGTCCTTCGCGACTTTCGACACATTCATATCCCCGAGTTTTACAGTCCCGTCTTTATTTAAAAATACATTGGCCGATTTCAAGTCTCTATGCAAGATGCTTAAATCATGCAAAGCTTTTAAGCCTCTTAAAAGCTGAATAAACACATTTCAAATGTAATTTTCACTGAGGTAACAGCCTTTCTTCTGATATGTCAAAATTTTTTGATATAAATCTCCTGAGTCTGCATATTCCATAATTAAACATAAGCTTCCGCTTTCATCATCGAAAAAAGCTTCTTTGTAAGAAATCACATTGGGGTGTTTGATGCTTGCCATAATGCGGACTTCGTTAAGAGCGTTTCTTTTTTCTTTTGGTTTTAATGATGCCATTCTGACTTTTTTGAGAGCATAAATTTGATTGTCAGTTTTCCTCTTGACTTGGTAAACTGTACTATATGCGCCGTCTCCTAATTTTTTTAAAACTTCGAAGTCAGATAAGGACATTTGTTTGTTATTAATTACTGTAAGCTATCAAATTATAATCATTTAGTTGAAAAGATGGAGATTTAAATTAATAAAATTATATTTATTGATGAGCATAATTACTATTAAAAATTGATAACCATTTCTAATAAATATGTAGATTCTTTTTTGATTATAAAAGTATTTGGGATTTAGAATTAAAGGAGAAATGATTATTGTAAAAAAATTGTTTTTAAGATTTATATATAAATATTATTATTGCTTAATGGCTATTTTAAATTTTCAATTATTTTAAAGATTTCATGTAAACTTAATATCTTTATGATATTCATTAAATTTAATTATAACAAAAATGCTGGATAGGCCAGAGATTCTAATGAGAAATAGTGGTCTTCACTGGTACTAATATACTCTGACATAAATGAAACTAGCTGTTTTCCAATATAAAAAATAAAATAAAATGCATTCAGCTGCTCAAGTTGAAAGATGACTTCTGGTTTTAAGGATTATTGGATGAGTTGGGATTGCTGTTACAACAGCTCTGGCAGCTCTATATTTAGAAGAAGTCATTTCTATATGATGGAGTATCATAATACTCCCTTTACTAATCCCTCTCATTCTTTTACCTGTCTATTTGAGTCTCAGCTTTGCTTATGCTGCTCCACTTATGAACCCAACTTCTGAATGAATAATCATGCTTTTGGTCTATAATGGAACAGCTTCATTCGCGATTTTTATTATTTTATCAGCATTTTTACTAGATGAATTTGTTGATACTCTCTGGACTGTTGTTTTCATACCATTATGATATTTATTATTTATATATTTAGCATTTTGCATTTATATTTGTCCAGGTCTAACTCATAAAGATGTGAATATGAAAGTAGAAGCGTTCTTATTATTTGGATACTTTTGCGGGACTTTTGGCTCAGCGGTTTTATTTTTATTATATGCAGATGAATGGGATTATGAAAACTTCTATTTAGTTTTTATTCCGATTTGGGTGGTATGTGGAGTGCACTTAATAGCATATTTTAATAAAAACCAAGGCTTAAATAATAAGACTGAGCTAGCGATTTTATTATTTTTGATCACTTTTACAGTTTTAATAACGATGTGTGTTGAAATATCAGAAATTCCTCCGTCGGTTGCGATGATTCCTTTATTCCTTTTAGAAATTAGTTTATTGATATCTGAAATGCTGAGTATTTTGGGAAGCCAAGGGTATTCAGCACTGGAGTAATTTATAGATATATTTAATTAAAACTGAAAATTACACTTTTTAAAATTATATGCTAAAAAAATACATATAATATTTAAGCAATTTTTCTGTAAAATAACACAAATTCAGCTTTATTTTTTAAAAGAAATATCTGCCCTATAAGCATTTATAATGTATTTTAATTAAATAATACAATATTATTCGTGTATAGTTGAAATAAATTTAAATATAAAGAGGTAATAGTCCTGATAAGTTAGTTAGAATGAATTACAGGAAATAAAGAAGAATAATCGAAAATATTATAAATACCAAATTGAAACAAAGCTTTCATGCGGCTTTGGCTCAGTCGGTAGAGCGCGAGTCTCATAATCTCGAGGTCGTGAGTTCAATCCTCACAAGCCGCACTTTTTATAAAATTCTTTTAGTGAGTCTGAATAAACCATGTACGCATCAAATTTATATATTTATAAGATCTAATTCTCTTAATATAATCAATTTCAATTATCTTTTTTATAGTAAACAAAATATTCATTTTTTACTTTTATATTTAAGCTGGTTTTTTCTTCCACTTTATCACTTAATAGCTTTTATTTTGCATGCAATTCGCTCCATATAATATATTTAAAAAAATAATGAGAAATTCATACCCTTATACAGATAGACCATCTGACTCTTCTCAAAAAATTCATTCTATGCCAATTTTCTCAAGACCTTCTATGATTGGCGCAAGCCCTATTTATGAAAAGCTCAGCACATCTAGGAAAATCGAAAAAAAGCCTATTGAAGAAGATAGTGAGACTGAATTAAATATTCTATGTATTAATTGCCAAAATCTGATAAATGTCAATATTATAGAAGAGCATTCTTTACATTGTGTTAGAGTTTCTGAAAATGTCTTAGAAGTAGAATCAGGGTCGTTTTTATTACAAACTAACTTTAAGCTTCAAAAACTTGAAAAATGCTTGGCTGACATAGCCGCTACCCCTGGACTTCGTCCAGGGGATAAAAATTATATTGCTATCTTATCACGAATGTGCAATAAGATTTCGAATATTACCCCTCCAGCATTCAAAGACAATGCAGAAGTTCTTACTTCCTTGAGTTCTCTACTAGTCACATTTCGAGGCTCTTTATCTATCAGAATTTATGCTGACCGATTGCAATCACTAGCCCAAGACCAAAAATTAGCAATTCAGGAATACGAAATTGAGCAAAAAAAGCAAGAAGTTAATAAATTAAGAGACGATGTCGAAAAATATAGATCAAGAGCAGCCATTTTGCAGAGGACGATTCTAAAACATCCTGGTATGAAAGAAACTGATATAAATAGAAAACTTGAAGAAATTTCAAGTGAAATATCAAGTTTTAAAAGCGTGAATTCTTCAGTAGTAAGCTCTTCCATTATCGAAGAAGATATGACAAAGGTGGAAGAATTTGAAGATTTGACTGAAAGAACGAATGGTGGGGATAATTTGCAAAGGTTTTTTTATTCTATTTGTCTAGGAATTAAGATGAAATCTGCGAGCAGCAGTCATATACAAAATATTGATATACAAAAACTGTATAATGAAGCCGTCACTAATAGCATTCCAATTGAAAATTGGAGTATATGGGTAAGCCAAGCTTTAAAAAATCCTGAAAGATGGATTGAGAAAAAAGTTAAAACTAATAGACGAAGACAGCCAAGAAGCTCTTTTTTGAAAGAACAATATTTTGAAACAATTATAGAAGAAGAAGCATAATGAAAACTAACATAATTTTATATAATCCTATAATTATATAATTTTAGCAAAATTATTTAATGCCTTGTATCATTTCCAAAAAAAATTAGATATTCCACTTGTAAGCTCACATCAATTTAAATATAAAATAGACTTATAATGCATTAAAAACTCCTAAAGTAAAGCTATATCCTTTGCTCTTTCAATTTCGTTTTTTTCGCAACATTTTCGAGAGCTCTAGAGTATATATCATCCAAAAACTCATTTAGAACAGAAACCATCACATTTGTTTCTTCTTTTATATCTGTAGTTTCTTTCTTACTCACAATCGAGCCGTTATTGCTTTTTATATCAACTGCTGTTGATTTAAGATCTTTAAGCTGAACTGTACCTTTTACAACTGTATTAGAGCATTTGCATCCCATATTTTACAGCTCTAAAAAATCTAGATTTACAGCTTATTTTTAGCATTTAATATATTATTATCCACCTAAATTCAACACTCCTCCTCATATTTTCAAATCAAATTAAAGGTTATTTAAACTGCTAAGCGGTAGGTAATATATTTTCCAGCTGTTTCGCTATTCCTTATAATTTTCACAACTTGTCCTCTCTGCAGGCCTAAATATCTTGCCACAGGATCAGTAGTTTGGATTTTTGGATACAGGCTTTCCTTGACTCTATATCTTTTCAGTAAAGCTCCTTTCTCATCACCAGTCATCACAATGTGCTTTGGTACAAGCTCATGCTCAGTGATATTGACCAAGAGCTCTTTTTCTTCAAAGTATTCTATTATAAAATGATTTTGTAGCTCCACAATGGCGGTTTTAGCAGACGGGGTAATGATCCCTTTCCCAATAATTATTGCTCGTTCGATCCCTTCTTTGTGCATTCTTTGAGCAACTGATGCAATGATGGGGACTGCAATTCTTTGGTCGTCAGGGAAACAAACAAAGATCTTTTTGCTATTTTCGTCTACTTTTGAGAACTGGAAATTTAAGGCTTCCCTTGTTTTGGATTCACAGTATTTATTTTTGAAGCCATTAAGAGTATAGTTTGCTTGGTCGTCAGGCACTTGGTATTCTCTGTCTTGGAGCATTTGCATGAGGGTCCTCCAAATCCTGTAAAGCTTATTGGCTTCTTCTGCTTCCATTTATAATTATCACATATTTGACTTAGATAAATGGAAGACTTCGGAACAGGTTTATTTGATGTCTTTCAAGAAGGGGCAAAATCAAAAGTTCAGCTGCCAAAAAAGAGGATGAGAGAAGAAGAAGAGTAGGAGGAATTCAAAGAAGAATATTATGTCCTAAGGTAAAGCTATATCCTTTGTTCTTTCAATTTCGTTTTTATCGCAACATTTTTGAGAGCTCTAGAGTATATATCATCCAAAAACTCATTTAGAACAGAAACCATCACATTTGTTTCTTCTTTTATATCTGTAGTTTCTTTCTTACTCACAATCGAGCCGTTATTGCTTTTTATATCAACTGCTGTTGATTTAAGATCTTTAAGCTGAACTGTACCTTTTACAACTGTATTAGAGCATTTGCATCCCATATTTTACAGCTCTAAAAAATCTAGATTTACAGCTTATTTTTAGCATTTAATATATTATTATCCACCTAAATTCAACACTCCTCCTCATATTTTCAAATCAAATTAAAGGTTATTTAAACTGCTAAGCGGTAGGTAATATATTTTCCAGCTGTTTCGCTATTCCTTATAATTTTCACAACTTGTCCTCTCTGCAGGCCTAAATATCTTGCCACAGGATCAGTAGTTTGGATTTTTGGATACAGGCTTTCCTTGACTCTATATCTTTTCAGTAAAGCTCCTTTCTCATCACCAGTCATCACAATGTGCTTTGGTACAAGCTCATGCTCAGTGATATTGACCAAGAGCTCTTTTTCTTCAAAGTATTCTATTATAAAATGATTTTGTAGCTCCACAATGGCGGTTTTAGCAGACGGGGTAATGATCCCTTTCCCAATAATTATTGCTCGTTCGATCCCTTCTTTGTGCATTCTTTGAGCAACTGATGCAATGATGGGGACTGCAATTCTTTGGTCGTCAGGGAAACAAACAAAGATCTTTTTGCTATTTTCGTCTACTTTTGAGAACTGGAAATTTAAGGCTTCCCTTGTTTTGGATTCACAGTATTTATTTTTGAAGCCATTAAGAGTATAGTTTGCTTGGTCGTCAGGCACTTGGTATTCTCTGTCTTGGAGCATTTGCATGAGGGTCCTCCAAATCCTGTAAAGCTTATTGGCTTCTTCTGCTTCCATTTATAATTATCACATATTTGACTTAGATAAATGGAAGACTTCGGAACAGGTTTATTTGATGTCTTTCAAGAAGGGGCAAAATCAAAAGTTCAGCTGCCAAAAAAGAGGATGAGAGAAGAAGAAGAGGTAGAGGAATTCAAAGAAGAATATTATGTGAAAACTGAAGATATTGATGGCTGCACACATGAATGCGCATATCCAATTGATTACATAGAGATCGAAACAAGCCAATCAGAACCAGCAAAAACTTATAAATTCGAGCTAGACCCTTTCCAAAAATGTGCCATAAAATGTATCGAAAATAACGAAAGTGTCCTCGTAGCCGCTCACACTTCAGCTGGCAAAACAGCTGTAGCTGAGTATGCGATTGCATCAGCATTAAAAAACAACCAAAGAGTTATATATACATCCCCAATAAAAGCTTTAAGTAACCAGAAATATCGAGAATTCCACGACGAATTCAAAGATGTCGGACTAATGACAGGTGATGTCACCATCAATGAAAGTGCCAGCTGTTTAGTAATGACCACAGAAATTCTCCGATCAATGCTATACAAAGGCAGTGAAGTTGTACGTGAAATGAAATGGGTCATTTTTGATGAAATTCATTATATGAGAGACAAAGAAAGAGGAGTCGTATGGGAAGAAACCATTATTTTATTGCCTGAAGCTATAAAATTGATATTTTTGTCTGCGACCATTCCTAATGCATTAGAATTTGCTGAATGGGTGTGCAAGCTAAAAAAACAGCCTTGCCATGTGGTGTATACTGAATATCGTCCTACACCTTTGCAACATTATATATTCCCTTCAGGCGGTGAAGGGCTTTATTTAGTAGTTGATGAGTTTGGAAAATTCAAAGAAAAAAGCTTCAAAAAAGCCATTTCATGCTTAAATGATGCCCAAGATGGAAAGCAAAACAGAAAAGTTGGCCCAGGAAATAACTCAGAAGTCACCAAAATTGTCCAGCTGATTATGGAAAAAGATATGAAGCCCGCCATTGTGTTTAGCTTCAGCAAAAGAGAATGCGAAGCTTATGCAATTTCTTTAAATAAGCACGACTTTACATCAGATGAAGAAAAAGCTGCAATAGAACAGATTTTTGTAAACGCCATTGACACATTGGCAGAAGAAGACAAAAGTCTACCTATGATCCAAAATGTTCTCCCACTATTAAAAAAAGGGGTAGGAATCCATCATGGAGGATTATTGCCTATTATAAAAGAAGTCACAGAAATTCTCTTCCAAGAAGGCTTTGTCAAATGTTTATTTAGCACAGAAACTTTTAGCATGGGGTTAAATATGCCTGCAAGAACTGTTGTTTTTACTAATGTCAGGAAATTTGATGGAGAAAGCTTCAGATGAATTTCTGGGGGGGAATATATACAAATGTCAGGAAGAGCTGGAAGAAGAGGAATTGATGACAAAGGAATATGCATCTTAATGGTTGATCAAAAAATGGAGCCAGAAATAGCTAGAGGTATGGTAAAAGGGCATAGTGATCCTTTAAATTCAATGTTCCACTTAAGCTACAATATGCTTCTAAATTTAATGCGAATCGAAGATTCGCATCCTGAACAAATGATAAAAAAATCTTTTCATCAGTTCCAAAATGATAGATCATGCCCTGAAGTCATGAAAAAGAAAATTGAACTGCAAAACAAACTAAATGAAATAACTTTTGAGCATGAAAATGAAATGGAAGAATATGATCATATAGAAGTCACAAAACAGTCCTTTAAAAAAACAATTAAAAAATATATTCAAAATCCTGAAGTTATTGCGAGATTTATGAATCCAGGAAGAATTGTATATATAATTGACCATAAAGGAATTGAATGGGGCTGGGGAGTGATAACTTGTTGTACAAAGAAAAGAGTTGATAAAAAGAAGCTAAAAGATCTTGAAGAAGAAGTTCAAGTAAAGTTTATAATTGATGTTGCTATTTATGTACTCATGAGAGATGTACCACGTCCTCTTCTTGATATGAATTCAGAAGAAGGAGAAGCATATTCAATGCGATTTCAGCTAGACTCAATTGATAAAGTAAGCCAGCTTAGGCTTTATATTAAGCCTGACTTGAAAAGTAAAGAATTTCTGCCAGGGACTGTGGCTGACTTAAGAAAAGCTTATAAACAGTTAAACGGAGATATTCCGTTGCTGGATCCTATAAATGATCTTAAAATAGCTGACCCTGATTTTATTGCTGCACTATCTAAAATTAATGAGCTAGATGAAATGGAAAAAGAATTGCCGGTAGTCAAAAGGCCTGATTTTCTTGAAATTAAGTCGAAATATGAAGAGAAAAAAAGCATTAGCCAAGCAATAGAATTGCTAAACAAGCAACTTAAGGCCAGCAAAACCATGATCTTAAAAGATGACTGGAAAGCCATGAGAAGAATTTTAAGAAGGCTTGGCTTTTGCAGTGAAAACCACGTGGAACTTAAAGGCAGAGTGGCATGTGAAATCTCTACAAGTGACGAGCTCTTGACAACAGAAATGATGCTTGGAGGTATTTTTAATGATCTTCCAATAGATATAATGGTCGCACTTCTCAGCTGCCTTGTCCACGAAGAAAATTCCGCCGAGTCCAAAAAGCCTTCAAACCCCGAACTTTCTTCCGCCTACAAGCTATTAGTTGATATCGCTACCCGATTCGCTGACGTTTTTGTGCAAAGTAAGTTAAACATTGACCAAGAATCCTACATAAATTCCTGCAAACCATCTCTAATGGAAGCAGTTTACTCCTGGGCCCACGGAGCAAAATTTTCTGAAGTTTGCCAGCTTACAGACGTATATGAAGGTACCATCATTAGATGTATTCGTCGGCTTCACGAGCTCCTCAGACAGTTACACGACGCCGCAAGATCTATCCAAAGTCACGAGCTTTCTGAAAAATTCGCTGAAGGCATCCGTTTGATCCAAAGAGGGATAGTATTTGCTGCTTCATTATATCTTTAAAAATATTAACACATAAATAGGTTCTAATATTTTGTTATGAGACACTTATACCATGGAATTTCCAGAGTTGATGATGGCGTTAAATCTCCGCCTTTAGTTAAAGTAAAAGAAGAAGAACACATATTAGATTTTTTGTTTACAAAATCCCCCAAAAGCGAAATGAAGAATTTCAGGATTAGATCTCCTAGTCCGAAATTATACAAAAAGACGAGCTTAAAGCCTATCCCTCCTGTAGAAATCAATGATTTTTTAAAGTATGACAAAGAAAAAAACCTTGCTTTTATGTCAATAGAAACCAAAACAAGAGATATTTCACATTTGAAAGACAAGCTTATGTTTCCACCTATTGATATAAAAAATACACAAAATATTCTGCCTACAGATATCAAACACCTGCAAAAACTTGTAGCCAATGAAGAGCCGTTTGGGTGCAGCAGCCCGTCCAGTCCGACTTTTTTGGTTCCTACTTTTCCGTGTATGAAAGAAGAATGTAATGAATTTAGATTAAAAACACAAGGATCCAGAAGAATATTAAGAAATAGCTCTTGTACCATTCCAGAACTTAATGATCATGAAAAGTTAGATCTAGGGAACCCTACAGGAAGACAAGATGTGGAGAACCTTAAGAAATGATTACAACTTATGATAGAAAAAATTATTGGTCCTAATAAAAATATAGAAGACGTTAGCAAAACTCTGCAAAAAGAAATTTTGCTGATATATTCAATTTGTGCAAAGGAAATAATTAGACAGGTTTCTGTGCATTGTATTGAAAGAGGAGAGATTTTGAAAGAAGTGATTGAAGCACTTATGAAAATTAAAGTTTTGAAAATAAATAGGCTAAAAGAAAAAATTAGGAACTCTGAAGAGAAGTGGAAAAAAGAAATTGATGCAGAAATTGAGGAGAAAATAAAGCTTAAAGAGATGTTTGAAGGAAAAATAGCAGAGTTAAGTGAAGCTGTGGCGAGAAAGTCAAACTCGAAGCTGAGATTGAAAGCTAAGCTGAATTCAGCATTGAAACAGACTGAATTGTTGAGGAAACAAACCTTGGATGAATTAGAATTAAATAGGAGGAACACTTTTTATGGATTTAGATCATTGACGCCAGTGTCAAATAAATCACTAGGGGGAAACAATTCGAAAGTAAGGAGATCAAGCTTTAGAGCTTCATCAATGGGCGCTCCACCTTTAGAAGAAGAAGTAAGAGGAGCGATATATGATTTTGAAAATAGCAATATGAGCCCTATTAGCAATCAGCCAGATATCTCTGATGTACAAATCCAAGTAAGTCAAGACCCTAGTCCTGAGAAAAAACCTACACAGAATTCACTATTATCGCCTGGTGTGCTTCAAGAAATAAAGCAAAATACAGAAGTTGCAACCCAATGGGATTTAAATGATTTAGAACAAATAAATAGCACACAAGGCTCAGAATCTCCAAAAAGTGAAAAATCAAAAGTAAACTTTAGTAATGAAAATCAACAAAAATCAATTGAAAATTTAGAAATTATTGAAGAAAGTGAAGAAGCAGAGATAGATATAAATGAGGAAGAAGAAAAATTCCTTAAAATTGGGCTAACTGAGCAAGATCTAACAGAGGAAAACAGTAACATTGAAGAACTAAGTGAATTTAATATTGAAGAAAGGCATTTACCTGACCAAAATTCATCAGAAAAAATCATAAAGCTTAAAAAAGCTGACGAAGATGAAGAAAAACACAAATCATTCTCACAAATATCCCAGAATGATCATAAAAATCTTGACGAGAGTTCTCCACATGATGGTGAAGAAGACAATTTATCAAAAATTATCCAAAAAAATCAGTCAAAGTTGAATTTCATCACATTTTTAATCAAGAAGAAAATGATAATATTAAAGAACTTGAACAAAGAAATTGCTGAGAAAAAAGAAAATATACAGTATTCAGGCTCTACAGATCAGATTTCCATGGTTCTACCTGATGAAGAAAATGTATCAGAGCTTCAATCCTTTTTTGAACAGTCAAAAGGTAATATTTCTTCTTCAGATCTTTCGTCTGATTTAGCTTCTGACAGTGAACAAGACAGTGATTTGTCTGAAAACAGTGAAGATTCTGACATAATTAATGATAATGATACATTAGAAGAAGACAAGACTGATGAAATTATAGAAATTAATCAGCAAATTGATATTAAACAAGAAATTAGGCCAAAAAGTAAGTCATCCAGGGAGAGTGAAACACTGACACCAGTTAAAACTGGAGATAATAAGATTGTGAAATATCGTAAAAAAAGGATAAAAAAGGCAAATGCTAATTATTCTAAAGAGAAAGTAAGAAGCAAGCGAATTGTTCAGCTAGAAACTAATGAAACTGAAACGTCTAAATCTGGCAAAACCTACGATATCTCTCCTGTTCACATTAATAGCCCTATAATGATAGAGGACAACGGAGATATCGAAACTCACCTTACAGAAACAAAATATCTACCTATTACAAATAATGAAATTAATGGTATAGACATCCCAATACGAAAACTTTCCAAACGAGGCAGTACTATGTTCCTAAGTCAATCTCCAAAACCAACTGAAGATGAAGAAAAAATCACCAACGTTCAACAAAATAACACAGAAAGACATATCCCTGATATTCAAAAAGCAAACACTGAAATGCAGCTACTTCGTCAAGATACCAGAATTTCCAGAAGCTCGAACCCAAAACAAGGTTTTCAAAGGAGAAAAGAAAGGAGGCTCACAAGCACAAAATTCAAAACTTTTCACTTTCAAAAAAAAGAAACTATTATTTCAAAAAAAATCATTCACCCTGCAATTGGTCTCTTAGCAAGATTTCTTAACAAAAAAATGGATTGGATTAGAAAAAAGTCAACAATGACAAGAAAAATGGTCCATAAGTTGATAAGCTCTATATATTCTTCATGCTTAACAAAATTAATGTCTGGACAAATTATAGATGGGCTGCTTGAATTAACTTATGACGAATTTACACAGAGATATGGCAATAAAAAATCTTCAGAAAAAAAATTCATTGAGTTTATATCTTCATTATTTAGCACTATTGATAGCAAAAGAGCTGTCAACTTTATGAGATTTATAGGTACAGCAAAAAGAATTAGCATGCAAAATTTTTCTAAATTCAGCTTTATTTTTTATCTACAAGCTTATCATTCAATAATTTCGTCAAATAAAGGAATATCGGTCGCTTATGATGATACAGTCGAAAAAGCAATGATACCAAAAATAAGAGCAATAGAATTTTTAAATACAAAACTAGAGCATATCATTGATAAACAAAGCCATTCAAGAATTTCTGCAACAATTGAGTATTTATCAGTGCCAGATCCAAAAAAAATTAATATTTCTGGATTAGTCGAGACTGAAGCTGTATTAGAACTCTTTATTGAGGCACATGAAGATTATCAGAAAAGGATAAATCAAGGGCTTTATCTTTTGGTGGAAGCTACTCGGTATAATGAAGATAGCACACATTTACCATTTGAAGAATTCTTGATTTATGCAAGAACTATTTCTCCTAAAAATTATTATTTAGCAAGAGATGATATAAGAAAATGGATCGAAAATTTTAAGGATGATGACGAAACAAGCCAACTTGAAGAAATTTATGGGAAATGCGTAGAAAAAAATCTACTGTGCATTAGTGATGTGCATAATTTTTATACACCGAAAGAAGATCTATCCACTGAAGCTGTGCTAAATGAAATAAATTCAGGAAAAGAAACAATGATGGACATTATTGAGAAAATGAAAGAAATTCATGAAAAAAAGTGGATATCTCTAAATGAAGAGGAATGAATCAGAAAGCTTGAAAATTGTCAAGAAAGCGTGATGAATAGAAACCCTTCTGAAGCAATGCTAGCCTGGAAGATATATAAAGCAGAATTACTGAGGATCTATGAGATTATTGATTCGAATTAAACCGATATATACATTATTATATTAAAATTTTCTTAAAATATAATTGGATTTTGAGAATAATTGTAAATATATTATTGCCAAACTTCTATCAAGAAAAAAGAATTAAAAATAAAAAACTGAGACTCTAATGCTAGATTTTTACAGTTTATGATATTGATTATATATAATCCTAAATTTATCAGTAGCTAAATTATTATGATTCATATAAAAGGTGAATTATTTCATACATGGATATAAATAATGCTTAGAAGATTGGCGACCCGAAGTTTCGGATTTCTCCCTAAAGATGTTGTCATCGTATCAGCTCAGCGTACTCCGATTGGTAGCTTTATGGGATCTCTCAGTACCGTCCCTGCAACCAAACTTGGAGCCAACGCTATAAGGGCAGCTCTTAATAAAATCGAACTTGATCCAAGAGAAGTTAATGAAGTCATTATGGGTCACGTCCTTCAAGCTGGCTGCGGCCAAGCTCCTACCCGTCAAGCAACTCTCTATGCAGGACTTCCTCAGGAAACCATTTGCACTGGAGTCAACAAAGTCTGCTCATCAGGTATCAAAGCTGTCGTATTCGCAGCCCAAAGCATTGCCCTTGGTGTTTCTGACGTAATTGTAGCAGGAGGTATGGAAAGCATGAGCTTAGCCCCATTCTTACTACCAAACTACAGATCAGGCCAATTAATGGGAGATGGAGTCCTCTATGACTCAATCACTTATGACGGCCTCAACTGTCCTTTCAATAAAGTATTAATGGGAGCTTGCACAGAAAAAACAATCCTAAAATACGGACTCACAAGAGAAGAACAAGACAAATTCTGCATTGACTCATATAAAAGAGCTGCAGATGCCTGGGCAAGAGGATTCTTTAAAACTGAAGTGACTCCTGTAGAAGTTGAAGGCAAAAAAGGTGTGGTATTTGTTGACGAAGACGAAGAGTTCAGAAAAGTAAAATTCGAAAAAATCCCATCATTGAAGCCAGTTTTTGATAAAAATGGGTCAATTACAGCTGCAAATGCTTCGTCTATTAACGACGGAGCTTGCGCATTAGTTGTAATGAGTGCAGAAAAAGCTAAGCATTTTGGATATAAGCCTCTTGCAAAGATTTTGTCATTTGCTGATTCCGAAACTGAGCCAACACACTTTGGGATTGCACCAGCAGAAGCTATAAAGAAAACAATAGAAAGAGCTGGGCTGACTAAAGATAGAGTCGATCTATTTGAAATAAATGAAGCATTTAGTGCTGTAGTTGTGGCTAACATGAAATTGTTAGAGCTTGACCACTCCAAAGTAAACGTCAATGGTGGAGCAGTTTCTCTTGGACATCCACTTGGCATGTCAGGCGCTAGAATTTTATCAACACTAATATATGCTTTGAAAGAAAAGAACAAAACAATTGGAGTTATGGGAATTTGCAATGGAGGCGGTGGAGCCACTTCAATGGCAATTGAGTTAGTTTAAGTAAGTCACATAAAGATAAGTAGAATAGATATTATCGGTCTGTACAGCCAAATAACCTAGCATACCATGGTAAATCTTGAGCTTTTTCAGGAGGCTTCTCAGGCTTCTTGGACTGGCTTGGTCGAAATCCGGGACCTTTTGTAAGGCGCTTAAGCTCATCTTCTTTTTCTTGGAGTGCTGTGTCGCTAGTATCTATTGTTGAGCGCATAGAAGCATGATTTTGAGAATTTATGCTATCAATAGTATATTTTAGA
Source organism: Blepharisma japonicum (assembly GCA_949751835.1). Classification (NCBI taxonomy): domain Eukaryota; phylum Ciliophora; class Heterotrichea; order Heterotrichida; family Blepharismidae; genus Blepharisma; species Blepharisma japonicum. The sequence goes on along the minus strand of CATKHK010000005.1, from coordinate 110,324 downwards.
CTAGTTTGGCGCTTTGTGGTTTTGTATTTTGAATTTGTTGTTTTAGCTTGTTTTAGTTTTGCTTTTCGTGATTGAGCAATATCACTTTTTTCAACTTCTGAGTCAAAGAGTCCAGATCCGAAACAGTCTAAATCCGAAACAAAATAATTTGGAGGATGATTGCTTTCTTCACCACTGTTTTTAATTTTTGGAGCTGGCTCTTCAATACTTACACTCAGCCTTTCTTGGCTTACTTCTACATTTTTGGGTATATTTTCAAGCCCATCATGCTTTTTTAGGCTATATCTTTCAACTACATCTTCAAAACACTGAATCGAAGACCTTCTTTCTTTACTAACTTCCTCAATTTTTTCATCTTCTATCCTTTTATTTCCCTTTACTCTACCATTTGCTTTCCTTTTTTTCCCTTTGGTCGGCTTATCAATCCAGTTTTGCAATTTATCAAAAAGTGTCTTTTCTTTTGTCCCAATCGTAATTCTTGGGGTTTCTTCAATTTCTTCATCTTCATACTCATCTGGTAAAATTTCTACTAATAAATGAATATCAGTTATAGATACATATTGGTCAATATTTTTTGATGGGTAATGTATTTTACACAGCAGTCCTGCAATTTCACTGATAAATCCTCGACCATTTTCTTTGTGTGATACAAGTTGATTAACTTTGTACTCTGGATTAGGAGCATATTTGCACATCCAAGGATGAGAAAGAACGCTATTTAGCGATAGCCTTTCTTCTGGATTTACTCGGATTAGCTTAGAAATAAGATCTTTGGCGGCAGAGCTTACGTGAGAAGCATAGGTAACTTCTGAAGCTAAAATTTGCTTGCATTTCTCTGCGTCCGCAACTGCTCTAAAAGGAGCATAGCCATGAATTAATTCATATAATAAAACACCTATAGCCCATAAATCTAGTTGAAATGAATGGCCTTTGCCTAAAACCATTTCAGGAGCCATATAATCTAATGTCCCGCAAAACGTCGTCCGCATCTCATTACTTTGTACACATCAGCCAAAGTCACAGATTTTTACATTGTCATCTCTATCTAGCAAAATATTTTCAGGTTTCAAGTCTCTATGGATTATTTGCTTATCATGCAAATATTTTAACCCAATGCAGGTCTGAGAATAATAATGTCAAGCTCTTCCTTCAGATAATCCTCTGTTTCTTCTAATTAATCTAAATAAATTTCCTTGTGCAGCATGTTCAAGCAAAATATAAACACTATCATTGCTTTCAAAATGCTGGTAAAGCTGTATAATATAAGGATGTCTTATTGATTTCTGAATACTGATTTCTCTTAACAAAACGGATAATGAAGAATGTCTTTTCAGTATTTCTTTTTTTACTTGTTTTAGTGCAAAATAATTCCCAGTTTTAATATGAGTAACAAGCTTTACTTCTCCATATGAACCTTTTCCCAGGATTTTAAGGCTTGGGTCTTTAACCTCTTTAAAGTCTTCAAGAGAATAACTTTGATTATGGCTACAATTAAACTGATGAGAATAATTTCAATCTCGCCTTCTACAGTCTTCTGAGCAATATTTATAAGTGTCACAGAGCGGGCATGCTTGTAAGTTTACTGCAGGGTTTGAACAATTTGAGTTGCAGCATGCCATATTTTAAGAAATTCTTATAAACAGCTTTATCTAAGACATTTTAAATTAATTCCGTGAAACAACTCGATCTTGAACTGGCTCTGCGAAATAGTAAAAAATATTCAAATAATGCTTTTCATATAAATGGTCTAGCAATTGTCCACGATTCCCATTAAACTTGCATAGCCCACAATATCTGATAATCTGTGGGCATTGTTTTTCATGTTTTTCTTTATCATCCCGCTTAAATGATATTCCACAGGCACAATTGTATGGGATCTTCCCGACAAGTTCTTTGACTATTCTATTAGGCTGATAATTAGTCCTTTGTCTGCATGTGGGGCATTTACTCTTATTTTTCACTGAGCAATCTCTGCATATAGTAATAGCACATGAGCAGGTTGATACAACAGGGTCTAAAAATATATCTTTACAAATCAAGCAAGTCAAAGTTTCTATCAAATCCTCATGCATTTTTGGAGTATTAAATGTAGGCTGAATAAGGGCAGGGGCTTTGTTTATTGCAACATTTTGAGTTATTTGGGTATTCCTTTTTGGTGGCTCTGGTATCCGAGATGCATGTGGTATTGCATTGACAGTGTGAGGTGGAAATGAAGGAATTTGTTGAGCACGGTCAATTTGTTCAGGCAGGACTGGATCTTCATATCTTGGATTGCTCAGGCTCAAATTTGGGTTTAGACATGGGACTGGCTGTGCTCTATCATTTGAATCGGCCCCAGTAATTTCCATACTTTCTGGCTGATGGGTTCGATAAGGATGATGAGCAAAAGGAGGGTTCATAACTGGTACAGCTCTTGCTCTGCTGCTCTCATGGGTTGAATCAGGTAAATCTTCTTGGTTAAGACTTCGATCTTCCATTTGTGATATATTTTCTTGCTGAAATCTACTTAAATCAATAGATGTAGAAGTAGAATAATTTACAAATATATCAGAAGAATCTCTCGGTATATATGGATGCTCTGACATTTTTAGTCTATAAAACTGCTTTTATTTTCTAAGTTTCCTTAATTTATTAATGAATTTTAGGTATATCTATTATTTACATATATAAAAAAGCAAATTATATATTTTTTACATCAATTATTTAATTTAAGCATTTCTTCTAAAAATGCTTTGGACTCCTTCCAAGATGCTATCCGATTATTATATCAAGGATGATTTTTTATATCATAAATAGTGAGTCTTCTTTCAGGGTTTGGATGAAGCACTCTCTATGGATTATTTGCTTATCATGCAAATATTTTAGCCCAATGCAGGTCTGGGAATAATAATGTCAAGCTCTTCCTTCAGATAATTCTCTGTTTCTTCTAATTAATCTAAATAAATTTCCTTGTGCAGCATGCTTAAGCAAAATATAAACACTACCATTGCTTTCAAAATGCTGGTAAAGCTGTATAATATAAGGATGCCTTATTGATTTCTGAATACTGATTTCTCTTAAGAATTTTGAGATTGGAGTATATATACCGTAATTTAGCTCTTAAAATTCCTTAACAAAACAGATAATGAAGAATGTCTTTTCAGTATTTCTTTTTTTACTTGTTTTAGTGCAAAATAATTCCCAGTTTTAATATGAGTAGCAAGCTTTACTTCTCCATATGAACCTTTTCCCAGGATTTTAAGGCTTGGGTCTTTAACCTCTTTAAAGTCTTCAAGAGAATAACTTTGATTATGGCTACAAGTAAACTGATGAGAATAATTTCAATCTCGCCTTCTACAGTCTTCTGAGCAATATTTATAAGTGTCACAGAGCGGGCATGCTTGTAAGTCTACTGCAGGGTTTGAACAATTTGAGTTGCAGCATGCCATATTTTAAGAAATTCTTATAAAATGCTTTAACTAAGACATTTTAAATTAATTCCGTGAAACAACTTGATCTTGAACTGGCTCTGCGAAATAGTAAAAAATATTCAAATAATGCTTTTCATATAAATGGTCTAGCAATTGTCCACGATTCCCATTAAACTTGCATAGCCCACAATTTCTGATAATCTGCGGGCATTGTTTTTCATGTTTTTCTTTATCATCTCGCTTAAATGATATTCCACAGGCACAATTGCATGGGATCTTCCCGACAAGTTCTTTGACTATTCTATTAGGCTGATAATTAGTCCTTTGTCTGCATGTGGGGCATTTACTCTTATTTTTTACTGAGCAATCTCTGCATATAGTAATAGCACATGAGCAGGTCGATACAACAGGGTCTAAAAATATATCTTTACAAATCAAGCAAGTCAAACTTTCGATCAAATCCTCATGCATTTTTGGAGTATTAAATGTAGGCTGAATAAGGGCAGGGGCTTTGTTTATTGCAACATTTTGAGTTATTTGGGTATTCCTTTTTGGTGGCTCTGGTATTCGAGATGCATGTGGTATTGCATTGACAGTGTGAGGTGGAAATGAAGGAATTTGTTGAGCACGGTCAATTTGTTCAGGCAGGACTGGATCTTCATATCTTGGATTGCTCAGGCTCAAATTTGGGTTTAGACATGGGACTGGCTGTGCTCTATCATTTGAATCGGCCCCAGTAATTTCCATACTTTCTGGCTGATGGGTTCGATAAGGATGATGAGCAAAAGGAGGGTTCATAACTGGTACAGCTCTTGCTCTGCTGCTCTCATGGGTTGAATCAGGTAAATCTTCTTGGTTAGAAGCTCAATTTTCCATTTGTATAAAATTTTCTTGCTGATATCTATGTATATCAATAGATGGAGAAGTCGAATAACTTAAAAATATATCAGAAAGATCTTCTTGGTTAAGACCTCGATCTTCCATTTGTAATAAATATTCTTGCAGATATATAAGCAAATCAGGAGGAAAATAAGTTGAATAATTTTCAAATATATCAGAAGAATCTCTCGGTATATGTGGATGCCCTGACATTTTTAATCTATAAAACTGCTTTTATTTTCTAAGTTTCCTTAATTTATTAATGAATTTCAGGAGTATCTACATATATAAAAAAGGAAATTATAATTTTTTTTACATCAATTATTTAATTTAAGCATTTCTTCTAAAAATGCTTTGGACTTCTTCCAAAGACGCTATCGGACCATTATACCAAGGATGATTTTTTATATCGTAAATAGTGAGTCTTCTTTCAGGGTTTGGATGAAGCATTCCCATTATTAAATTTTTGAATTCCTCACTATAGTAGTTTTGAGGCTTGCTCCTGGAGTAGAGATCCCAAAATTTCTTTGGATTTTTTACTAAAATTTCATATATTCTATCACTCATGTTTGCTCTGCTAAATGGAGGATTTACAGACCTGAAAATGAATAAAATAACGCCAGCAGCAAACACATCAACGGATTCTCCATAGTAGTTGATGTTCATGTACAGCTCAGGCGCCATATATCCTTCAGTTCCCAAGTGAGTTCTCAGCATTCTTGACCCATCTTTGTCAAGAACTGAAGCACTGAATCCAAAATCAGTCACTTTTAAATTGTAATCGCCATCAAGCAACAAATTTTCAAGCTTTAAGTCTCTGTGCACTATGTGTCTTTGGTGGGCTGCATCTATTGCATTTATCAATTGATGGAAGTAAAATCTTGAAATATTTTCATTAAATCTTCCAATATTTCTTATAGTTTCGTAGAAATTGCCATTAGGGCAAAATTCCATCACAATGTAAGCACACGAGTACCTTTCTCCACTTTTCTTAACATATTCTCCTGATTTATTTGAGCAAATCAGCTTAATTACATTCGGATGAGAAATCTGTTGCAAATTTGCGATCTCATTGTCTGCAGTTCTGATTATATTTCTGGAAGAAGCTTCGCTGCTTTTAGATCTGTAAATCTTAGCAGCATAAACCTCCCCACTTTCAGAATCTCTCACAACTTTAACTTTGGCTGTGAGACCGGATCCTATCTTTTCTAAGATAGTGTAGTCGTCAAGTGTGCTTTTGTTTGTCATTTTAATTACTATAAATGATATTTTGAAGATTTGAAATTCTGTGTCTTTCTATGATGACGATGAGTTTGACAAGTTAATCAGAGCAGATCAGATTATTTAGTAATTACTGGCTATTAAAACATCTTAATTTTAATTATGACATATCCAAATATTGGTTTGTGTACATAAATGTCGAGAAAAATTATCATAAAGAATATTTGAGCTATAATAAAAATGAAAAATTATACTATCGACCTTAAGCATGCATAATCTGATAGAAACAAAAAGTAGCATTTCTAACTAGAATTTTTCCAATAATTTTGCATGCTCTCTGAAGGAGAGAGCTATTTTTAGAAGTTTTATATATATAAAGATAATAATTAAATAGATATATAATTTTAAAGCAATAAATATTTTGTAGTTAATTTATATAATACACGTGTACTTACTTAAAAATTATAATTTGCATAATGGACAATCAGTGGCCCAAATTCAATATGGTTAGTAATAAAGCATCTATAATTAAATAAAGATTCCAAAGAATCCTAATTTTTTGAAGAATTAATGGTATATTTATGGATTAACTCCACTTAAAAACGAATTGATCATATGCCATGCTTGTGGTCTTTTCCACTGAGGTACCATATGTCCAGCCCCTTTAACTGTCACAAACGTTAATCCTTCATATTCAATAAAATATCCAGCAACTTGTTCATCCACATACCAAGACGAATAAGGTGTCTTCACATCCAAAGCCAAATTATTTATCCACTCTCTTGTCCCAATAAAAGATACAGCTCCATCAACATCTCCTGAATAAATCAAAATCCTTAGTCCTGCCCTTATCAAAAATGGATAAGTGTAATAAGATCCATGCAAATAATCAGGACTATAATCAAGATTCGCGCAAAATTCCCACACCTGAACTTGTGGAGGAATATTAAATGCAGTTTTAAATGTAGCGTTTCTGAAATATTGGTAAGCGCCTTCCCATGCGCAGCAAGGAGGAATAACTTCAAGTCCTGTATTTAGGTCTTTTAAGAATCGTAGCCTTCGTTGGTTATCTTCATAAGCTTGTTCATTTCCATGATAAATGCATTCTCCATATATATCATAAATATTCACATTATTTAGCAAGACATTTTGTATATAGTCTGTGTCGTTTTGGCATGCTTCGCTAGTTCATTCATTGAAATTATCACAGTCATTTACTAACTTATTATACCAGTCATATCCTATTAAAGCATGATTCCATACCATTTTCATATACGCAGGCGTTGTGTCCACATTCCAATCACAAGCTCCATTTCCGACTGCAATACCTTTTAAATTGATACTGTTATGAGGACTATAAGAATTGTACATAAGCACATTATAAGCTAATGTTGGAACATAAATTCCTGCATAACTTTCTCCTGTGATGTAAAAATCATGATATCTATATTCAGGGAATTTTCGGAAAAATTGTAAAATTGCTTGCAAACTATCGTGAGCTGTAATTTCATCGTCTGTGCTATTATTCGATACGTCTCCTAGAATAGAAAATCCGACCCCTGCAGGAGACTCTAGATAAATGACGCTTGCGTTGGTATTCCATGAATATTGATTTTTAAAAAGAGCTGTTCCTGAGTCTGGAAAAACATATGGGCCATGCTCATATATAAAGCCATCTAAGGAGGAACATCCTGGACCGCCATTAAGCCAGAGAACTAAAGGATCAGTTGCAGGATTTGATTGACTTTCTACTAAAACATAGTGCAATGACTTTCCATTGGAGTTTGGGATGTCTAAGTATCCTGAATATGTATCAAAATTTGCAGGCTCAGGAAGACCAGGCTGGTTCTTAACAAGATCTGAGAGTGGCGCAGAAAATGCAATTCCTATTAATACAAAAGAAATCCACATTTATTAAGCGTTTATTGAAGATATATAAATGTGTCAATAATTTTTATTTGATATAAGTTTATTATAAAATGATTAGTTCCTATAGAAAACAATTACTATGCATATGCCAGAAATTACTTTTTGATAGAAATTTATTAGTCTCTTATATTGACTGAACAAATATAAAAAATAGACACTAGCAGCAATTATTATTAATCCAAATCAAGCCCTGACTTTAAGCTATTTTTTCTCACATTCATTGAATTTAATGACATATTAATATCATTTAACTGTCCTGATAGCTTTTTAAACCCTTCATTTTGTGATTTTATCAGCTTCTCTATATAATTCTTTTTATCGTTGTCTATTTCAATCATAAAATCTTCTTCCTTATCTTCTTCTGGTTCAATATCATGCTTACGCTTGATGATATCTTTATAATTGATAGTAGCTACAGCGGTCAATATCCCAGAAATGATTGATGAAGCAGTTAATATTAAATATTTCATATTAGATTTCTTTGCTTCCCTTTGTTCTTTAATAGAAGCTGGCTCAAAGTATTTAGATATATCATCTTTCCTGATTATTTTTTCCACTTCTTCTAATTCAGATGCAGACAATTTCTTCTTCAAAAATTCAAGTTTTTTATCAACAGGAGTGTCAGCTACCTAGAACTTACGAGCCATTTTATTCACGAAGTTTAGAGCTTGTTGAATTTTGGGGTTTGACATTTTATTAATTACCAAGCCACTTACATAATAGTTCACTTTAACCTGATAAAATAATAATTTTTTTTATGCCTTGGAATTGGAGTTAGATTGATATACTGATTTCTTGAACAATTCAAAATTTTAAGATTTCTGTCTCAATGCTTTTTTATAATAGTCCTTATAGCGAGATTACATAAAAAAAATGGGTTGTGCAAAATCCCAGACAATTTCAAATGATTTTAAAATACCAAAACAGGAGCAAGCTCTTATACATGCAGAAAACTCCCTTTTAATCTCCCGAACACCATTCCTTGACTTCTACAAAGAAATCAAGCTTAATTCAAGCCATAAAATAATTAAAAGATCTCAAATAGAACGATCATTATCTCAAGCTTCTGCAGATTTAAAATCTGAGATAATGCAGCTTTGTGAGGAATTTCGGATAAAAGAAAAGCAATACAATTCTTTGAAAATATGTATAGCAATTATCCTTCTAGGAAGTGGAGACAAAAATGAAAAGATAAAGACCTATTATCATCTTATAGATGAAGAAGCCTTAGAGTTCATTAATAATGAACAACTTAAAAATTCTTTAGAGAATTTAATTGATATAGCTACAGAAAATATCCCACATTTTATAAAGGATAAAATTTCACCTCTATTAAACGTGAGCGAATATCTGGACTTTATCAAAAAAGAAAAAAATGAATTAATTAGTAAAATTTCAAACGAGCTAATGAAAGATCATAATAAAATTGGAGAGGCTGAATTTTGTGAAAAACTTTGCCAGGATAAATATTTTAGTCCTATAATGAATGCTAGCAGAGTCAGAATTTTACTACATGATATGATGTATCAAAATCTTGAAATTTCCAAGCTGGAAAATAAAATAAATCAAAATAATCCGGGAAAAAATGTAGCAAAGAGTAAACTAAATACAAATCATACAAAAGATACTGCTCAGAAATCAAATTTAATAGAAAATGGCGGAAAAAAAGCTAATACACAAAATCATGAAATAAGCACTCTGCTGCTTATGTGCCAAGCAAAGCCAATTATATCAATTTGTCAATTTGAGCAAGAAAACATTATTAAAGAGTCTAATAATAAAAGCAAGACATCTGATTTAAACGTTGTTGTTTATTCAAGTGGGTCATCTGACTGTTCCTCAAGCGAAAGCTCATCATCATCACTTCCACGTTCAGAAGAAATCAAAGATGAGTTTCTAAAATACGAAGAAAAGTTTAATTTAGAAAAAGAAGAAACTTTAGAATTGCCCCAACAAAAATATAGTAATAACAGTGATAATTTTGAAACTTTAAGACCTCCTTCAAGTCAAGAAATCACTTATGGATCTCATAGGAATTCATTAGATATCCCTTATTTCAATCCTAGAATGTCAATGGCGAGTCCTTCTATACAAAGTTCTGATATGGATATAGACTTTGACTCAATTCAAACAAAACCTCGTAGCAGCACACAATGGGTATCTCCTTCAAAAGCTCCAATAAAACCAGTCATAACTAACGCTTCTGTCAAGTCAACAACTCCAGCAGGCAAATATAGTGTGAACTCAGCAATAAAAGTTATTTCCTCAGTACCAAAAGACCCATTATCGAGATCAAATTCAGCAAAAACATCTCCATTAAAGCATAGATCAAGTGTAACTAATTCTCAGCAAAGCACACCAACAAGCTTTACTCTTCGAGTCAACGTTGGTCCTGGCAAATATGAAAATGTCACTGTAGGGCCCAATGACGATCTATTAAGAGCCGGGCAAAATTTCGCAGCAATTCATGGACTCAAGTTTCGTGACAGAGAAAAACTTATTAGAGATCTGAAAATGTTAAAAGATAAAAGCTAATTTATAAAAGCGCTCCCTAAGCTCTCAAATACAAAATTTGGTTTATACTCATATTTCTCTATATCTTCTCTTTTAGACACTCCAGTAAGAACTAGCATAGAGTCTATATGCGCGTTGTGTGCAAGCAGCACGTCAGAATCAATGGTATCCCCTACCATAATACATTTGCTTCTATCCAGGTTGTTTTCTTCAATAATTTCTTCTATTATAAAACTGTTAGGCTTCCCAACAACTTCTGCTTTTTGGCCTGTAGCACCTTCTATATATTTGCATAAAGTTCCACAACTGGCCATTTTTCAGTCTCCTAATATAAAGTAGTCGTCATAATTGGCAGAAATAAATTTTGCACCTTCTTGGATGCAGGCAGATGCATAGAGTCCTGTGAAATAGTCGAAATCAATATCATGGCATACAACAACAGCATCTGGGACTTCTTGAAGCCTGAAGTCTTTTAAATCTTGTAAACTTGTGATCTTATTATTAGGGATTTCATGAGATTCTAAAGCATTGAAGCCTGCATCTGTAAGAAGCTCTTTGCCACGAAGTCCGATGAAGAATACGTTTTTTAGCCCAGGGTGGAATTTATTTATATATAAAGGAAGCATTGTACCTGCACTATGAATTTGATCATAAGATGCTGTAAATCCATATGATGATAGTTGGCTTGCAATGTCTGGCTTAGTGCGTGCTGAATTTGTGAGGAAAAATACTTTTTTGCCAAGACTTTGAAGATGATTTAAAGCTTGGATGCTACCAGGAACTTCTATAAGGCCTTTTCAAAGGACTCCATCACAGTCAAAGATATATGAATCATAACTATCAGGATCCATTTTTAATTGTAGAGTCAAGATTAAAATATCAGTGTTCTAATATGCATCATGGAGAAATTTCTTAAGGTTAAATCAAAACTTTTTCATATTATATTATCAATAAAAAAGTATTTATCTATAAGCGATATTAGCTAATTAACGTGCTACTTATTATGAAAATATTTTAGGTATAATAATATATATAACTCCTTCAATAAACTAAAGGATAAACTGATTATCCCTATAACATTAATAATACTAGCTATAACTCTTTGATTTTTAAATATAAATATTTAAAAATCAAAAACTGATCTAATTCAATTTTGTAACTCAATTTATCTTTAAAGCTAATTAATGACTAAAGAATATTGAGCTTAGACTCTTTGGAGCTTCAATATTTCTTCCAATATTTCTCATAGCTTCATCTACACACCTTTTTTCTGCACCTTCATTATATGAAGTACTAAAAACATCCACCCTCTTTTTTGTTTCCTTCGCAATCTTTAACGTAAAAATTTTCAAATACTCTTTAGTAGCATCATAAACCGAGCTATAAGGTGACTCAATATTCAAATTGCAATTAATAACTGCAGATTTATATTTTCTTGCTGCTAACTTAGGCAAAAGGCTTCTAACAACTAAAGTAGAAAACACAATATTTGCTTGGATTATATTCAAAGCATTTTCATTGACCATTTCTTTAAAAGCACCTTGCTCTATTTTCCCATCACTATTGAATAAAGTTCTGAATTTTCCAATTTGGACATTTTTCATTATATTCACAACAACAGAGATTTCAAAGTTTTTTTCTTCAATAAAGTTGCAGACCAATTCACTTGCATCTCTTTCACATAAATCAATAACTAAGGTTTCAATATTAACTCTGTATTTAAGCTGAAGAGAAACTTTGAGCTTTGCCAAACTATTTTCATCAGAGCCCACAAGCAGAAGATTGAAATTTTTGCTTGCAAATTGCTCTGCCCAAGCTTGACCTATAGGTGTAGATGCTTCAGTAATTAAAACTCTTGAGTATGAGCCGTATAATGCAGAGAGGTTAAGAGGCCAACAGAGCTTCTTACAAAAGGTATTTGATATAGCAGTCTTCAAAATGCAAGCAACTTTAATCGCACCTATTATTGTTAGAGCAATTGCCACAGATTTAGGAAGACGATCAGAGATCAAGCCCAACTTTCTGATGATCAAGTCCATGGTGAATTTTTATTTTTAATTCGACATATACAAAAAGTAATAAAATTGATTATGATTAATAGTTAGTAATTTAACTAATTTGTCAAATGGAAAGCATCCCTCCTATGTTCCTTTCTCAAATGTCTCTTTATAAAACATCTGATAATATCCCTTCAAGAGCTTATTCCAGTCATACAGAAACTAGAAATAAGAGAATCAAGCCTTTTAGTGCAGAGCAGAGAAACCGAAAAATCTCTCAAGAATTAAAAAGAGCGACCCAGGATCGATTGCTAAAAGAAATCGCTCGGCCGAAAATTCTAATAGAAAATATCACAATAGACAAGCCGAAGCATCCTTCTTTTTATATAGAAAAAGCAAGGAAAGATTTTGAAACAAAATCTGTCAATCATTCAAAAGTGCCATCTATTTCGACTGACAGGTCAAAAATCTTTGGTCCTCCACTATCGAGAGAAATTGCAAAATCTCATACCCACTGCAATTCTTTTTCTGAGTCAAATTTGGCAAATTGTCAAGCAATTTTGTTTGAATCTCAGTATCGACCAAAAACATCTAAAGCTGCACAAAGTAGCCAAAATAGCTGCTACCCAAATTGGCTTGTAGCAAGAAATGACTTCCAGAGCGCTTATAGGAAAATGAGTGATTATAAAAATTCTGATCTGGAGCATATTGTTTCTCTTCATCCAAGCCAAAGGGCTGATGATGAAAAAGCTGCATTGCAAGCATGGATAAGCTCAACTAAATTTTTTGGGAAATTACCAAAATCTGTGGTTTATGAAACTTGTGACAAATTATTTAAAGAAAATTATCATGAAGGGGAATGGATTTTTCATAAGGGAGATGAAGCTGATTCTATGTTTGTCATTTTTTCTGGAAAAGTAGGGATTTATTTGGAAGATGGAAGCAATATTGGTGTTAAAAGCATCAAAGATGCAATAGGTGAAACTGCATTAGATACAGAAATGCCAAGATCAGCTGGCGTTAAAGCTGAAGAACCAACAGTAATTTTCAAATTAAAAAAAACTGATTATGACAGCGTGATTCTTGGGATTAAAAAACTTGAAAAACATGATAATACAAAATTTTTATTAAGCATCAGATATTTTGAAAATTGGAGCTTTTTGAAAGCTCAAAGACTCAGTAATTTTTTGATATTAAAGCATTATGAGAAGGATGAATTGCTTTATGATAGAGGAGACCCAAGCAATACCCTCTATATCATAAAAGAAGGAAAAGTAGAAATTCAAGCATTTATAGATGTTGAACAGAAAAATTGCTGGCCAACAGGGTCTCAAAAGTGGAAAATAAGACAGATAAAAAGAAAATATATAGTGACGTTGAATACACTTACATATGGACAGTTTTTTGGAGAAGCTGAATTAATTGAAGATTATCCAAGACAAACTCGTGCAATAGCTAAAGAGTCTACTTCATGTTTAATTATAAACCGAACCGAATTTTTCGAGGTGTTTTCTCTTAAAGATATCGAGCATTTTACAGAAATGGGAGGAATATATATTCCTTCAAATGAAAAATTGCAGGAAAAAATCCTTAAAGAAATAAATGATAGGCATCAAAATGTATATATTATTTAGGAAAAAGCTCTATTAGATGCTTTAAAAATTGATTATTCTTCCGTAAAGGGAAGAGACACTTCTGAAAAATCAAGAAGGCTTAAAGGATGGCTTGACAATTATAAAAGCAGAAAAACAAATGAAATGAAAATGTTTAAACAGAAAGTTGTAAAAGAAGTCAAGAAAAATATTGAAATTGGGTCATATTCTGTATTAGATGGACAACAAAAAGAAAAAGACAAAAAACTTGTGGAATTTAGCCTTTAAAAAATTTGTATTTAAGTATTTTTTCAAATAACTGATTTTATCATAAAAAATATTAAATGACCTATATGACTAAAATTTAATCTAAAATGGAATCTTGATAATTAGACAAAATATGGAATTAGAAAATCTGCCGTTAGACAATGAAGCGAGCATTTCCAACCCAAGTAAAATGCTCAATCTACTCAACCGCTTAGAAAAAGACGACTCATCCAATCATGCAATTAAAAATTGCTTAATTAATTATTCAAAATCAAAAAACGTGCTAAAAGAGACTAACTCCGATACTATAGAATTTTGCGACTCTAATGGGTATTGTAAAGGTTTCAAACAAAAGAGCAGCCCAAAAGCATCAAGAAATTATTTTTTTGAAAATAATCGTGTTGGCACAAATGAACAAATAAAAGGTAATTCATCTGAAAAAACAAAGAAATTCATCAAAAAAAGCTTTCAAATTATGCCAAAGCCACTAATTAATCTTGAGCTAAAAGAAGAAAAGAAAGGTCTTTTTCAAGTCCCCATTCAAGATTACTTGTTCGTTAAGCGAAATTCTTATGATATTTTTATATCAAGCATTAGGTCTGCAAACGATTATAATCTCCTATTGAAAAATAAAATAAAATCCATTATATCAATAGACACATACAAAGCATCAGAATTCTATTGGAAATTTTTCAAAGGTGATATGCTAAATATAACCCTAGATAAAAATGGTAGCAATACAAATAAAGTTTTGAAAGAAATAACAAGCTATATTGACTTTAGGCTGCCGAAAGGCAATATTTTGATTTGCTGTCCTACAGGAAGCTCAGAGTCTTGTGCAGCTGTTATAGGGTATTTAATATCAAAATACAAATTAAATTATAATGCAGCATACAAGGTAGTTTCAAGAGAAAGGCGCTCTTGCTCAATTGATTTTGAAATTCAGAGAAAGTTAGAAGGTCTTGCAAGTGATTATTTTTAATTGGTTAACTAATAAATGTATTTAAATCAAAAATTTTGATAAATGGAATCAGTTCACAAGCAGGAAGAAAGCCAAATTAAAGATTCTTTACAAATGATCATAAAAGGAAGGCAAGAAATCATCAGCCGTAAAAGCATAAGTAACTATAAAAGCTCTGATTCACTTCAAAAGTCTCCTTTTCAACATAATGAAAAATATGCAGATAACGACTCAATTGGTGAAATGGATATTAGTACAATTTCTGTGGGAGTTGAATATAAATCTAAAGGCTTCGGTAATAAAACACCTGTAAATTTATCAAAACTGCACCAAGAAATTCTATTGAGAAAATCAGAACAAAGATTAAGAGACTTAGAAATGAAAGACATTTTCCCTTCTGATTCCAGCAAAGAATGTGCTGAAACAGAAGAAGTCAAAAGAAATATAACAGACGAAATTGGTCATAATTTACCAACAAGCCCTGAAGAAGAACTAGACCCAGAATCAGAAGAGGTTAGATTTTTATGCTGTAAAAAATTCTGCTTAGTTTTCTAGATAAATTTCATGCATGTTGTATAAATAATGGCAGATCAATTGGAGGAATACAGAAAGCGCATGCAGCAGAGGTATACAGGCCATAATACATCTAATGACGAAGAAGTGGCCAAAAAATATCAGGAAGAAGAAAACGCAAGGGCTAGACAAAGATTATTAGAAGATGAAGAAATAGCAAGGAAACTGCAAAATCAATATAATTCTCCTCCCCCTCAAAATCCACAGCCTTATGTTCCCCCTCCTATGCAATCTCAGGGTCCATATCAAGCTTATCCAGCACAGCCACCTCAATATTACCCTCCACCAAACCCTCAGCCGTATCAGCCTCCTCCTCATGCAAGTTATCCACCTCCAGCAAATAATAGAAGGCAACAAAGCCAACCGTCAGAAGCGCGGCCAGCATCAAGAAGCACAGATGGATGCTTACCGAGGGTGGATGATAAATGTTGTGGAATAAATACTCAAGTTTTCATTTTGGGATTGTCAGTAGCAATGACTGTTGGGATTGTTGTGAGTCTTATTGTGTTATCTACTACTTAATTATATCGATTGCAATTTTATTAAATTGTGTAAAGATTAAGCTTTCTTTTGGAATGAGATTTTTTGAAATGGTAGAATAAGATGGCTAAAGCGGGGGCAAAAAAGATAAGAAATATAAAGGATAGGTGGAGAATATTATATTGAGATTTATTAGGAATTTCAATATCTATCATTTCATACTCAAGAAGCTCTCTATAAGGCTTTGTTATATCTTTTAGTCCTGTAGAAAATTCTTTATTGGATTTTTCATGGATTTTTCTTTCATATGGGAATTTATTAATATCAATATAAAACGCTGCTAATTCCATTGGACTTAAAGCTTGCCCTCTATCAATTGCTACAGTCTGCTTAGTTTGCATCTTTATTGCAGGCTGGCTGATATTTTTAAATTCGTCAAACATTTCTCCAGCAATTTTCCAATTATGCATTTCACTTAAAGCTTGGTATCCTGCTATATTAGTTTTATTTGAAACTTTTCCTCCATTTATATCAAATCCAATCCCGACCGAATTAAAATTCAAAACTCTCATTAAAATTTCAGAATCCTTTATTACAGCACTTGACATATATACCCTATTATCCTCAAATCCCATATAGTATTCTGTTTTCTTTTTTCAAGGCTCATTTAAAATTTCTGCTTCTTCTCATTCTTCAAGAGTTAATGTATATCTTCCTGCGTCTTTTAATGGGAATAAATAAGACTCAGTTTTTGCATTTAAATAGTTTCTCCAAAATTCTTCATGGATTAAATTGCCAAGCTCTACGTGCATTGTATGCTCAGCTATTGTGATATCTGTAACTCCAACTCCTAATCCGCATAAGTCATCATTTGAGAGATTTCTTTGTAATAGAAATTCAAAGCTCTTAGGAGAGACCACGCCTATTCCTAGTGGAAATTGCGGGTAAAATTTCAAATAAGAATTTTTAGATTTTGCAACTGCCCCTGCAGGAACTGGATACATATTTTTTCCAACTCTAGATGCATAAATTTCTTCTATGTGTTCTCTTTGTCTTAAATCTGCAGAATTAAATGTAAAAATATCAATCGCATTTTCATCTTGACTTTCAAATCTGACTGTTATTTCTTCATTTTGTACAGCACTTACACCTATTTTTCAAATAAATTTATCTGAATCATATAATATAAATTTTTGGTAAAAATATTTTGATGTATCATCTTTGCGGTACCAAATAATTTGTGAGGTTTGGACAACTTTACCGCTTGAAATCATGATTTGTTCAAGATTAAGATCTAATTTTTCAGCATATCCCTAGATTAAAATTACAGTAGGATGAAAAATATAAGCTCCACTGCTTTCTCCTTTATAAGAAAAAATCTCCTGCCTAATGCGAAACTCATGCATTTTATTTTTTATTTTCTGATGTGAATTATTGGTTTTTGGGATTATTTCAAGTTTTTTGCTAAATATGAGATCAAGCATCCCATTTTGATCAAAATGCAATTTATATACTTTATCAGCCAAACTATATCCTTCGTATTCAGCTGATAAATCAGTGCATGCAAAGCAATATCTCACAAAAATAGTTAAAAATGAAAGAGAAGGCAATTTTGCCTTAAAATAAATAATGTATCCTCCATCTATCACATTTCTCACAGCTTGAGATTTCACGGCTTTTCCTTTCCAATTTACAATTTCAATATCGTTTGTTTCAGATTTAATTGAAAATAACTCATCCTTTTCTCAGTTTAAAGGATTATAAGCAATCAAAACTCTATAAGGAACTGCTAAAGCGAATTCATTTTTAGTTTCAGTCAAAACATTTTTTAACACAAATTCAATTGCATGAATAGAATTTACTATATCTTTTTTCAGCCTGTACATATAATCAGCAGCTACATGATCTCTGCAAGTCCCTGTAATTGCATCATGATGGAGGGAAATACTAGCTTGATGAGAATTAAGACTCGATTTTGAAGTAAAAGCCATAGCAATTTCAGCAGCTCTTGCAAGTCTGTGTCCAAAATAAACCTCATTTTTGAGATGAGGTCTTGTGGTATAATATCCAGTCCAGTAGTTATTTTTCATATTGAAATAGTTCATATATGGAAAAAAATCAGATGTAAAATAAGGTAATTCTGGGTTTTCTGCTTTGACAGCTTCAAAGTATTCTGATGGTGTCGCAATTGTTATAGTGAAATTCCAATAATAATGGTTAATATAATCTTTAAGAAGCTCTATTCTTTGGTATAAAAGTCTCGATTCAGCGAGATCGTGATAATAAAAATCGTCTCCATAGAGCATCATGATATTTTCTGTGCTATATGCATGCTTTTGTTTATTTACAAGATTATAGAGCTTGCTTGCACTAATTTAAAATTACCACTCCGATACATTTGCTATATCAATTGTACTCAAGCATAATTCTTTTTTCAAAGGATGCAAAATATCAGGAAAATCATAATGATCATACAAAATATGAGTAAAAATGGTATTATTCGATCCAAGATCCGATCCCTCCCACAGAAATTCCAGATTATTTTTCCTTCTTCATATTTTCTATATACAATATACCTTCAAAGGTTTACTGATTCTATTAATGACAAGATAATCAAATCCTAATTTAGCCCACAAAGAAGGTGTAAGCGCTGAATGTCCAAATGGGTCAATTTGCCACCCCACTTTTACATTTTCTATCCCAAATTCTTGATATAAATAGTCTCTTCCGCTATCAAACTGTCTTATAATCATATCAAAATCAGTATTCGCTTCATCATTTTGAACAAATCCGCCACCAACAATTTCTATTCTCCCTGACTGTATGAGATATTTTAATGCATTTTTCTTCAAAATATTTTGCTCGTCCATTCACATCTTTAAAAATGAAATTTCAGATCATGCGAATTTCCTTTGATTATTTTCTTGAAGCAATTCTATTAAATTGTTGAAAATATTGCGGACTTTGTTTTCGTAGTATCAGTCAACTGGTTCTAGTCAGCCAGGATCACAATGAGAATGAGGGATTATAAATAATCGTAAAGCGGAGCAGCAAACTAAAAGGATAAATTTCCACATATTTAGTGATAAATAATTTTCAATTAATAGATTAGTAATTTATTATTATTTGCCGCATAGCATTTCGTATATACATTTCCCGTTAATTCTTTTTGGATAGTCAATTGATAGCTTTTTTCTTCGAAAATTGGTGTGTTTGTGTCTATCGTCTGCAGATGATAAAGTGCTGTCAGTCATGATACTTTGTGTGGATTCTACTTTATTTAATGCAATTTCTTTGATTTTTTTACAATTATTTTCACATAATATTCTGTTTGGCTCATCTTCAAATAGAGTTTGCTGCCTATAACTCTTAAGAGTGCTTATTGGAAACTCATTATCTTGATTTTCAATATAAATTTTTGTTTTTTGATTTTCTGACTCAATTTTGTTCATAATTTTATAATTGTCAGTTAAGCCTTTTTATATATAAGCACCATTTTCATATTCTCGAATGAGCCCATCTGTGCTGATAACTGCTGAAAACCCACAAAATCCTTAAAAAACTCAAGTTTATCTATAAATTAAGTTAATTACATTAAGTATTCTATGTATATTTATATATACATTCCTCTGCATTCGAGGTCAATAAATAAAGGCATGCATTGGCACGTGCTATCTACAGATGATTTTCTGCTGGCTACTGTACTATTCGAAGGTGAGCTTGAAGCTGTTTTTTCAGAGTCGTCAGCATGCTCTGAAGCGCATTTTGAGCCCAAAAGACAGTACCCCAGTTCAAAATACTGCTTGCATGCTTTGGATGGCTTGATAGGGAGACCTTCCTTAGACCTCAGCTCATCTTGGCCATGGGCAAAAGTACATTTTTCGCCAAATTCGCAGAATCCATTCTCCCAATTCCTGCATATCTCAGTTTTAAATCTGATTGAGAAATCATTGGCTTTTTTCGATCTTTTTTTGCTTTTTCCTTTGGGAGTCTCATCAGGGATTTCCAATAGACTTAATCCTGAAAACTGGTCCAGAGATTTTGGAGAAGTGCCATTGGTGATTTGTGGTAGCATATCCATCACTATTTTATGTTTATAATTATTTTATTACGATATAAAATGGTGATCAGATTGAAATCATAATCTAACAGGATTGATTAAATAGAATAATCTATTAATTATAAATTATAAAATGTCTTGGAAATATGATTTAGTCTGAACAGATTTTGATTTTTATTATAAATTGATGAAATAATAAAGTGCGTATAGGTAAATTACTTTTCCTTAAGAATAAGAATATGCATAAAAGATTGTTTGGAAAAATTTTAGATAAGAATCTGAAATCCTCCAAGTCGCTATAGATTTCTTAAATCTGGAGTTTAAGAAGCTATTAAGCATATATTGAAATTACCCAAAACGCAATTTTGTTCTCTATATTAGAAAATATTTCTTGGAGTTTGTAAAAATAGAAATTTGAGATTAATTGTATAAATGTATGATTTTATAGGAATGGATTGGTTTGATTGATGACACTTGCTGAATGTAAGATTGGTATATTTTTCGTCCTAAATCTCAAGTAAAACATGATCACCAATTAATTTCCATATTTCTAAGTACTTTCAATATCACTATGCCATTATAGGATAATAAATTTGGAGAATGTTAAATTTCTCTTTTAAAAATGAGGTCAATATAATAATATGAGAGCTATATAGATGCTTTATTTCTTGCATTAAAACAATATCTGAGGTCAGCTATGGCATAAGCTGCAATATCTCTAAATTTTTTTCCATATAAATTGAATTTGAAAAGAAATATTTGATATAATGTTTCTTGTAGAGAAAATCAGCTGACTTATATTTATACTCTTTGTATGGATTGAAATTATTGCAATTTTTAAAATATATGTCTTAACTACCTCTAACATAAAATCTCCACTGACTAAATGATTGCGCCAAATATGGAATCTTTAGTAATCTACCCAATCATGTCTATTTAGGCAATTATTTAGTATGAGCCTTTATCATCAAAGAATTTCTTAAGCATTATTTACATGCAAGCGCAATCTGTTCCATTCTGTCATAGTTTATTTGTAAATGCTTATGGAATCTATATAGCCAATAATTAGATTGTTATCGTTATAAATGCTTAAGATTATTTAATAAATATAGAAACATACAAAACCAAAGAATTTGCATATTAATTACCACTTAATTATAATTATTTTAATTAGATAATCCATTATTTTAATCTAAATTTCATAATGGCACATCACTGAATAATAAATTATCTTTCACCACGTATAAATGCAAGCGAAATTCATATTTATTCAATATCAATATGTTTTATAATTATAAGAAAGAATTTAACTTCTCGGTATACCACATATATAAATGAATCACAATAAAAATCGTGAAGGGCGCAAAAGAAACACAGACGTAAAGCTTAGATCTAAGAGAATCGAGACACTTGTCAAAAAGGCTGTAGAGTTAGCTATGCAGCATGAAGTTGACTTGCTACTTGTTGTATATTCCCCAGACACAAAATCTTGGATTGAATATTCATCTAAGGATGCTGGACAACTGTTCTTTGGCCTACAAGCTGCCAAAGAACACATGGACAAGGTTGAGACTTTCCACAATGACAAAATAAAAGCTCTTCTGAAGACTGACGCTAAAGAGACGAGTACTTCCCCGCCTCCTACGAAGCGCCTTAAGCAAGCAACTGACGAGTCACAGTTTTCCGAACCTACTGATAAAGTCAGGAAAGGACTGGATTCTGATGCAGGCACCTTGAGCACAAATGAGACTCTGCCGAAACTGTCTCGAATCAAAGGTAGCTCTACTAATACTAATTTAGAGCTATCTGAATCGACTGAATTAACTACGGTATCATTTAATTTTGCCGATATGATTACTAAACAAGATTCATCACAATTGCCAACGACTTTACTTGATTTGGATCCTGATGATTTCTTGTTTTAATAAAGTCCTCATTTTAAATAAAATTTAAACTACTGCAAAGACACAAAGTAAAGCTAACTTTAATTGACTATAGATTAAAAATAATAGATTTTTTTCAATTTTTTAAGAGGATAGATTGGGTGTTTTAATTTTGAATGAATAGAGATAAAAGGGAATCTTTGCGGATATGCTGAGAAACTAAAACTTGCTAGATGCTGATTTAATTATAGCTATATATACAAAATATAATGTCTTTCAGAATCTAGCTTAATTTTTTTAAATTTGAAACAAAAAGCCAGTAATTTACCATTTTGTGCCTTTAATCGCTTTTATTTTATATCAAATTTTATTTTACATAGAAAATCATTGCAATAAATAATATATGACTATTACTTAGTTGAGCTGAAAGAATCAAGTGCATCTTGCAGTTCTCTTTCTGCTTGTTCTCTAATTCTAAGCATTTTTTCTTTTCTACTCAAATATCCTCTGATTTCTTTATCATTTTCACTTAAATATTCAACCCTTATTCTAAACTCATCATTTGACCTTCTCAGCCTTTCATTTTCATTTTCAAATTCTACAAGTTTGCTTGATAGCACATAATTGTCATCTCTTAACTCTTTATTTGATTTTTGGAGTTTTGATATTTCTGTGTATCTTGCTTCTAAATCTGCATCTTTTTGGCTTAGCATTAAGCTGGTCTCTCTCAGCTGTTCTTCTAACCTCCTGTTATCTCTATCAATATTTTTTAACTCTTCACCCATTTCTCTAGCTTTCATCATTTCTCTTTCAGTACTTTGAGTCTTCAAAAACTGTTCATCCATCTGTGCCTGTAGCCTTCTAATTTCTTCTCGAAGCCCTTTTGCAGTTTCTTCTGATCTTTCATTAATCTGATGCATATGATGGAGTTCTTCTATGTACCCTTTAGTTTCATTCCTTAAATTTTCCAATTGTTGCTTTGATGTAAAAACCTCCTCATTTTTTTCTTTTAATTGTGTCCGAAGTTGATAAATTTCTGAACTGTCTTGATTTTTGCCATTATTTAGGTCTTCATTTTGCCTCTCCAAATACAGACATCGAGTATTTAATTCTTCTAATTGGAATAAAGCTTGATTTTTTTCTTTCGATAAAACTTCAATTTTAGCTAAAGCTTGTTCATAATCATCTAAAAGCTGTTCTTGCTCTTGCTGAAACAGCAGCATTTGCTCTTGAAGAAAACGCTGCTCACCTGCTGCTTTACTATTAGCAGTTGTAGCTTGTTTTAGCTCTTCTTTAAGCTTGCTTAAGTTTTGGTCTTTAATATCGTTTAGCTCTCTGATTGCAATTAATTCTGCTTGTAATTCTTGGGCTTCTACAACTTTATCGCATATTTCTGATTTTAATTGTTGATTTTCCCGGTTCAATACATTTAATTTGGTTTGCAGCTCAGTTATTGGGCTTAACTGAGTTGTCCTTGTCAAAGGCTTGTCAATGTTTTTAAACTCGCTTTGCTGGTTTTCTTCTTGAGAGTATGATTTAAATGTTTTTGACATATATAAAATATTAATTATCAGCTTTATTCATAATTCCCAAAAATTCATTAAAAGTCACTTCAAGTTTGCGTTTTTCTTTGGATCCTTTTGAGCCTTTTTGAGCTACTCTTATCATTTTTTCGATTTCTTCTTCACTCATGTCTTCTCCTAGCTCACTTATAACTTTTTGTAAACTTTCTTTTGTAATGACTCCGTTGCTGTCTAAATCAAGCATTGCAAAAGCTCGCTCAATGTCTTCAGGGGTATCTGGCTCACTTACTTTATTGATTATAATGTCAAGAAACTCATGAAAATCAATTCTACCTGTTTGAGTTGCAGTCCCAACTAGCTGCTCTATTTCTTCTTTGGATGGGTCAAATCCTAAAGCACGCAAAGCAACTCTAAGCTCTTTTCCTTCAATTGTGCCAGCGCCTGAAATATCGAATAAATCAAAAGCTTCTTTTATGTCTTTTGTATGCTCATGACTAAGCTCTTCACGCCTGCTCGCTTTTTTCTTTGCCGGTTTTCTAGCAGAAGCTGTCCTGACTCTTACACTTTTCATTTAAATTATTTGAATTTTTATTAATCATTATATTCAGGATAGCTTATATCTTGTAAAGCGCCTTCTTCGGTTGGGGATAAGTTTTTAGACTCAAAAATTTTTTGGAGAATTGCTTCTTCCTCTTCTAAGATTTTGGCTTTTTTCTCGTCTTCAGTATATATTTTTTCATAATTAATCATTGGCTCTAAAATTGACTCTTTGATTTCTTCCATTACAGTAGCTTCAGCTGAGCCCATTACTGAGTTAATTCTTGATTTTTCTTCAGCAAGCTTTTTTAATTTGGCTTTTAAAGTTTTAACTGGCATATCGAGCTCAAGGTATTTTATTAGCGCATTAAAAGTTTTTGCACTTAGCATATTTGGACCTTGAGCAGCTTGCTGATTTAATTTAATTCTTGCATGTGAAGCTATATGAGCTAATGCTTGTTTAAATTCGTCAACTGTAATTATTGGAGGAATTCCAGGTGGAAATGTTTTCTGTTTCGTCAAATGTTTGAAGATTATTTGATGATCATCACCTGTGACGAGACCTGGGAATATTCTGAATTGCAGACAAAACTTATTGAAGACTTGGAAAGTCATAGAATTGAACATTGATGTCGCATCTTGCTCTATCTTAGCTGATCCTTGCTTACAGTAAAACGAATAAACTGCATCAATCTGCTGAGAAAATCTATCAATTATTTCATTATAATCTTTGTCATGCAACAAAGTACTGATTTCTTGCTTAGTTTGATTACTTTTTTCTGAGCTTTGTTTTGCATTTTTTAATATCTTTGCTGTTGTTTTTTGTTTTAAAATTTTTTCTTGCTGCTCTTTCAGCTCTTTAGTTATATCTGCCATTTTTATCTCTCTCCCTTTCGATTCTTTCTCTCTAATTGCATGCTGTAATCTTTCTGCATTTCTTCTCTTTGCTTCTTCAAATTTTTTCCTATTTTTTTCCTCTTCTTTTTGTTTTTTTATTATTTCTTCTGGGTCAGGGAGCTTAATCTGCTGATCTTTTTTCACTTCTACAACTTCTTTCGCTACACTAAGCCTTTCTTCTCTTTCTTTTCTTTCCCTTTCCATTTTTTTCCGCTTTTTTTCTTCTTCCCTTGCCTTTTCTATTTTCCGTTTTTCTTCATCAATTTTCAGTTTTTCTTGTCTTTCTGCTTTGGCTCTTGCAATTTCTTCTAGCAGCATTTGTTGCCTCATTTTTCTTTTCTTTTCCATCTCTTGCTTCTTTTTTTCTTCAGCTTCTTTTTCGCGTTCTTTTTTTAGCTCGAATTTTTCTTCGAGTTTATTAGGGGTTACTTCTACCCTATTTAAAAACTTTCTAGATTTCATATGAAGGGTATGTAAAATATTTTCGAGGACTATCGCACATTGCTCATATGTGTCTTTTTGACCGGCTGGAGCTTTGGCTATTTCGAATTTCAAAAGGGGAGATAATTTGGCTTGCTTTGGGATTATTGAAGGTTGAGCTTGGATAGTTGGCAGCTTATCTTTGGATTTTATATTTTCTGAAGGTGCTGATAAAGTCACTTCTGGGGGTTTTGGGGCTATTCCTTTGGCACGATAATAAGTTCGGAATTTTACAAGAGGCTCTATTATGTGTACTCCAAATGTTTTCTCTAACACCCCGTCTAATATTTCTAAAGAAATCAGTTTAGGTTCAGGAATTTTCAGCATACTTGGTATCACGTATGCGATATCAATTTCTTTGTCTTGAATCTTTTTGTAGCCTTCAGGTAAAGGTGTATCTGGGTTCGCTCGAAGCAGCTTATTTAATTTTTTGACAACATCTTTATCGCCAGTTCCTGGATCAGGGTCATCATACATTTCAGTTGAAAATCCTTTTTCTTTCATATCGTCTCTCATAAAATCTAGCAACGTTTGGATTGGGATTATTGCTGGCAAGTGGCTAAAATCATGAGGATTCCTTGAATATATAAACCAAGCAATTTGGCAAAATAATCCTTTAAACCCATCATAGTCAACGTTTGTTAAATCATTTTGTTTGACTATTTTCAAAAGATAAGTTTTCATGATAGTTTTTAGTTCTTCTTTTGTAAGCAATTTTGGAATGACATTATGATCAATTAAAACTTTAATCATTTCTGCTTCAGTTAATTTCGATTTTCTGTCTGCTAAATAATCAAAAGAAGATACAGCTCCATTTTTTCTTGCATGCCCAGTTCCAGAATATTTAGTGAAAAGTATTTTAAATACTCTCGAATACTTTTTCAATAGTAAATCTATAGCTTCTTGTTCGTCTGACTCAGCAGAGCTGAATTCTTTTAATGTAATTTCATCTGGAGGTGCTATGTATTTAGTAGCAACTCCTTCTTCATACATTGAAATATCGTTAGCATCTCGATGTCTCCCTTGTTCAACTTTTCTTATTTCAAGCTGTTTTTGTAACTTTTTTCTATTCTGTTCTAATGCTTTTTGTTTTTTTTCCTCGTCTTCTTTAGCTTTAAGTTCTTTTTCTAGTCTTTTTTTCTTTGCTTTTTCTATATCAGAAAAAGCTCTATCTCATGGAAACCCCCCCTTTTTTTCTTTATTTCCTTGTCCTTCTGAGCTTCTTTCTTCTACAGGCACAATTTGATAGTTTTCAGAGCCTTTGGCATCTTCGTCTTCACCTTCTTCTTCATGTGGGACAATAAGTTCTGCATTTTCTTGGTCAAATGATTTAACTAGCTGTTCCGGCTCTCCAAAAAGGCTTAAAACTTCAAGAATGCTTTTACAATTCAACCCGAGAACTTGGAAAAAGGCATAATTTGTCTGCAATAAAAGATTTTTAAGCTTCTCATTTAAGGTTTCTTGCCATTGTTGAATAATTCAACTTATCATGTCTAATATCAAATTTCTCTGCTGTCTAAGCTCGTCCATTTGTGCTTCAGAAATCGAGTGTTTATTTTTTGGGTTTCCTTGTTTTACTTGATAATTCTGCTGTTCACATGTTAATACCAAATTCAGAGAATATCGAGAAAACATATATAAATAATCCTGCATAGCTTCAGTTTCAACAAATCGATCAGCTAAATAAGTAAATGGCACTCCACAAGCTCGGGACCGTATTAAATCATTTAAATATGTTTTCCCTACAATATCAATAAGCTGGATTGCGTGCTTTACAGTCAAACTTGGGTGCTGCGAAAGCGCCACTAAAAAATCAAAATCAAAAACGTCTAAATGGACCTCGCTCAGCTGAAGTCTTTTGACAAGCGGCTCCAATAAAACTCCTACCGGTATTGACCCAATTGTTTTATAAGTCATCCTGAAATTGCATTCTAAATATTCTCTCATTTCATTATGTGAGTAATTTTCTACAAGCAAAAATGTGAGGGTTCTATACACAATTGGGGCGTAATTGCTTTTTTCTCCAGCAAAAAATTCAAGTAAGAGAAACAGCATGCCGACAGCCATATTTTGAAGAGCCTTGCTTTCATCCCTACATGTTCTATTTAATAATGATAAGACTGCATTGACTAGAATTTCATTACTCGATATTTTTGAAAAAAACTCTGTCAATAAATGCAGTAAAAAATACAATGCACAGCTTCTTGTCCCAGGGTCGTGGTTTTGCCCAGACTCCGCTTCTCTCATCCCTAGTTCTAGTCAATATCCTATAACTCCAGAATCTGCAATTTCATCATATGCAGTTTGGCTTTCTGAAAGCAGAGGTAAAAAATCATTCATTAAATTTAAATACTCTTTTGAGTCTGGAATGGAATTTCTTAAATGCAAAGTAAATAATTCCACATAGTTCTGCTGGCCAATCTGCAGCAAAAATTCAACTAAATTTGGAAAAATTGCATTCCCATGTCTTTTTAAGCTTTTAAGGCACAATTCAATGCAGGAAGTGTCACTAATGAACCAATTCCAAGCTTCTTTTAACGAGTCATTTTCAGCAAGCTCGAGACATAGCTTGGAGTATACCCTATAAGTCCATTGGGAAGCTTCCATTTCTTTAGAAATCAGCCCAGGTTTAAAAGCAGATAACACAAAATTCATTGAGCCTCCAGAAATTTCATTTTGGATAAGTCCATGTAATCTTTCGGTATTTGAATATATATCTTGAAGCCATATAATCACAGGCTCAAAGTCTCCTTTTAGCCCTTTTGCTACAATATGAGCTAAATATTTATAGCCTTGAGTAAGTAGTCCAGCCGCTTGTTTAGGAGTGATATTAAAATTGTGACAAAATGAGAGAATAAAAAACTCCAAACAAGTGTCAGCTTCAAATAAAGGCTTACTTGAGTCAATTGAGTCAATGATTACGCCTCCTTCTGAAGTTGTGATAGCTTTTTTATACACTTGTGTAGGCTGCGGGGTAGGATTTACAGCTTGTGGCTTGGCAGCTTGATAAATTTGTTCAAGGACTTCAGTAATCATTTCTCGGTCTCCAGCAACAATTAAGCTTTTTGTGTCAGGATCGATAGTGACACCTAAAAGTTGAAGAGCTTGGGCAATGATATTTCAGTTATAGAGTTTAGCTGAAAGGTTTGTTACTGGCTTGAGAGTGTTTAATTCAGGGATAGGTGTTGTAAGTCTCTCAAAGTTATTCTATATTGCAGTTACTTTTATTTGATTTAAGTGTTTAACGAGAAGTGTTACACAGTCTCCGGACTCCAAGCTTTCTACAACTTCTTCAGGAAGGGAATAACGGTCAGATTCAGCGTTATCGCTATAAGGTATAATTCCAAGTGTTTGAAGTCAATTGTAAAGATGTTCAGGCAAATCCATATTTAATTAGATTAAATGTAAATTTATAGTTTATTTGGTGTTTCAAACAAAAGCATGATCTGCTTATGTATATCTACAAGCTTACCCAGTTTATTTTCAATATCTTGTACTGCTGAATTTAGCTCTAATAAGTCCCTGTTTTTGTTAGAGTTCATAGTCAAAATTTCTGATTTTTTTTCTTTAAAAAGATCTGCATATCGATAGAGTTTTTCTAAAGCTTTTTCTGTAAGAAAACTTTTAGAACCATGCTTTATTTTTGATAAATAATAAGAGAAACCTCCACATATTAGCATAGCTGCAGCATCAGCTTTTTGTATGTTCACAAAGACAGTTTCTTGCTTATCATTCATACTAATTTTATTTCATAGTGTAAGTAAAGTCAAGGTATAAATGATTGACCCGATAAGAAAACAAATCGCAAGAATGCATTGAGATAATAAAGATGCTGGAACAAAAGTTGTGAAACCCTCCCCTATTAAAAATGTCGTACATACCCAAAACGCATTTGTTACGTCTTGAAAATCTTGGCCTGTAAGGTCGTCGAATGGTCTTTCAAAAATCCTGAGAATAAGTCCTAGGACTATGAGAGCTGGAACTGTCATACAGATTATGATAACACTAAGAGGATATTTCGCAATTATACATTTAAATGAGAACCTTGCATTAGCACTTGTCCTATAAAACGTACAGTATCTTCTAGCTAAGTGATCTTTATATATCGTATAATTCGAAAGCGCTTTAAATAAGAATAAGATTCGTATAAAAATCAAAGCGTACATTAATTCATCTAATGTATAGCAAGCATGCAAGTCTTGAAATTGTCATCGCATTGGGATAATAATATTTCCATTTAAATAAGGATAAGGAAACATACAAAGGCTTGCAATTTCTATAATCCTTGCAATTTTTGTGGACTGTTTTTCGTTCACAGCAAGGGTAGAGAAATATGGTCGTGTCCTGCTTTTATTAAGTATTTTTTCTGTTTCTCTTTGGTAATCGATCCAGATTTCTTTCTGGGAGTGCTTAAGAAACAAAAATATCATAGCTATCAAGCTAGAAAAAAGCGTAATTACCTTATGAATATTTTGGGTGTGTTCTTGGTGGCAATTATAATGATTTCTGGATGAAGAGTATGATGTTTCATAATCAATGATAGATGTAACAACACCAATGTTTGCGAAAATTGCAAAGGCTAATTCACATTGTCGATACCTATTGAATAGTTCTTGGGATATTCCTAATCTATTGCTTGTCTTATTAGTTACAAAGGTAACTCTCAATGATGTAAGCATTCTTCTCATTTTTATTATTTAAATATCACGTTTTTGTCAGTTTGAGTTTTTAAAGAGTAGTGTCTCCCATAATTTGGCGACTAATTATTTATACATCAGATTAGCCAATAATTTTTCATTTTGCTTTGTTTCCTTCATTTTTATAAATTAAGTATTTAATAATAGAAAAGAGAAGTATCTCCTTTTTCCTTCAAAGTTTTCTATATTATGAAAAATAGGCAATTTTCTCTTTATATTACTCAAATATCTTATAAGTAAAACTATGAAACTATTTGATTTTAACATTTTAAATAAAAATTCTCATTTTTTTCATAGAAAAGCATTAATTAAATTTTAATGATCCAACAGTATCCCTTCTCGGTTCTCTCATAGGAGGAGCAGCGTTTATTATACGCTTGCCATATTCAGTAGTGGCCAGTCCAGCATCATTAAGCATGCTTGAAATCCTATATCTCATATCTTTCATTAAATTTTCTGCAGTAAATCCAGTTTGTGGGAATAATTTGACCTGGTCAGCTTTATCATATTTTACAAACTTGGCTTCTTTTGATTTCGTATTCTTTTGAACTCTTTCTCTGTCTAATTCAACCTGTGGTATATGTGAATAAGCTTGAACTGCAGCTTCAATTCTTTGGTTATCAATAATTTGCTCAATCCTTTTCTGTTCTTTTTTATCTTGTATTTCTTGCTGCTTTATTTTTGCTTTAACTTGTCTTTCATTTACTTTTGGCTTGTTTTTAATAATTAAATCTTTCTGCTTTGAGTTTTCTTGGATTTCTTTTTGGACTTTAAGACTTTTCTCCTGACTTGCAATTTTCATTTTTTTTTCTTTGTATTCACCAGCTTGCTTTTTTATTTTTTCTTGATGAATTTTGCTGCTTTCTATTTTTTTTTGATTTTCTTCAAGCTCTTTTTGCTTTAATTCCTGCTCCTTTCTCTGTTTTTCTTCAAGTTTCTGTAAGTATTCAGGTCTTTTTTCGTCAATCTCTTTTCCTAGTCTATCAAGCTGCTTTTGTTGTTTTACAAATTCTAATTCTTTATTAAATCTTTCTATTGCTGTATCCATAATGCTTGCCAGCATATTTTCTGCAGCTTCTTTTAAAGCCACCCTATGCCTTATTCAGTCTTTTAAAATATTTTTCCTATGCTTTTTATTCCATCTAATTTTTTCTACGACTCTGTCATGATTTTCAAGTTCCTGCCTTGAAAGTGTAGGGAAATGAAATTTGAGCATTTCCATATATCTTTCACGTGGTTTGCCATTTTCTATATATTGTTTATAAACAGCCATAAATCTTTCATGAGAATCTTGAGGCCAATTCTGTATAGCTTCTTCTATTTGTTGAAGTTGGAACTCAAAGGTTTCATTAACAATTGCTAAAGCTTTTGAGTATTCAGATTTTATTGATTCTGTGTTAACTCTATATAAAAGATACCCTGGAACTCCAATAGGAATAGAATCTAAAAATTGGTCAGGCTCTGGGAATTCTTCATCAATCTGCAGATTTGGAATTTCTATATCATTTTGGGATTCTTTTAGATATTCGCTTCTTTCCTTAAAATGAGCATTAATTTCTTCTAAAAATTGCCTCACTGTTTCTATCCTATCTTTCCAAATTTTCCTTGCTTCTATACTTTTCCCTTGGTTTTTTAACGCCAAAATGTGATTTCATTGGATTTTTAAACTTTCAAGAATTTCTTTGCACCCTGATATTTCAGTCCTTATTCCATCCGAAAACTCATCTCTTTCAGCGCTCAATCCTTTTTCTTCTTCAATAATCGTTTTTAAGCCTTTTTCTTCAATAAATAATCCTAGATCAGCTTCTAAAGCAGCTCTTCTTTGCTTTAAAGTTTGCATATGATGCAATAGCTCAAACTTATGATGCTTCACTGACGAATCCTTTTTTCTCTGCACAGTAACCGAATTTAACTACATAATTTTTGCCTTTGCAAGAAAAGCAGCAGACTCTTGCTCCTGAGCTAAATAATCTTTCTTTTTAGACATTATTTACGTTTAAATGTTATATACGAATTCGTATTTATTGGTGGCAATTTTACTGTTCTACGATATTCTATAGGATTTTGAGCTGGCCCTCTCATAAAGCTACGGTATGGATAAAATAGCACCGTAGGGGATTCGCCTTGGACTGATTTTATGAAGTAAATTTTGTTGTCCTCTTTATAGTAAACAAGAGGGTAAACTGTTTCTAGTTGGTCAGGGAAGCTTTCAATCTCATATATTCTGAACATTTCGTCCTGGGCTTGTGAAAGGGTATTCCCCAGCTGAGTTTCTGTGACGTCAAAAATAAAGACTGATCTTGAAAAACGGCCACCAAGTATGGCGATTTTTTGGTAGTTTACAGGATATATCCCAGAATGGAGACAAGGCACTGGGAGAAGAATTTGTAAAGTTTCTCATCGGTCTTCTCTAAAAATGTAGCGCTCTATTGATCTTCCTACAAGTTCTTGAGGGTAGCCACCAATTACGTACATGTATTCTTCACCTTGAAGCAGAGAAGCGACTGGCTCAAACCGTCCATGAATCATAGGAGAAAAATGGGTTCAGGTATTGTCTGTGATTGAATATTTTTCACAAGTGTTGTAACTGTATTTTCCACCCATTACATATAAGTAATTTTGCCTATAGACGACAGCTGGTCCTTCTCTTCTTTCAAGCATGGAAGCTTGTCTGGAGAGCTCTCTAGTTTCTGAAGCAAAATAAAATACGTCTGCTTTGGTGCTGCTTAGTTCATGTCCTACTCCTCCAATGATATAAAAACTTCCGTCAGGGACATAAACCAATCTGCAGCCTCAATTAAAATTTCACGAGGATGGCTCATTTCTTAAAAATTCTTCTAAATTGCTGATTTTAACACAAGTTCATCTTTCCAAAGGTATGTCATATCTATAAATATTTCTATTATATCACTCAATTCAATACATATATCTTGAATCCCCAAACGTCGCTTTGGTACTATCCCAACCTTCCCCAAATGCTTTTGCATAATCAGACAGGAGCAAATCCAGCTCAGGATGTGTCGCAATTTCTTTAATATTCACAAGTGTCCTTATTACTGCATCAATTCGTGTCCCTTGATTAAACCTGTAAGAATTTGTGCAAGTATGATGGATTCCTTGTATTCTTCAATCAGTTGTAAAAATCGGCATACCAGGAGATATGTAATTCCCTGCAGTGTAGCTAAATACGTCATTATCTATATGAGTAACTATTCTTGGGACTGTTCCTGAGTTTAAATAAGCAATCCCATCTCCATCTTTTAGCTGAAAAGCTTCACGTATTTCTAATGGAAGTCTAGGCTTTATACTTTCTTCGCTCAGCATAAACCCCACAATTGTAAAATTCAGCCCTCGGTTGGTATAGAAGAAACGGCCAGCATCAAAATGGTGAGCTTCATATAAATTGTCTGTAAACCTCGCAAAGCATCGGGTTGCTACTTCTTCGTCAGGAATGACTGAATGAGCAGTCATTGCTAGGGTTTTTGTTATTAAAAATCCCATTCCTAATGGGTGACCATAGCCAGTTTTTGTAGCATAAGCATACCCAACGCCATATATTTCAAAAACTGCGTCAATTGCATAGACTGGTTTTCTAATAGAAACTTCATCATAAATATTAGAATTTATTGTTCTGGAATAATTTCTTGCTGTATCTTGTGGAGATGACAATTCTGGTAACCGTGGCATGCTTTTAGCTAAATGAAGCTCTGTATTAGAAGTATAAGCAGAATTATTATATTTTTCTTCACGAGTTTCTTTAATAAAGTCTTTTTTGCCTTCTAATGAGGAAAAAAAATTGACTGGAGTTATTTTGCTTTGGCTAGAATTTCTTTGGATTTTATTGTGAGTAACTGGACTGTAGGAAGACGGATAAGGATTGGAAATTTGGATTTTTGGTTCTTCTAATCATCTATGTTTAGGCTTTGGGCTTAAAGATGTAGAGTTACTTTGGGATAAGTATTTGTAGGGGTGTGAATATTCTCGCTGCATAAAACCTCGATTTGTATACATTATTTTTATTAATTATAAATTATTTATTTTTTTGAATTTTACTTACAAAAATTTGGTGTTAAGTGGTTTATATGTAATTATCTTATAAGAGTTTTTAAAAACAGCTGGTAAATAATGCTTAGAATCTATACCTCTTTTTTAAAAAATCATACAATAATATTTAAATTTAAAATATTAAATTCTTGATAACAAAAGACTAATTCCTTTATCAACAGCCAATTCCTATAAATCTTCTAGGTGAAACCCATTAATTATAAAGAATTATTTAAATATAAATGAACTGTGAAGCTTGCCAAACTGCAACAAGTTCTGTATACTGTTTAGGCTGTAAAAAGCATTTTTGCATATCATGTGAAACAAATCGTCATCCTTCTACACATACCACAGTGCCCTCTCAATCCCAAATTAAATGTAAAGATCATGAAGAGCCATTTACAATGTTTTGTGAAACTTGTTCCCTAATGCTCTGCTCTCTCTGTATCCCTACTCATCACTCTGCTTATCATCAACTAAAACCTCTTATAGAAGTTTACCGAATACAAAGCAGCCAATTGCAAGCCCTTTTATCACAACGAGGATATTCAAAAAAGAAACTCCTCGAACTCCGCATAGAAGAAAGAAACAGAAATATCGGAGAACTCAGCAAAGCTTGTGGATTAATCGAAAACGAGCTAAATGAAACACATTCTAGCATGCTCAGAAGATTAGAACTATATACAGCCCCTGCAGTTTCCCAATTATCAAAAGAGCAAGCTTCAGTCCATGCAGATGTAGAAATTATGGAGCAAGCTTTAGAATTAGTCAAAGGGAATGATATGATTTTATTTTTACAAAATTACAAAAAATTGATTAATGATCTAGTTATGTTGGCTAATAAACAGCTACCGCCTGAAAGCGAATTTGATGTATCGAGTATACCTACAGAACTATTGGAGTGGAGAAATAGGTCAAGGGCGCTGCAGAGGCTTGAAACTTTGAATCAGGCGAAAAATGAAATTCTCTGAGATATTATGGCCGGGGAAATGAGAAATTCAGAAGGGACTGTAAAAAGAGAAATTCTGCAATGATCGAGGCTGACTGATAAATACCTTGATAGGCTTTCTAATATGCAGCTGTTTTGCTATTTTTGTAAGGTTCCTATTGATGAAACTAATGTTAATACGTTCTGCAGGATGAACCAAAGAGACCATTCTGCGCCTTTTTTTGCGAAAGACCCTCATATACCTCCGAAGCATTTAGGGACTGGATTTCATTATTTTGTAAAAGCACAGGATATAAAACAAGGGTATAATTAGCAAGTTTAGTTTCATATATAAATGAAAATCGCTATATTTAACTAATAATTTCATTTTCTATATAAATTTTAATGCAAATTTTTAAAAATAATTTATAAGAAAATTTAAAAATTTTTTAAGATTGATTTAAAGAAGGCTCTTTGAATCGTGCAAGAATGGCATAACATAAGACATAATTAATACCATAATAGGAGAAACTTGATATCGGTAGTTTTAAAATAATATGGCATCTTTCTTAAATGGAAATTTGCTCAGAAAATCTAGTAAAATGTTATAAAATTATCAAATCTATAAAATTTATTATCTATATTCTTTCTGTTTGGTGAAAAAATTTCTGCACATTGTATGATATGCGTTTCCAGATAATTCAAAATAATATGTTTTGGCTTCTAATATCAGTAGCATTTGCTTTGGAAAATTCCACTCATGTTTACGAAAGTGCGACAAATCTCTGCAAGAAAATGCAAATTTGCTATCAAAATATTCCTATTCCCGTTTCTCAGTCACTCCTACAGCTCTCAGTTCAAATCAAATTGACTGATCTAGATGAGGATTTAACTGAGTATCCAACTCCAAAGCCAGTTGTTTACATAAGGTTTGATGCAGTTCCAGATGAGGAATTCTATGATTATAAATTCGAGCTCAAAAGCAGTGAAGATTGGAAATCTAAAATAGATATTCCATACCCCAAAAAGGCTAATTATTTTGTGTTAAGATTAGATGGAGGCTTATTAGATCAAAGCCATCTAATGCCAGCTTATACAGTTTATGGATGGAGCTATAAGATAAAGACGTGGGCTTATTACTGTGAATCGCAGTTTGCCACCTCGTCTCAATATTTATTAAGCGGGTTTTATTCTCAGCAAGAACCACAGTGTGATATTGAAGTTCTAAACACTCAGAGTGGTACTATTAGTGTGCCTACTCAGCCAATCATATATGAAGTGCCATCTGGGTCTGAATCTTTAATAATAAGTGTCTCAGGCGTCGTCAGTAGCTTAAATTTGACGGCAAGCCCAGACAATTTCATATTTGTAAATTCTTTGAATGAAAATTATTCATGGACATTTACTGAGCCAGGGCGAATTATTATCCAAAGCCCTAGACCTGGCTTTTGGCATCTTCTGTTCTTTTCTGCAAATGATACATCTTTTAGCTATGAAATTGACATACTAGATTATGAGTGAGATAAAGATGGAAATATGGTGATTGGCAATAGCCTAGCTTACCAAGACTCAGTGAAAAGCTATACTACTCTTTCAGATGGTGATATTAAGATGGATTTCACTGGGAGCTTTAATTCTGAGTCAGATGTACAGTATCATAGATTTATGGTGCTACCTGATCATACTGATGAAAGATTTGGAGCAAAGCTGAGAATATATAACAGTACTTTAGATGAAAATACAATTTACAATCTATTAAATGAAGATTTTGAAATCAAAATCCAGCTTGGAAGTCCTCCAACCAATACAAGCTCATATCTATCATTCACTAACTGCAAAACCTCTGACGTTTACTGTAAAGTTATAAAAGAATCCTCAGGAATTTCAATTGTAATAGAATTTCGATACTTGAAAAAAGGTATGAATTATGCCTCTTTCAAATTCAACTCACTTGCCTCTATAAACTCTCCTATATATTACCAACTTGGCATATTCCGCACTAAAGTAGGCGACAATATCTGCCACTCAGAGTATTATTACTTATATAACGAAATCGTATATACCTGCTATTGTATGAGAAACACTGCAGGTCCTTACTGTGAAAAAACAGCTTTTAGTGATACCATTTATGATCTTGGGTTAACTTTTCTAATCACCTCAAATCTTGCAATGATACCAGCATTGGTTGTTGGCTTTATTTATTTATACTATGGAGAAATTGCTGTATATGGCTCAAATATGATCGCAAGCATGATCTACCATACCTGTGACTGGCAATATTACTGTTTCAATTTCGAACCTATGACACTTCTATTGGTTGATTTTTTATTGAGCTATATGAGTATTATGGTCTGCTTGGTTCATATCTCAAGACTAAAAAATCCAAATGTAAAAACAGCTGCTTATGTATTTTTATTTGTGCTATTACTATATATTGGGCTTAATACAGCTTTTCGTGGGACACTAGTCACATTTATGGTAAAAAATATGTAGCCTCCATTGATTGCTGGGCTGATTCCAATATCTAGATATATCTATATAATTATGATGCTTTCGAAGCGAAAAGAAAATAAATGTTGGAGTTGGCATCAAGTTAAGTGGTTTTTTGTTACAAGCAAGCTTATTAATTTGAAATGGGCACTGGCTGCTATTGTGAGCTTTGCTCTTGCTTTAACAAGCCGATTTCTTGAATTAAATGACAATTATTACATCGTATATTTTATTTAGACTCACTCCTGCTGGCACATTTTTGTAATGCTGACTCCATTTTTTGTATTTTTTGTGTTCCCACGAGACCAAAAAGATTTCGAGATTGAAAGATCAAGCACATCTGAGCTGATCTCTCTCGAAAGTTATGCTCCTCTGAAGTCTATTAATTAGTGTTAATACCTTATTTCTTTCATAATTATTTAATGGAAAAAAATCATAAAGAATTATAGAGGATATGTCATATATCAACGAACCACAAAATTCAAATATGAATCGGACTGGGGCGCATTTTTCTACTAATAGTTTATATGAAGATGCTTTGAAAGCTAGAACTCCGTCGCCTGGGAGAGATTATTCAGATTTATTGCATGATACATCTTCAAATAAGTGATATCCAGAACTTGGTGAATCTGATGAAGAAAGTGATAAAGAATCTCCCAGCGGATCTCCTAATAGATCTCCTAATAGATTTGGTGAAAAAGACATTGAAATTAGGATAAAACTTCTGGAAAAACAAGTTAGGGAACTTGAGGTAGAACTTTCAAAATCTAAATCTGAGTCTAAATTTGCCCATGCTCAACTAGATATAATCAAAAGAGAAAAAGAATTACATGTCTCTCAGCATGCTAAAGAAAAATTGAATTGGGAAAGAGATATGAGAGAGCTGCAAGAAAGGCTTATACAAGAAAGAAAACAATTTAATGATGAAGCCTCTGATATTAATAAACAACTCCAAGAAATGCAGATTAGCTTTAGAACACTAAAAGCAAAAAAAGAGCAACAAGCTGAAGCATTTAAAAATAAGATAAGAGAAGATGAAGAAAGGTTTATGCAGGTCGTCAGAGAAAAAGACAAAAAAATAGAAAAATTGATACAACAAATAGAAGATTTAACGCAGCAGCCTAGAATCAGAGCTGCTAAAAGCGAAGATAAATTAAAGATTGAAACTAAGAAAAAAAAACCAGTTAAAAAAATATTAAAACCAGTTCAACCTTTAAGCCCATCACGTACAAGAGGAAATGGAAAACAAAAATATATATCAGAAATAAGCCACATGATTGTTGCTTTAGAAAAAGAGCAAGCAGAATTAAAGCAAAAAGTAAAAGATATTGAATATGAATCAGGAATGGAAAGAGATAAGAGAAAACTGAAAGAACTTATTAAGAGAAACGAAGAAAGACTAAATGAAGCAATTGCAATACAAGAAGAAATGGTGAAAGTCAAGTTTCTGAGCGCAGACCTAGATTATTAGTAAATTAAATAATAGACTTTTATTATATGATAAACAGGGAACTGTTGAAAAATTTCATGCAAGTTGCATAATTTCATTATTTAATGCATTTATAATGCTAGGGAAAGAATTACTAGATACAATTGATGAAGAAGAGTATGGAGATCAAGAAGGAAATGGAAATGTGGCTTCTTCAGTCTATTCTACAGCTTCAACACCAGTAACTAAAGATGCAACAAGTCCTTCTGAAGAATCCAAAGAATATTCAAAAAGCTCTCA
Source organism: Blepharisma japonicum (assembly GCA_949751835.1). Classification (NCBI taxonomy): domain Eukaryota; phylum Ciliophora; class Heterotrichea; order Heterotrichida; family Blepharismidae; genus Blepharisma; species Blepharisma japonicum. The sequence goes on along the minus strand of CATKHK010000005.1, from coordinate 71,233 downwards.
AAACTCAATGGATATTGATGAGAACTGAAACCTCAATCCTAAAGCAAACATAGACTTATGAGAAGCAGTAGAACGAAATGATATCATCAGGATCAAAGAGCTGCTTGATAAATCTCGATATGGAGAAATGGTAGCCCAGCCAAATGCTAGAGGCTTAAACGATTGAACTTCTCTTCATCTTGCTTCCTCCTACGGCTTCTTGGAAGCGTCAGAAATTTTAATTTCAGTTGGAAACAAAACCAATATAGATGCTCTCACAAGTATGAATCGCACCCCTTTACATTTAGCAGCACTTCATGGTCATCTTGGTGTAGTAAAACTATTAATTCAAAAAGGAGCCAATATAAATGCAAAAGACAGTGATAGCAGCACTCCTATTCATTATGCTGCCATACATGGGGATATCGAAATCGTTTCATGGCTGCTTAAATCTGACCCAGACATAACTATCGCTGATTATTTAGATAGAACTCCAGCAGACGTATCTCCCAGTATTGAAATTTATTCAGAATTTTCATCTTATTGTAAAAAGCTTGGGATCCCAATTCCTAGCTCACAATATACAAGAACTCCTTTTTATAGTGTTCTTCTGCACAACTCCAGAGATGACCAAATCAATAGAATGCTCGCAAAATGCACAAAAAAACCAGGAGCGAGGGATTTAAATATTTTTAATGAAAGACCTAAACTGCTAGTAAGACCTGAAAAGAAAAAAATTTCTATGACACCTCCTAAGCTTGTACTGCCACCTTCAAAGGTTGGACCTCATGATTTTCGTGGACTGATGCAGCTAGGCAAAGGGAGCTTTGGAGAAGTATATTTAGTTGAGAAAAAAGACACACAAGAAGTCTTCGCATTAAAAGTTCTGAGGAAGGAAAAAGTTTTTGGAAGCAATCTTGTAAGATATGCATTTACCGAGAGAAATATTTTGCTTAAATTAAACCACCCTTTTATTGTGAAGCTGAATTATTCATTCCAAACTCCTGAAAAATTAGTATTGGTGATGGACTTCTGCCCAGGAGGAGATTTAGGGATGTATTTGAATAGGGAGAAGAAATTTAATGAAGACAAAGCTAGATTTTATATCGCCGAAATTTTATTGGCACTCGAAGAGCTTCATAAGCACGAAATTCTTTTTCGGGATTTGAAACCTGGAAATGTCGTGCTTGATAAAGATGGCCATGCAAGACTAACTGATTTTGGGCTTTCAAAAGAAGGGGTAACTGATGGGCAGCTAAATAAATCATTTTGTGGATCAGTCGCTTATTTAGCGCCAGAAATGCTGAGAAGGGCTGGACATACACGCTCAGTAGATTGATATTTATTAGGAGTTCTCCTTTATGAGATGCTTACAGGGTCTCCTCCTTATTATTCTCACAACCGAGAAGAGTTATTTAACAATATTCAAAGAGGAAAACTAAGGCTACCTAAAACTATGTCAGAAAATTCAAAATTACTGATAAAGCAGCTGCTGAACCGTGACCCAAGTAAAAGATTAGGGGCATCTAAGCGAGATGCTGACGAGATAAAAGAACATCCTTTCTTTGAAGGCTTAGATTGGACTGCTTTAATTGAAAAAACTATACCAGCTCCTCCAATACACCAATCAAAAAGAATGTATAGAGACATCACAACTGAAAGAATGTTTGGAAAACTAGAAGAAGATGAAACACCTGCACAAAGACTTGATGGCTGGTCCTTTATGACTCCTAGTTAATTCTAATTAAAGTTCTGCTTATACATAATTTTTTTATATTAATAAATATTTTGTGATTATTTAGTTTAGAAAATTATCTATTTATAAGTTGATTTAATTATGGAAAACAAAGGATATAGTGCCAATCTTCTTGAGTTAGATATAAGTGACGATAAGCCAACAGAGTCTCTAAACGAAGACGCAGAACAAGAAAGAATCCATGATTTCGAAGAATACCTAAAATACAGCAGCAAGACCCCAAGCGCCAAAAATTACAAATTATGGGAAATAGGCTATTACAAGCCTTTTTTTGATGTGGATACTGCACTTGTAGTAGACCGAATAAAGAAATCCCTGCTTCCTTTTAATACGTCTGCTTTCTTTGACGACAAATCTCCTGATTTATATGGATCTGTATGGATTGCAGCAACTTTGATATTTTTACTTTGTGCTTTTGGGTATATTGAAACCTATATTCGAACTTCTGAAGTAGGATATCATATTTCTTATATACTTACGGGCTGCTTTACTGTTTATGGTATTTTGGCAGCAATTCCTTTAGCGATCTATTGTTTTTTTAATTACTCTGGGATTGTGATGCCTTATCTAAATATTTTGTCTATTTATGGATATTCATCTATTGGGCATTGTGCTGGGCTAATACTTTGCTTATATGGAGCACTCTGGTGAAGAATAATCGCAACTATTTTGTCGTCTCTGTGGTGCCTTGGATCATTTTATATTCATTTGATGAAGGAGGTTTCAATAGAAAATAATATCAGATATATAGTAGCAGGAATTTATTTAGCAGGAGAAAGCATTTTAATATTAGTTACTAACATAGTATTCTTTTCATAATTTAAATTTTGTGTATGATAGATAGTGTTTTAAATAATATATTGTAAAAATTAATTGCTAAAAATTGGAATTTATTGTTTTAGGTATTTTTTTATTTTGGAATTAAAATCGTTCGAAATTTATATTTATCTATTTACTATAAAGTTTTAAGGTAAATTGAATGATTAATATGGTAGGTTTAAATATCTATAAACATAACAGCTATTTAACCGTTCCAATATAATCTCAAGTATTTTTAGAAAACACTTGTTAAAATATTCATAATTAAACATTAAATATTCTTAATGAATGGAGCTTCTCCCAGGAGCAAAATAGGTAAGCTGAAACTGATTGTACAAAGCCCTAAAAATCAAACTCTTAACCTCAGTGTCTTAACTTTATCTAGCCGTAGAGCAAAGCAGCAAAAATCATTTGACCTTCCTAGCTCTAACACGAAAAGGATAAACAAGACGTTAATACATGATGCCCAAAAGAAAAATTCTTCTATGTTTTCGCCGAAAAGAGAACTTATTCTTCCTATGCTTATTGATACAACAGCCAATCCAAATAATACTTCACTTCAAAGTCATAAAAAATTAAATTTTAGCAAAAGAAGGGTTTCATTACCAAATTCTGATTGCCTTGATATTGAAATGCCAGCTATAGATAAGCTGACTCCCAATATAAAATCTAGGTCTCCCTGCACTGACCCTTTACAAATATTTGACAATTTAGATCTTCCAATTACAGCTGCTAAAGCACTTCAGTTATTTTCAGCGAATATGAGCTTATATGAGCAAGGAGAAATTTTAGAATACAAATCAATCTGATTTCTAGGGTTAGAAGCCAAAAAATTGAAATCAAATTTGAATGCTCCCAATAATGGGATGGATGATGAAAGAGGTGATTATAAATTGACTATAGGGGATCATATTGCATATAGATATGAAATCAAAGATATTCTTGGTAAAGGTAGTTTTGGGCAAGTCTGCAAATGTTTTGATCATCAACTTCAAGACTATATCGCTATAAAAATTATAAGAAACAAACGGAGATTTCATAGACAAGCAGTTGTGGAAGTTAGAGTTCTCGAGCACATAAAAGAGCACGACCCAGACGGCTTCTCCAATGCAATTCATCTAAAAGATCACTTTATTTTCCGAAAACACCTCTGCATTTCTTTTGAGCTCCTAAGCATAAACCTATATGAATTGATGAAATCTAATTCATTTCAAGGATTTTCCCTAAGTCTTATTCGAAGATTTGCCTTGCAGCTTCTCTATTGTTTAAAATTTACTTATGATCACAAAATAGTCCACTGCGACTTAAAGCCAGAAAATATTCTTTTAAAGCATAGCGATAAATCAGGCATTAAGGTCATTGATTTTGGTTCCGCTTGTTTTGAAGATGAAAAAATATATACCTATATACAAAGCCGATTTTACAGAGCCCCAGAAATTATTTTGGGGATTGAATATACCGTTGCTATTGATATGTGATCTTTTGGATGTGTTCTTGCAGAACTTTTCCTTGGATACCCGCTTTTTCCTGGGGAAAGTGAGGCTGAGCAGCTTTTATGTATTATGGAAATAAGAGGATTGCCGCCTGCACAATTATTGGAAATTTCAACACGAAAAAGCTTGTTTTTTGATAATGATGATAAACCGAAAATAGCACCAAATAGTAAAGGAAGAGTAAGAATACCGACAACTAAAAATTTAGTTGAAAAAATGAGATGCAGCGATAATCAATTTGTGGATTTGATTGACAGTAAGATTAATTTAGAATGCCTAAATTGGGATCCAGAAGAAAGAATAACGCCAGCAGAAGCGCTGGAGCACCCATGAATTATTGAAAGTATGAAAGCTCTTGCAAGCCAAAGGAGAAGGAATAAAAGTAAAGCAGATTGGGTTTCTCAATAAATATAATTAATTTTTCACTATTTTAATAAAATCAATTAGCAATCACAATAATATAATAGTAATAATTATAATTTTAATAATAAAATTTTTATTTTTTTCATTGAAAAATTGAGGCTATCTGAACTAATTAAGAGTAAAGGCAAGTTCTTTTGGCTCCAGCAATATATTCACAGTCTTTAATTATTACATAACTGATGCTAAATTAGTCTCATCTTTTTAATTAGTTTAATATACCATTTTTATCTGATGCACAGCCTACAAGATTCGTCCATAGAGTGTATCGCATCCTATCTAGACCGGCAGGAAAGATTTAATTTGGCTATAAGCTCCAAAAGCCTTTATGGCTTGATAAAAGCCACTTTAATTCCTGAATACGATAAAAAAATCAAATACGGTAGCCTAAGAAGGACTTTTCTTCGAGCTATCCAATTCAACAACAAGAAAAAAGCACGACTAACTACTATTCACAAAGACAATAAAGATTTCCTCGTAGTAAAGCAGCAAATATATAATTTCCCAAAAGAATTATTTTCTGTTCACTACACCTTTAACAGTTCTGATGCCATCAGTGGAACAAAAACCTTTATAAATGACTTTAACGATGAAATTTCTATTGCAAATCCTTTAATATATAACGAAGAAGGAAAAGAAATAAACCCTATATCTTGGCTTTCATCATCTGATGAATTTAATGCCATTGATTTCACAGACAAAAATGCTCTATTAAAACGACAACAAGATATTTTACAAAAAATAAAAAATAATGAGCTTACCCATGAGCTGAAAATTGACGATAATTCTTTGAAATTCTTAAGAAATCAAGGAAATATTGTAATAATTTTGTGCCTTGGTGGATCATTTTCTATTGCGAATTTTGATGAAAATGGAAAATGCACCTTCCATAAATCTGATAAAAAATACGTTGTCAGAGGAAAACAAGGACAAAGGCAAAGCACTGCTGATAAGACAAAAGGAGGAATAAGATCAATAGGCTCTCAAATAAGAAGAGCAAACGAGCAAAAACATAAAGAAAATATTATTGAAATAATCGAAGAAAATACACAGATTTTAGATGACGCGAACGCAATTTTCTTTTTTGCTCCTGGAGTAAACAGAAATATATTTTTATCGGAAGAAGGAGTTTTGCAAAGATGGCAAAATAAAATTAAATCTGTTGGCTCATCAATTCAAAGAGCAAAATTCGAAGAAGCCAAGAGGATTTTTGAAGAAATGACGACAGTAACTTTCCTTTTTAATGTGTAAATAATCTCCGAAAATATTTAAGAATTTAGAAATTTTTAATTAATTATAAAGGTAAAGTAAATTGAGGAAAAATACATATTTACAATTAATACCTGGGCTGAAACTCTAAGGTAGGACTGTCATCTTCAGCAGGCTCACATTCATATTTGCAATATGTGGGAATCAGCAACGAATTTATATATTCGTTCTCTTCTGCATCATTATTCTCTGAAACTTCTGTTTTTACTCTTTCTCTACATCGTTTATTATTTGAGATTAATTTTTTGTTTTCATTTCCCGATATTGCTTTTACTTTAGATAAAATACAGGAATTTTTTGTAGAATTTTCTTCAGATAAAATCATTTTTCTTATTTTTTCCTCTCTCTTTGGTGATTCATTATTGCAACTTTTTGTTCTTAAAGCTGGGCTTTCATTTATAACAATTGGCTTGTAATGAATTCACGAAATCCCACCTTTCTGGTATTCTTCTGAGCTCCTTTTATTTTCATATACCAATTTACATTTATTTTTTGCTAGAACACTTATTGATTTTGTGCTTCTTTTGCTTTTCTTAATTTCTGGGAATTCGTTCATATCTGAACCTGGTTTTAATAAAAATAAACTTGGAGATTTCGAGTCTCTCTTAGTTTTCTTAAGCAAATCTCGAAGTTTTTGTCTATGAGATACCAAGTTTATAAAGGATTTTGCTTGCAAAATTACTTCACCATACTCTTTAAAACCCTTGTCTTTGCTACTGTTCTTTTCAGATCGTGAGCATGTGCTTGGGGTTCTGCATGAAGTAGGGGGTAATAGCCTGTTTTGCTGATATAAGTTATTCGGCTTAAAGGAAAATGCTTGAAAAGGTTTGCTCATTTGAAAATAATTAGTTTAGTAATTTATAAAATGTTGAAATTTTTCGAAAATTAAAAATAAACTGTCAAAATATTTTTAATCTTATTTTGATTATATAAAACAAATATATTTTATACTTGATGCCTTTAGACATTTCTAAAGCTTCTTGTTCTACTATAGCATTTCTTACACAGTTTCTCAAATTTCTTTCGCATTTCTTCATCTTTTTCAAGCTTTTTATCAATTGTTTTTGTTTGGATCAATATTAGCTCTTTTCTTTTATTTAAGATTTCCAATTTTTCTTGCATAGCACGAATATACTGTTCTTTTTCTTCGCATTTTTCTATTACCCCTAAATAGTCTTTTTCTCTGTCAATTCGGTCTTTTTCTAAGCTTTCAACTGATTCTTTTAATTTCAGTCCTTCTTGGACTTCTTTCTCCAACTGTTCATGCAGCCTAGTTTTCTTTTGAATGTGAATTCTCTCAAGACCTTCTCTTTCTATTTCTATTTTTTTTATCAGCAACTTTTTCTCTTTTCTGTCTTTATTTATGTCTAAATAATAAATTTTGGCGTTCTGCAGCTCATTGTCCATCCTTACAGCTTCGTCTCTAAAACTCTTTGTATGGAGCTTTACAGCTTCTTCTGTTTCTTTTGAATCACAATTTTGGCAAATTCTTTGAGGCTTGCTTGATGAAGTGCTGAGAAGCTTTTTAAAGGAGTGATCAGAGCATGCATAATTTTGACAGACTTTGCAAGTATAGTTTCTTCTTCGTAATCCAACACCTTTGTTGCAGATAATGCATTTTTTGTTTTTTACGTTTAAAGTTTCTGAGGTTGGGCGGATTTGAGAATTGCTCAGTTGGGAGTCTGAAAGATCTTTGGAGAGAGAGTTTGATGATCGATGCTGTGAGAATTCAGGCAAATAAGTGTTGTTGTAAGTATCGCAACTTGTGGAATCTGTTTGGACAGAGACTTTAAAAATATTTTCATGAGGCGATTCTTCGAAAGAGGATTTAGAAATCATTTAAGTTATCAATTTAGATATTATTCGCTGCTTCATTTTTCTCTAATTTTGGGGAGAATATTTATAATTAACTGATATATGCACTGGCAGTTTTTTGGTATAATCATATCATAAGCTTTGATGGTTTTATATAAGTATGTATGAGCATTAATTATCTCATTTATATTATATAAATTTTATGCTTATCCATTTAATTTATTTTCAATTATTTATTAAATTTAATTTCTTTCATATTTCGCTTTAAATTATTTATCTATATATTTAATAATTTTCTTATAAATAGCATAATTTGTATATTATTCTCTAATTATTTTCTTTTAAATTATACTATTGGTTGTTTTTTTAATAAAAAATCCTATACATGAAAAAGAATTTATTATTTATTTAAATTCTATTAAATTTATTCTGAGGGTGGCATGTTTTCTTTATCTGTCTGCCTCATAAAGTCTCTAATATAGTCTGTGTAGAACGAATCCAAATGGAAAGTCTGCCTATTAGCTATTCTAATATCATGTATTCTTGCTAATGTTTTTAAATATTCAATAAGTTTATACAGTTCTCTATCCATCATGTCATCATGCCAAGAAATAATCGGGACTCCATTATCCAATTGATAAGCAAAACTATAAGCAGCATTATCAACAATGATAATATCTTTAATTTGCCTATTGGCAAGAATTCTTAAGTCCTTTATATAGACTCCATCAATAAATAAACAATTTTCTCTATATAATCTGTGATGAATAAGCACTCCAGTTGGGTCAAGAAAATCTAAAACTCTATCAGCATAACATTTATGAGAAGCTGTGAACACAATAACCTCATAATCTTTATTTGCAGCCATAAGGACTTCCTTAGCATATGGCCTTATGTTTATACCTGCAATTATGGTTTCTCCGGTTGGAAAATCAATACTGATAGGTACATGAGCATTATTTGCATCTTCGACACAATGCACAAGTGTTTCATCAAGATCAAAAACTACTGTTTTTTTATGCTCATAGCCCCTTCTTTTTGGCAAATTCACGATTTTGCTTGTCAGTTCTTCGTTTGTTGGCAGCCTTAAATTCTTTATGAATTTCATGGACTGAAAAGTTTGGAATAGATGCTCTTTGTAAGGAGTATCATTGACTTTGTTTTGCTGGACTCGTGTGACTACGCTGTTTACAGTGCATTCATTTGTGCTAGCTTTTTTAGGTGTTTGAAAGGAGTTAACATTCTTTTCTTGCATTGGCTCTTTTCTGGTCGTATTAAGAGAGGAAGAACTTGCTGCCCTTGGAGTAAGGATTTTTGATTGGAAACTTTGCTTAGATGAGCTATGTGCTTTAGGTGTTCCAGTAGCAAAAATCTTACTATGACTGTGTGTCGAAAAAACATACCGAGAGGGCGATTTTATTTTACTATTGATATCAATTTGGCTTTGAGATGGATTTGAAAATGAAAAAACTGAGCTTGCAGCATTGCTTGGACTTCCCAAAGCATTGCTTTTCCCAAGATTAACAGCATGAGGGGAGTTCTTACCAAGAGCTATAAAATTCTCTATGTCACTTGATTTTTCTTCATTTGTGCTGATTGTTAATTTCTTTATGATTTTTCCTGAGCTTGCTCTACTCAGCTGTTTTCCTCCTTGATTATTCACTTGGCTTGACATTTCAAATATCTAACAGAAAATGTCCCCGCCTATGAAAAGTTAACAATTGAATTTTTAAATGGTTTTATTCTAAACTAAGAAATTAAATAGCTGGGTTGGCTGCTGGAGGTCTATTAAGAGGTGAATTAGGGTGGTCTCTTAATAGATTTGCTAAAGTTTGATCTTGAGCTTTATAAAATGTGTACATGAGTCTTACTTCGTCCTGCCCAAACATTAGAGGCTCATCACAGATCTTTGGATCTAAATAAAAGAAAAGAGGCATATCAACTTGCTCTTTAGGGTTAAGCATCTGCTCGTCAAAGCAAAAGCATTGAATTTTGTTAAAATACTGGACTGCTTCATCTGGCTGGACTACATAAGCTGAAATACCAATAATAGGGTTTGGGCTATCATTGTACGCTCTGTAAAATGCAAGGACTGTTTCACCTGCATTCACTTCTACTGTATCTTGAAGAGGAAAGAAGCTCCACCCTAATTCGGGCTCACTGCTGCCTTGGAAAATAATTTTGAATTTCCTATGAATTTTCTTGGGATCATGGATTTTTCCGTAGTCAAAATCTTTTCTCTTAAGCCCTAAGCCTGTGTAGCCAGTTTTCTCACAAAAAGTTTTGTACCATAAAGGCATCAGATAGGTCATTCCAAATGTAAAGCAAAAAAATCCCATTGAGTAGTACCATCCTGCTTTTTTGTTTGAGAAATTCAGCTTCATTGATATTTTTTATATAATTATTAGATTTTAATTTTTACAAATTAGCAGAAAATTATGAAGGAAGCATCTAAAATGATTAAAAACATGCCTGTTTTTAATATTTGATGTGTTTGCTGTTTTTGATTATATAGTTAGTGAATAATTTTTATATTTATATTCCATTTGCTTAATATAAAGGAGAGACTTATTTACATTTTCTTTTTTGTTAGTAAATTTTATTTCTTTAATATGTGCTCAGAATCCCAACAAAATTATTTTTTCAAAATTGGTATAATATAATGTTATTTTTGAATATTTTTTACAGAAATGAAATTGAATCAATCTAGCTGCTGCTTACTCTTTTCGGAGCCTTGAATTAATTTTGCATAGGTTTTTTAAATTAATCCTATATTTTTATTTTTATCACTTTTTATAAGGAAAAAAGCAAGAATATTATGCTTGATATAGAAAGCTAAATTATGTGCATAAAAAACAAATAATCCTATTTTTAAAACTACTTTGATTCTAGACATTTCTTATATATAATTATCACCATTTTTTGCTTGACGATTACTGAACTATATGAGCTTGATATAATTTTAAATAAAAAATATCTTTCTTGATGTTCTCAATTTTAAAATAGAGATAAATCCAATTATATGAGAAATGAAATTTTGGTGATTATTTTTAATTAAAATAATTGATAAATAATCTAACAGCTTATTTTTATTTTTCCTTATTTTTTGCTGGCATTTTGTGGATAATATGATGATTTTTAACTTCAAACCTTAAACATAATTATATTTTCAATACGACCTAAATTATTTCATAATCGAAAATTATTGCCCACAAATTTATCATGGAAGAAGCAACATATAAGTGTTATTACACCTGGTGTGATAAATCATTTAATAGCAAATACAACTTGAAGAGGCATATAAATGCACTTCATCTTGGCATCAAAAGGTTCGAGTGTAACCTGTGTGGGAAAAAATTAGTTAGCAAGCAGAATCTAACTGAGCATTTATTCACCCATACAGGTGTGAAACCTTTTGAATGCAAAGTCCCTGGATGTGGCAAAGTTTATCGTCAGTCGTCTCAACTCAGTTACCACAAAAGTCGCGCTCATGCCAACCTGAAAAATAAAGACGGAAAAGGCAACTCAACAGCTTTCAAACTGGAAGAAGAAAAATCTGCTTCCAGTCTACCAGGTATTAGCTTGGAAAGAAGAATGCACCAAGAATCTACTAAGCTTCAGGTGCATCATTTACTTTTAAGATAATCAATAATCTGTTAAATTATTGATCCATATTACACTAATGATTACTCGAATAACTTTAGTAATAAAATGCCTAAGATAAGAACTCTTAGAACTAAAAAGCCTCCTGAAGGCTGGGATCTAATAGAACCCATGATGAGCGAATTTACAAGACAGATGAGAGAGATTGAAGTCGCACCTACAGAATCCCGCAGAAAAATAGAAATGTTATGGCCAATTCATCAAATAAATCATCAGAGATCAAGATATATTTATGATTTATACTATAAAAAAGGTGAAATTTCAAAGGAGTTGTATGAATTTTGTATCAGAGAAAAATTTGTTGATCCGGTGTTGATAGCGAAGTGAAAGAAGCCGGGATATGAAAAGTTGTGCTGCTTGATGTGTATACAGAAATCAAATCAATTAATGGGAAGTACTTGTGTTTGTAGAGTACCGAAGGATAGAATGGATGAAGAAAGAAAATTTGAGTGCAGGCACTGCGGATGTAGAGGATGCGCATCTGGAGATTAAAGAGAACACATATATTTAACTAATGATGATGTTAAATTAAAGCAATAAAATGTTATTTATAGGTTTTTTTCTTTGCAGACTTTTAGGGCATGAACAATTCAGGTGTAATATTAAGTTACAATAAGGCATATATCAGAGTGAAGCTAAACCACAATATATTTCTAAATTAACTAAATAATCATAATAATAACTCCTATCTGAATTATAGCAGACGAATGTAATTATTTTTGCATTGATTTTATTCCCAAGTCTCTTAACTCTTCTTCTATTAAAACGCAATTATAAAGATATCATATTTAATGCAATTAGCAGACGCTACTCAAATCCTATTTTCCAGCTCAGTCACCTTAAGAAACGTCAAAGAGCACAAGTTCCTCAAATCCAACAATGCAGATGGTCAAGTCACAGCCACCGGTCTACACCCTTTAATTTCTTACTCAGATTCAGAATCTTCCCAACAATTTATCATCATAAACTCTCAAAATAAAGACTACAAAGGTCTAGTCACCTTCGGCTCAGCCATATCTCTCACAACTCCAAACGGCGGCTACCTCTCCTTCAACGCCAACCGTGAAGTAAAAATCGAAAAAAGCGAGTCAGCCGCCAATAATAAACTTGTGAAATGAACTATTTTCAGTGCAAACAACCCAGGCATTAAAAGACCTGTGACTTGTTACGACGACATTGTATTGAAAACCCCTTTTGGCGAACTTATAGTCGATGCAGCTGGTGTAGTTTCTGCAAATGGCCAAGGATCTTGCCAAGAAAGCACGTGAAAAATTATGAGGGCAAATGTACCTTTTATTCCTGACTGGGTTTATACAAGGCCGAATTTAAATCATAATGATTTAGTGCTGAATAGAAGCCCATATACTGAAGTTTCTAGTAAAGGCTTGTCCTTCAGAAGAAGAACGTTCCCAGAAGAAGGCAAAAACCTAGAAAATTTCCCTATTGCTGGCCAAGAGCAGCTTCTCCTTGAAGATCTTTTATTTGCTTTGCATAGTATTGAAGGGACTTATATAAAAAGAAAACAAGAAGAGAACGACGATTCTAAAGTCTTCACATTTGCAGTGGAGCCTTATTTAGACAAGCCTACTTGTGATGAATCTCTTCTATATCTTATCAGTAAAATACTGCCTCTATGTGGATATCATGACAATGTCTCTACTTTTTTAAATATCCACTCAAACTATGCCTTTGGCTTAGTAAGCCACGCCTTATGTGAAGCAATTTCTTCATTATTAAAAGAATATAGCTTAAAAATCACACAAATTGATGCAGAATATATAAAAGGGGACATGACGATCCAAAAACTGTGGTTTTATTTGCAGCCGTGCTTGAGAACTATGGAAAGTTTGACTAAATTTGTAACTGAGGCTGAAAACTTAAAAGGAGGGGCCATGCTTAATGAAATTTATAGATGCATGACGTCAGCTAGTGACCCTCAAAATAAAAGACTATTCAGTTTTTTGATGGAAAAATCGTCAGTGCCTTATTTGGAAATGCTGAGTACGTGGATACATTATGGGGAAATTGATGACCCTTATGAAGAATTTTTGATAAAAGAACAAAAAGAGCACAGTAAAGAAAATTTGAATAGGGATTTTAATGATAATTATTGGGATAAAAGGTTTGAGTTTAGGGAGTCACAAGTCCCGCTATTCCTGCAGAAACTGACTGGGAAAGTACTGTTTACTGGGAAGTATTTGAATGTTATTAGGGAGTGTGGAAAAACTGTTGAGTGCCCTTATGCTGATGAGCTGGATCCAAAAAAGAACCCAAAATTGTTATCAAATATAGGGAATCATAGAGATTTTATAGAACCAATCGAGCATGCGTATGAGTGGGCTTCACAAAGGCTCTTATCGTTAATTTTAGAAGAAGAGCAGCTAATTAGCCGTTTGAAGTCTATCAAGCATTATTTCTTTTTAGATCTTGGAGACTTTTTCGTTCATTTTATGGACAGTGCTGAAGATGAGCTTGCTAAGCACATAAGAATGGTCTCACGAGAAAAACTTGAATCATTGCTTGACCTCTCTTTAAGGACTTCTTCTGCAAATTTTGATAAATTCAAAGAAGACGTCACCTGTGAGCTTCAATCTTACACTCTTCTAGAACAGCTTTACGCTATGCACAATATCTGTGGAAATTTAAAGCCCAATACTGAAGCTTCCCCAATATTCACTGTAGCTCAAAGCTTCAAAGGACTTGAAGCTTTTGTGCTGGACTATAAGGTAAGATGGCCATTAACCCTGATTATCTCCCACAAAGCCTTAATGAAGTACCAGCTGATATTTAGACATTTATTCTTTTGCAAATGGGTGGAAAGACAACTGTGCAGTACTTGGCTTTTACATCAGTCTACAAAAGAGTTAGACGTCCAAGGCGCTTTTTCAGCTTCATATTGTCTCCGCCAAAGAATGCTTCATTTTGTCAAAAATTACGTTTATTATATGGAAGTCGAAGTCCTTGAAGAAAAATGGCACAGTTTTGGCGAAAAATTAAAAACTGCAACTACAATAGACGAAATCATGAATTTCCATACAGTGTTTCTAGACGAGTGCTTAAAAGAATGTTTGCTAATGGATTATGAGCTTTTTATGGTCCTCAATAAGACAATATGGTCTTGTGCATATTTTGCTGAAATGGTTCAAAAGTATATAGACAGCGCCAAGGTGGAGGACCCACTTTTCAGCCAAGTTATAGGATCAGATTTGAGCAGGCCTAAATCTACATACTCAGAAAAAAGATCAGCCAAAATAAAAGAAGAGTCATCAGTAACCGGCAAAGTTCTGGCTAAAAAAAGATACAATTTAATGATAGAAGAATATTCTAAAAGATTTGACGAATTTTTAAAGCAATTTTTACAAATAATTCATAAAAGCAGGAGCAGAAGTGAGGTTCATTTGATTAATTTGGTGATTAGGCTTGATTATAATGGCTTTTACTCACAGAAACTATTAGAAGAAAAATAAATAAAATTTGTGTTTAAATTTGTATTAAAATGGCATTACGAAAACCTCGGTTACACATGACAGGTGTCAGCAATTCTGATATAAGAACAGCGCCTGAAACCAAAGCAGAAAGAAAAGCGAGACTGCCGCTGTATGAGAGTGCATATCCATACCATCAGGCACAGTTAGGGTTATCCAGAGTGAAATCTTTGCCGATTTCTAGAGATAATCCATTCCAAACACAGACAACTTTTTATGATACCCATAATAAGAAAATCAAACCAAAAGAACCAATTGCGAGGCCAAAAACTTCGAATTTAGGAGGGGAAAATCTCTTCACTGGTGGGGATAATGAGCCATATCTTAAAAATGCACAAATGAAAGCTAACCGACCATCAAAAGAGGAAGAAAAAAATATCAAAAAATTCGATAAGTATCATAAGACGAAAGAAATTGACAACAAAATTGCAATACAAGAAACCCAGCTGGTTCACATGGACCATAAACATACTCTTGAAGGAAAAGTAGACTTAAAAAAGGTAGCTGATATTAGAAGAACAATGAGGAGGCGTTACGCAAATAGAACTGATTTTAGAAAAATTTTTAATCAATGAGACGAAAGATCATTAGGTGTTTTACGTCCTGAAGATGTCTGCAAAATGGTCAATAAAATCGGAATTCCTATCAATACCCTCGAAGCCCGAGTTTTAGTTGCAAGTGCCAACCAAAGCAACACAGGAGCTTTAAATTTAGACGAGTTCATGCAGCTTATTTTTGATCAAGATGACAAGCTAAATGTCGATTTAGCTGCTTTAACTGAAGAAGATCAATCTCCAGATTCAGAAAAAAAATTAATTGAAATGCATGAGTCAGCTGTAAATCAGCATACCAAGAAAATCCAAAATGAACTGAAAATCCAGCTTAAGGATAAAATAAATGGTTTAGCAGCCCAGCTTATCAGAAGAGATAAAAACAAGACTGGAAAAGTAAATTTTGAATATTTTGCTAATATTCTGAACAATATGGATTTACCAACTAACATAGCGAATGAAAAACATTGGAAACTGCTATATATGGATATGGGTGGAAATGATGAAGGGCTTAATTATAGAGATTTTATAGACAAATTAAATGAGTTCGACCAATCAAATGCAGCCAGACTTGAAGAAATTGGGCCACCTGTTAACCCTTTGATACAAGAGTACAATAAATTAACAAACGACACTACTGATGGGTTTGGCAAGCCGCCTAAACAAAGTAGTATGCAATATAAAGGCAGCCTCTCTATAATTGACAGACAAAAAGCTCCTGTGAATCAGCTAGATAACATCTTCTTAAGGGCGCGCAAAATAAGGCAATTCTTAAGAGAAGGCGTCGATTCTCAACAAAAATTAAATGAAGAGCTCTCACAAGCTGGTATCGACAACAAAGTATCTCAAGAGCAATTAAAAGATTTCGTCATAGCCAAGCTGAAAGAAAAACAAACTTTTAAAATCACGAAAAAAGAGCTTGAAGGGTTTTTATCATCATATATCTACAACAAAGATGGCCTTGCTCTAGTAGAAGACATCACTAACAATATTTTTATGGAAGACACAAAAGCTGCACAAGAGCTTCATATCATAAAAAGAGCAGTCCCTCCATACCGCGAGACTAAAAATTACGATGCAAACTCTAATGGAAACGTTAAAAGGCTTCTCAAAGATATTGAAGAAAAAATGTTCGTCCAAGGCTCTCAGCGAAGCTTAAATATTTTTAAAAAATTTGATAGAGATGGTGATGGATTTATCACGAAAGAAGACCTGCAATCGGCCTTGGAGCTGAATAATATTGTGCATAGCTCAGATGATGTAGATGACCTTATGGCATTTTTAGATGATGGAAAAAATGGGCATGTAGGCTTTAGGGAGTTTTCGAAGCACGTACAGCCTAATATTATACAGTCAAATCATGAGAGACTGCAAGAAGATGCCCAAAAGTTTATGAATATTTCTCAGCCTTCCTCAGGATTTTTGAAAGCCCAGATGAGCCAAACTGATTTTTTTAATAAAGCTCATGAAAATTTAAGAAATCAGTTTCGGCCTGACGATAAGCTGATCCAGCTAGTTTCAAATACAAGGTATGGTTCTAACCCGCCACATAAAGACACTTTTGTCCAGCACTTGCCTCCAGTTGATGCAGGGATGTACGCAAGTGATGAAGAAAGATTTTCTGCTAAAAAATTCCAGCCTTTAAATATGGGTCTCGAAGACAAACTGAAACTGGCTCAAAGTAAAGATATTAGGCTGCAATATCTAAAAAACACAAGGAGCAATATTGATAGCAGGTTATCGAATATTCAAGAAATTGCTGATAAAAAAGAAAATAATAAAATAGTTAGACGCTCAAATATCAAAGAAGAATATGAACTAGTAATTTTCTATATAGAGATGCAAATTAAACTCACCATTTGCCCACCTACAAATTGAATAAATAAAATTTTAAGTTTAAAAATTATAAATGTCTAGTAGTCGAGCTCGGATTTTCCCAAGTCCTAAAGAGCCTGAGTCGGAGACTTTTTGGCTCTCTTCTAGAGGTAGCCAAGTTTTAGATAATAAAAACTCAAGTGGGCTTACTTTGCTTAGGAAATTAAAAACTCATGATGAAGATGCACAATATGAATTTAGCTACCATTGAAATCAGTTTGTAATTGCTTTATCTATACATCTTATACATATTTTGCTTGGTCCTCTTTGTTTGCCTATACTTCATAAGGTTTTTGGTTCTAATCTTTGTGTAAATATGTCCTTTGCAAGAACAGCAACCTATTTAATTGAATTTGTCACATTTACATGTACATCAATGACAGTCATTTTCTGTATTTGCTATCAAGAGTTAGCTTATCAATGGATTGGGCTCGTTGTTTCAAGTTTAACTATAGTTTTCCTTAAAACTGCGTTAATTTCACTTAAGTATGGATATTACACAGAAAAAAAATGAAAACTTATAAATAAAGGTGTATTAAATATTAAAGACATCCGTGCTGAATTTCTCATACTTTCATGGCTTCACATTCCTGAAGAAATTCTTGATGCTGAACTTGATATGAGCTTAAGAAGAATTGGCAAGAACGCTTCTGAGCTTTGTTTTCTTTTTGAAGCTCCTTTAGAAGACTCATGCCATAAAACACTAACAGACCTAAAAGCCAAGCTTGGCATTGAAATTAACCATGAAAATAATTCCCATGAAGATGGAAACCAATGCTACTCTTTTATAATTTTCGCTAGGGAACTGATACAAAAAGCTGACTTAAGGGCACATATTTGAAAAGAAGGTAAATTAATTTTATTATGTGCTATAATCTATGCGAGTTTGCCTTTTATTACAAAATATTGGATTTATGGGAATTTTTCTGGAGATATGAATGCTCTTTTAATTGCTATTGCAATCTTAAACACAATAGAAACTGTTTGAGAAGGTTGGAGGTTTCTTATGTTTATTTATGTTGGTATGGTGGATTTTAAAAGGAAAAAAACTTTAATTGATGAGTGTACTGCATTGATCAGTGACCTTGATATTAAAGGCACTTCTGTATATGAACATAGTATTCCAAATGTCGATATGTATGATATAAGGACTATAGAGGCTTGATATACTTTAAGAGTTGTTTTTTTAGATATCGGTAGAAAATATACGTATAGAATATTTGCTTATTCTTCATTGGTATTTCCGTTAACTTTTGTTATGATTGCGCTATTTTTACTACAGAGCTATGGAGTGTTGGGAGGAGGCTCTAATGGTGCATTAATTTCGTTATTATTTTTGACTGTTATTTGCTTGATTCTTATCATTTATATGATTTTTTCAGGCATTGCACTGAATCAGGCATTTAGTGTGCATAGAGATTTAGTGCTAAATATTATAGGGCATATAATGAAAAATAATGACTATAAAGACCCTAAAAGTGACTGTAAGGCATCTGTTAAGTTACTTCAATTTGTGGTTCAAAAAATAGAACAGGATGAATTATTAAGGCCAGTTAAAATAATGGGAATAAAACTTGACTCAATTTTGCTTGCGAAGATTGCCACTATATTACTTAGCAGTCTTTTGGCTATGACACAAATGTATTTTAAAGATAAAATTTAATGAAAGATTGTATATAAAATTAATAAGTTATATTATGCAAGCATTTGCAAAAAATAAATTGGTAATTAAATAACTCTACGTACAGCCTGATATTATACAGTCAAATCATGAGGGGCTTCCAGAAGACGCCCTAAAGTTTATGAATATTACTCAGCCTTTGTCAGGATTTTTGAAAGCTCAGATGAGCCAAACTGATTTTTCAAAAGCTCATGAAAATTTAAGATATCAGTTCGGCCTGACGATAAGCTAATCAAGATTTTTTCTTCTTCAAATCCAAGGTATGTTTCTAACCCATCTCATAAAGACATTTTTGCATTATCAGTTGATGCAGGGATGTACGCAAGTGATTAAGAAATGTTTCTGCTAAAATATTCGAGCCTTTAAATACAAGTTTAGAAAATAGGCAGAAATCAGCTCGAAGTAAAAATATTAGGCTGCAATATCTAAAAAATGTAAGGAATAATATTGATAGCAGGTTATCAAAAATCCAAGAAATTGATGCTAAATATATAGTAAATAATAAAATAGTCAGACGATCAAATATCAAAGAAGAATATGAACTTGTAATTTTCTATATAGAGGTGAAAATTAAATTCACCGTTTGCCCACCTACAAATTGAATAAATAAAATTTTAAGTTTAAAAAAATATAAATAAATGTCTAATAGTCGAGCTCAGATTTATCCGAGTCCTAAAGAGCCTGAGTCTGAGACTTTTTGGCTCTCTTCTCGAGGTAGTCAACTTTATGATAATAAGAACTCAAGTGGGCTTACGCTGCTTAGGAAATCAAAAACTCATGATGAAGATACACAATATGAATTTAGCTACCATTGAAATCAGTTTGCAATTGCTTTATCTATACATCTTATACATATTTTGCTTGGTCCTCTTAGCTTACCTATTCTTTACAAGTTCTTTGGCTATAATCTTTGTAGAAATATGGGCTTTCCAAGAAGGATGTATTATGTAATTGAATTTGTCACATTTTCATGTACAACAATGACTATCATTTTCTGTATTTGCTATCCAGAGTTAGCTTATCAATGGATTGGGCTCGTTGTTTCAAGTTTAACTATAATTTCTCTAAAGACTTCGCTGATATCAATCAAGTATGGATACTACACAGAAAAAAAATGAAAACATTTACATAAAGGTGTAGTTAATGTTAAAGAAATGCGTTCTGAGTTTATCGTACTTTCATGGCTTCACATTCCTGAAGAAATTCTTGATATCGAGCTTAATATGAGTTTAAGAAGAATTGGCAAGAACGCTTCTGAGCTTTGTTTTCTTTTTGAAGCCCCTTTAGAAGATGCAGTCCATAAAACATTAACAGACTTGAAAGCCAAACTAGGTATTGAAATTAACCATGAAAATATTTTCCATGATGATGGAAATCAATGCTACCCTTTTATAGTTTTCGCTAGGGAACTGATACAAAAAGCTGACTTAAGGGCTCATATTAGCAAAGAAGGCAGATTAATTTTATTATGTGCTATAATATATGCAAGTTTGCCTTTTATTACAAAATATTGGATTTATGGGAATTTTTCTGGAGATATGAATACTCTTTTAACAGTTATCGCAATCTTAAACACAATAGAAACTGTTTGAGAAGGTTGGAGGTTTCTTATGTTTTTATATGTTGGTATGGTGGATTTTAAAAGGAAAAAAACTTTAATTGATGAGTGTACTGCATTGATCAGTGACCTTGATATTAAAGGCACTTCTGTATATGAACATAGTATTCCAAATGTCGATATGTATGATATAAGGACTATAGAGGCTTGATATACTTTAAGAGTTGTTTTTTTAGATTTTGGGAGAAAATATACGTATAGAATATTTGCTTATTCCTCATTGGTGTTTCCATTAACTTTTGTTATGATTGCGCTGTTTTTACTACAGAGCTATGGAGTGTTGGGAGGAGGCTCTAATGGCGCATTAATTTCTTTATTATTTTTGACTGTTATTTGCTTGATTCTAATCATTTATATGATTTTTTCAGGCATTGCGCTGAATCAGGCATTTAGCGTCCATAGAGATTTAGTGTTAAATATTATAGGGCATATAATGAAAAATAATGACTATAAGGATCCTAAAAATGACTGTAAGGGATCTGTTAAGTTGCTTCAATTTGTGGTTCAAAAAATTGAACAGGATGAATTATTAAGGCCGGTTAAAATAATGGGAATGAGACTTGACTCAATTTTGATTGCTAAGATTGCTACCATATTACTTAGCAGTCTTTTGGCTATGACACAAATGTATTTTAAAAATAAAATTTAATTGAAAGCTTGTATATAAAATTAATAAGTTGTAATTTGCAAATATCTGTAAAAAGCATTGACTGGCAAAAAAGACTTACGTAAAGCCTAATATTATGCAGTCAAATCATGAGAAGCTACAAGAAGATGCCAAAAAAACTTTATGAATATTTCTCAGCCTTCTTCAGGATTTTTGAGATGAGCCAAATTGATTTTTTTAAAAAGCTCATGAAAATTTAAGAAATCAGTTCGATCCTGACGATAAGCTAATCAAGCTGTCCAAATACAAGTTATGGCTTAACCCGCCTCGTATAAACCAGTTGATGCAGGGATGTACGCGAGTGATGAAGAAAAATTTTATTCTAAAAATTTCATGTGCCTACATAAATTGGCTTAGAGCAAAGATATTAGGCCTCAATATCTAAAATATTAAAGGAATGATATTGATAGCAGGCTAAGAAATTGCTGATAAAAAAGAAAATAATAAAATATACCTCAAATATCAAAGAAGAATATGAACTTGTAATTTTCTATATAGAGCTGCGAATTAATTTCACCATTTACCTATTTGCAAATTGGATAAATAAAATTTTAAATTAAAAAAATATAAATAAATGTCTAAATCCAAAGTTAAAGATATAAGCTTATAATTTGAAAAAAGAGAATGATACCTCTCGACAAATGTGTGGTTATTTTTATAGGTAGTTATTAAAAAATAAAAAGTTTATTTTAGATTGCAATATTTGTGATATGGCCGAAGTTTATGTAGCTTTGCTAAATAATCCTTATACAAGGCAGCATGCGACAATTTTCAAGAGTAATATAGGTTTAATGCTTTTCAATAATTAAATCATAATTAATCCGATCTTACTTAAATTACGATGCCTTCTAGGAGGCTGTCTTAGTTTGAATCTCTTTATATTTTTCCATTCTTCAATATCACTTTCTAATATTCCTGCTTCAATTAGTTCTTCTTCATATTCTTTGATTATATTTCCTTTCTTCTTTTTTAATTTTTCATCAATAATTTTTAAATTAACTTTTGTAATAAAGTCTACTCGTTTAAAATGATCCGACTCTAGTCCTGCAATTATTTTAAGTTCCGATAGACTTTTAGCAATTCTCCAGATTTTATTAATAATAAAATTTAATTTAAACTTTAAAAAAGATTTAATCAGTTATAATATGCAAATATTCGTAAAAACATTGACTGGTAAAACAATAACTCTAGATGTAGAATCTTCTGATACTCAGTTATAATATGCAAATATTCGTAAAAACATTGACTGGTAAAACAATAACTCTAGATGTAGAATCTTCTGATACTATTGGCAACGTCAAAGCTAAAATCCAAGATAAGGAAGGCATTCCTCCAGACCAGCAAAGACTTATCATTGCAGGTAAGGAGCTAGAGGATGGACGGACCTTAGCTGATTATAACATCCAAAAAGAATCTACCCTGCATATTGTACTTAGACTAAGAGGAGGGATGATGACAATAAGTATTCAACTTTTGGGTAGATGCAAAAGTGTTTGGATAGATAGTCTTAACCCTGACTCCAAAATTCATGAAATAAAACTTATAATTGAGGAAAGAGAAGGATGGCCTCTTGATGGATTCGTCGTTATTTTTGAGAGACAATTATTAAAGGATAAAAAATCGCTTAGTGATTATAATATTCAAGATGGGTCTAAACTTTATACAGCAATTCTAAATAACCCTTTTATAGATGAAGTGTGTGATAATTTTCAAGAACAGTACAGAAACTGTCTTCAATAATTATCAAATTGAATTCCTGGAATTAATCTAAGCATTATTATGAATAAGATTACGCATTTTGAATTTCAACTTGATCTATTTGCTCACTTTCTTTGACTTCCTCAACTGAAATACTATTTGTGTCTTCTCTTTTGATTTCTTCTATTTTATCAGCTTCTTTCTTCTCATTATCATCTTTTTTTTCTAAGCTCTTTTTTTCTTGCTCTTCTTTAGCTTTATTTTCTTCTAATTTTGCAGATTCCTGCTTTTGAGGTAACCACGGCTGAGACGAATTAAATTTCGGAGGAGGCAGAGGAGGTATCCTTGAAATTTCATCTGAGACTAAATCTAGCAGATTTCTTAGCGGTTCTACATAAAGAGGATTAAACTCTCAGATGTTCCCTTTTAGTGTCAGCCCTGCAGTTTCTAACAATGTTGCTGCTACTTTATTTCCAGCTATTGAATTTTTATATTGCATATTTGTGGTGTTAATTTTATTTTTGTTTTGGTCGCTTGGATTATTTACCATGTTCTGAAACCACATTCTCATATTCTTTAACGCTGTCGCTTTTTGGTCGACACTTGTGGTATTTATCAAAAACTCTTGGAAAATTTCATTAATTTCTTCCTTAGTTTTGAATTTTATTGCTGGGACTGGCTCACTGATTTCTGGGCTATTTTGGGGCTGAGAACTTTGTTGTGTCATCAATTGTGCTTGATCTCTTTTTAAAGTCTCAATAGCAAACTGTAAAGAAGCAATCTGCTTGCTTAAGCCTTCAAAAGCTTCTGCT
This sequence comes from Blepharisma japonicum, assembly GCA_949751835.1. Classification (NCBI taxonomy): domain Eukaryota; phylum Ciliophora; class Heterotrichea; order Heterotrichida; family Blepharismidae; genus Blepharisma; species Blepharisma japonicum. The sequence continues at coordinate 47,632 of CATKHK010000005.1, read as the reverse complement.
TGCTGTGTTATTAATCTTTCGAGAAGCTGGCTTTCCCCTTGAGATCTTTGTGAAACCAATTCATTACTAGCAGACTCTCTTTGTGAATCCAAATCAGAACTATTACTGGCGCTATCAGCAGGACGTGGCTGGTTCCTTCTCCGTCTGACTTTATCTTTTGGCTGTGCGTTTAGGAACATTGCACTTCCAATTGCTCCGATTATCGCAGAAGCAACAACTCCAAGCCAGCCAAAACTTCATTTAGATGAAGCATTTGGGACTGACTGAGGCTGAAGCACAGTTGGAGGAAGCTGCTGAGGCATTTGAGGAGGATTTTGCGGTACTGGGACATTACTTTGTGAGTTTTGGTCAAAAAATTGAGAAAAATCATCACCTTCTTTATATCTTCTTAGAACTTCTTCCATCTCTTGAGGTGGCAGTTTTGTTCTTAAAAATTCAATTTTTTTCTCATGGGTCATTGAAGCTATTTTTGGGTTCTTCAAAAAGGTCAAAGCTTTCTGGATTCTTTGCTCAGACATCTTGTTCTTTTTTCAAGATTATATTAATTACTTTTAAAAGAAAATACCAAGGTTTTGTAGGATTATTAAAGAATACCGGAAAGTGGCAAAAAGCCTGAATTTTGCCATTTATTAATAATTATGGGATCTTCTGAGACAAAATCGCAATGCGGCTATAGAGTAATTGAAGTGTTTGAAGGTTCTCCAGCTCATGAGGCAAAGTTGCAGCCATTTCTTGATTTTATTGAATCAGTTAACGGCACTGATTTGAGGGAGTCTGAAATCCCATTCCAAGATATAATCAAACTTAATGTAGATTGTGAAGTTACCTTATCAGTTTACAATTTAGCTACAGACAATACCCGAGAAGTAATAGTTATCCCTAAACAATGAAAAGGTGAAGGAGCCCTCGGCATCACCCTACGATATGAAGACATCCAACAATCACGCTCAAAAATCCTTCATGTCACAAAAGTGATAGACAGCCAGCCTGCCAAGCTTGCAGGAATAATCCCACTGGAAGACTATATTTTAGGCAGCATAGACTTTGACATGCAAGATATAGACACACTTGAAGCTTATGCCTCACAGAAGCCTGAAGTCCATCTCCAGATCTATTCCTCCTCTACAAAGACAGTCAGAATGGTTACATTAAAAACAGGCTACCCTGAATCCGAGCCACGGCTAGGTCTAGAAATTGCTGTTGGAGCTTTGCATGGACTTAATTAATTAATATAATGAAAATTACGAAAACCAACTATGAGGATAACCTCTGACTCATATTAGACTCTATCAAAAAAGCTGAGGTGATAGCACTGGATTTAGAATTCACAGGGCTTTATTTGAACCATGACACAGGATTCCACAAATATGACACCTTAGAAGAGCGATATAGGAAAATGAAAGCTATTACTAATGAGTTCTGAATGTGCCAATTAGGGATTTGTACTTTTCATTATAGTGAAGAAACACAAAGATACATTGCGAGACCTTTTACTATTTATACAGTACCTTATTCTGATAGCAGGAATTTAAATGTGTCTGTTGACAGCATGAGATTTTTGGTAGAAAATGGTTTTGATATGAATTTACTGTTTAAAGAAGGAATTACGTGCTGCAGGATGAATGAAATTGATATAGAAAATTATGAAGATTGGGGAGGGAAAAATAGAGAAAGCAAAAGTATTAGTGATGAACATAGGGAAATGATGCAAGGGTATACACAGCATATTATTGGGTTTATTAATGGGAATGATAAAGAACTGAACTTAAATATGCCCAACGAGTATGTGAAAAAAATGTTTTATGGGCCGCTCGGGGTTGTAAATAATTTTAGGGGGCTTGAGTTTTCGACAAATACGAAAAATGCACAAATTTGGGTTTCTGTAAAAAAACAAAAATCAAGGCAGGCCGTATACTGCCCACCTGTAGCTGAGCAAGAAGAAGCAGATTCAAAAAATGTGAAAATCATGAACTTTTTAGGAGTCACTCAAGTTTTTGCAGCAATTTTACACAAGAAAGTTCCACTTATCATGCACAACCCTTATTTTGATATCGCTTATCTCTATAACCACTTCATAGGCCCTCTGCCTGACACTTTTCTGCAATTTAAAAGCGATATTTTCCATTTATTCCCAGAAATTTATGATACTAAATACTTTATGCGGCATTTTTTCAGCAGAGAAAAATTTATTAGTAAAACCAAGCTGGAAAGCTTATACCGCTACTGCTATGAAAGAAAACAGCTAAAAGACCTCATAAAGGTAAATTTTGATGATAGCTTTATTGATTATTTAGGCGAAGGAAAAGAACATGAAGCAGGCTATGATGCTTATATGACTGGTGTAATCTTTTTATTTTACTCAAAATACCTTGCAAAAAATACTAGACGAGAAATGTGGGAAATCGTCAGAGAAGCGAAAAATAAAATTTGCCTATTTCAGCATAAAGCTACTTTTATCGATTTTGAGTATTTAGAAGAGGAAGATGTGAACGTTTTTATGGACAATGTACTGAAATTGGCCAGTAATATTAAGGCTACAGCTGCACAAGTTGCTAAAGAAATGGCAGCATTTGGAGATGTGGAGGTAATTATGGTGGCGAATCAAGAGTATTTCGTAAGTTTTGACCATATAAATGATGGTTTTTCTCTTGATTCCATTATAGACACTTTAAACCAGACTTCTCATTACAAAGCAGGCAATTTCTGTGTGAGAAACCAAATTAAGCCTAACATTTCATTCTCATAAAAAATATTTTAATAATGGTCTAGAAATATATATACCCTAAAGCGACAGCTGCCAGGAAAAGAATTAAAACTATCGCCATAATCAAAATACAATAGAGCTTTTTCCGAGCACTCACTTGATATTTTGAGCCTTGTTCGAGCTCTTTGACAGCTTTTGTGGTTTCTTTGACGGTGACGTCCATATTCCTATCAGTTTCGTCAAGCATTTTACCTTGGTCGCCGACCATTTCTGCGACTTCTTTGAACATAGCGTGGATTTCAGTCATGTCGCTTTCTATTGTAGCTATTTGGTTTCTTCTGTCTAATTGGACGATGTCGCTGATATCTCCAAGCTGTTTTAAGCCTTGTGGGACTTCGTCTTGGATTTCTGGCGTAGCTTGTTTTTGATCTTGAGGTAATTTTGATATATCATTTTCCTTTTTGATAACAGTTTGGCAGACTTGGTTAAACTGAGTAAGCAAAGCTTCGAATTCTTTTACAAGTTTATCGTATTGAAGCTTCTCATTTCTTGATGGAGAAAACTGGCGGAGGGATGACATGATTTCTTTGGAAAGCTGCATTGTCCCTTCTCTTTCTTTTAATATTGCAGATCGGATTTCTGGGCTGTTGTTTGAGGCACTTAGCTGGTTTGATAAATTTTTTAGTTTTTTTATGTGGCTTTGGAAATCGTTGACTTGGGCTATGTGATCAGAGAGTCCTCCATCAAGCTTTTTATATGTACCCATATTGAATTTATTGGAATTTATATTAATTTTTAAATTTTATTAAAATCTTAGATTTTAAGAGATGCATTGATAGCTTAAATTAAATATTTTCATTTTTATCTTGTTTTTATCATTATATTTTTAATATTAAATGAATATAGATTATATCATATAAGTATCTATATATTAAGAGTGATCAGTTTATGAGTAATTTTTACAATTTATTTAAACAAAATAAAAATAGAATTAGAGAATTTGATGAATTGCTAACTAATGCCTATTTTAAACCATATTATTGAATGTATTACATTAATTAAGTCTAAGCTTTTTCTTGATTTTTGTAAATATTCCTTCTTTTGGAGGATTTAGCTCTTCTTGGTGGGAAACTTCATTAGGCTGCTGATTGGGCATTCCCATTGCAACGTATGGGTATGGTTGAGGTGCTTGATACTGGGGTTGGGGTTGGTAATTTTCACCAGAAACTACTACTTGATTAGTTGTATTAATATAATTCGTTGCGTCTATTCCTTGATTCTGAGGAATTCCATATACTGGTTGTGATATAAAGGAGTTTCCTTGCATTTGCTGCTGACTTTGAGTATTTTCGCCTCTCTGATTAACTTGATCATTATATTGTCTATTTTTTCAATGGGCATTTATCCCAACCATCCTCAATAGCCCTATTGCGCTTCCAATAAATTTAGGTTGACTATTACTATTGTTCTTACCCTCATCTTCTCTAGCTTCTCTAATAGTTATTGACTTTTTAATATGCTCTTCCCTTTGTTTCTGGAACAAGCAACAACAACAGCAAATATAGCATAAATCGCTACAACATTTTAAATAGCCACAGCTTCCTTCTTCACATGCAAGTGTTAAAATTGTGCACATAAACATAAAAACTCCAAGCCCTATAAACACCCACATCAGAATAAGAGCCACAATTGTCATTGCAGGAAGACTTGATTCAGAGCAGTCCTGGCCAGCAACCCAATTATGCCCTACAATGTTTCATGCAATTTCAAAGGCAAAAACCAAAAAATATAGACACAAAATAAAGTCATAGCACATTAAATGGACAGTTTTCTTCCAAACGTCGTCATTTTCTGAGTTTTCTTTTTCCTTTTGATTTTTATATTTCATCATAAGATAGATGCAGATCAAAAAATTTGCCAAAAATAAAATTCCTTGGATCAATAAGAAAATTTCAAGAGGGTTGTCACAGTCGTTGCTCCAAAATGTAAAAGCAATGACCCAGCATACAATAAAAGGCAGAAACATGAGGAAAAAGTTTAGGAATACACAAGGGGCAAAAGCAACCGTGCAGCATTTGCAAGCTTTGCAATCGAGGCATTTGCAGCAGCCATCTATGCAACTGTTGCAGCATCTACAGCAATAATTGCAGCAATTTGCAAACCCTTTGCAGATGTAAATCATTTATTACGTAGATATTAAAAAATTGTTTCAAGCTGCTCGAAAAATGGTTATAAGTTGTAAAAATTATAGAAAGATATCAAATATAATAGGAGCTTTGGGCCATAATCAAAAAAATTGATATAGAAAGTTAATTAAGACTTGCACACAAAAATGAACTAGTTTTGGTCATTTGATAGAAGTAATTCAAGCTGAACTTTCAAAGGAGCAACTTTAGTGGCAAAATATGATTAACAGATAAGAAAGATGTTTGGCTTTACCCTTGAGATTACATTGTAAAATATTAAATTGAAATTGATTATTATTATCATTTTATCAGCTGCTACTAGAGTTCAATTCTATTCTTATAAACTTGAGTCAAAAAAAAATCCTTAGGCATGATATTCTATGTTTTCAAGGGTTTTTCACATCTACCATAAATAGAAATTGAATTGCAATATTCCATAAAATAAAGGCAATAGATATGCATAGAATTGTAGTTCTTTTTGAGAGCAGCGCATAACATTACGAGGCAAAACATATGCCAGTTTTCTAATTATTATTTATTTACTTCTAAAATGATTTTTATATCTCATTTTTTAATTAATTTTTCAATTTTTTATCTTATTACCCACCAAAAAAACCATAAAAATTCTTTCAGTATTACAAATCAATTCTCTTCCTCTGCGAATTATATAAATTTTCATTTTTCCAAAATAATTGTAAAATTATGAAACCTCAAAAGGATCACGAACTGTTTCTCACCGCAACAAAAACTCAGCCTCTTCTTCAGCATCCCAAACTCTTCGATTCAGAACAGCAGCGCAAAGAAGAAATAAACAAATCCATCATTTTAGCCACCGGAGTTGAGCTAGGATCTGAAGAAATCCAAGAAAAATCCCAATTTTTTTATGGGAAAAGGCCTGAGACTGCTCAAAAATTTAGAGAATCCAAAACCTTCACCGATCCACGAGATCGCGGCTATTTGAGTTACGACGAAGAAATTCAAAACAAAATCCAACGAGAAGAATTGCAATTACACAAGCACAAAAATTTGAAATTGAAATTAACAGTTACTTCAGCTCGTAAACAATATGATAATCTTCCAATAAAGCCTGGATTTTACTTCTTCGAAAGCTTAATCAAAGCCCCAAGAGTACACATAAAAACCCTCAGCCAAAATATCCCTGAAAGTCTTTATTACACTGACAAGTTATATTATCTGCATACTTTGCCATCAGGAAAAGTAGAATGTGCTACTGATTTTTTTGGCTTTAAATTCTTACAGGTAGTAGAATCATTACGAGGAGAAATAGAAGAAACCAACATTTTTAACTCAGCAGCTGCCATTATGCGAGGCAGGGCAGATGCAGAACAAGATATGCAAAAAATCGTCCTCGACTGAAACCAATTTCAAGTAAAAATGATTGGAAACGAAACAATCCCGAGCTCGCTGCTTCAAAGATTTATTAAGTCACCAGGAGGCCGCCCAGCAGTAACTAGATTGTATTATTTTGCAAATGTGAAATCAAATAAAGCGAATTATGCATATTTTGTGAAAAGATTAGATGTGGAAGGAAATATTCAAAAATGTGTAGTGGATATGTCGAAGCCTGAAACGTTGGAAGCTTTTAAAATGGCTGGGTCAGCGTTAAAGCCATTTGAAGTAGAAGCTGAAAAAATAGTAGCTTATTTAAATAAAGGCTACAATATTAGAATACAAGAAATCATATTAGATTATTTACGAGACAAACAGGGAACAATATGACTTTGTGGCTGCAAAGGGTTTAAAATAGACGAAAGCACTCTTCCTAACAGCTTGGAGCCAGTAAAAGAATGGTGACCTCAAACACATCTTGCTGAGAGCTCAGACAGCGAAGATGAAGAACTGCAAAAAAAAATTGAGGAAAAAGAAAAAGGATTAATAAGTTTTGTGCATTGTAAGTTGTGCAGACTTTATTACCCAAACTATGAATTGACCCATTTAGTGTCTGTAAGGATGCTGATGCTTTATAAAGTTCATGTTACTCACAGACTAGACTTACCATGGGACACTTCCCATTTAAAAGTTGCTACTTCAGATATGCTTTCCCAAAGTGTAAGAATTTGCCAATTTTGCTATTTGCTCGTCACAAGTGAAGTTGAGCTTATGAAAACTGAAGAAAAAATGGCTCAAGCTTTAAATGTGCCGAAAAAAGAACTGGGACATGAAGAAGATTCAAGATTGGTTGTGCAGCTGCAGTTTCTTCCAAAACAGTTAGTCCAATGGCGAATACTGTTGTTGGCTACTAATTTATATGATTTTAAAGGCTTAGTTAACTGCTCGAACTTAAGCCTGAGTTTTAATTTTTCGGGGCATATAACTACTTTTCCTATAGTTTTGACTGTATCAGAAAATTATGGAGAGCCTTGTATAGTCCTTGGAAGCACCCGCATGCAATTTTTATTTACAGCACAAGAAAAAACACTCAGAGATTTTTTAAATTCTAATTCACTAGAAGTTGCTATAAAAGAAGGAAAAAAATCTATAGCTGTGTCAAGAGAAAATTCCTTAACTGGGCTACCTATAAGTTTGCCTGTTAGCTGTGCATTGTATCAGAAAAAACAAGTTTTGTTATTTGATTCCAAAGGATCGATAAAAGGAAATTTGTCACTTATAATTGGGCTTAGCTGTGATAAAATTATTCCGAGTAAAAAAATCAAAGTTTTACTTGAGAAAAAGCAAAATGCGTATATTCCTGAGGACCATTATATGACGACTGACCCATTGCCGAAAGAATGAATGGAGCTTTTTGGAGCTGAAACTTTAAGTGATAAGACGTTTGGGGAACACATTGAAGAAAATGAGTTTTATTCACCTCATTTAACTAACGTTGAGCTTAGAAGAATGGAAGATGCTACAAGTCCTTATAATATTGCAAAACAACCTGGCTCTTTTGGAGCGTCAAAATACCTAAAGGGTTCAAAAAATGATATGCCGCTCCCAAGGCCTGAAAGCTGCAAGGCAATTTTAATGAAAAATAAAGGATTCCACATAAGAAAAGCTAAAAAACAGAAAAGCAGTATCCCAAGGCTGCAAATTGATTTGAATGTCCCTGATGAAGCAAAAGCAGTTTTCCATACAGTTAGTGACTATTTAAGTTCAAGACCAGTCAGTGCTAACGTAAAAAGAATTCTTGAATCTCCTCTTAATTCTGAGTTTAGCACTAAAAGAAAGAATAAAATAGTCAAGCAAAGAACAAAAGGCCAGTCATCGCCTAGTACAAGACGTTCTCATGCTTCTACCCATTATGATTCTTCTTGCTCATCGCTTACTTCTCCAGCTGTCACAAGAAGGATTCAATTAGAAAGACAAATGTTTATGATAAGCCAATACGCAAATATAAGTGCTGAAGACATACAAAAATATAAAGGAAGAATCAAAAAACAAAATTCTAATAGAGAGCTGGAAATGAAAAAAGATGATCAAAGCAGCTCTGGAGAATCGTTGAATTTAGACTTTAAATCAGAAACAGATGTGAATAATTTAGATAAATAATAGCAAAAATAATAGAATTCTTAAATATTTATTAAATGTAAGTTTGAATAATTAAATTAAAAAATGGAAAGGATTAAGAAGAATACCAATTTTTATGGTTTTCTATCCTGAGCTATTTGGAAAAATTAACTATTAGGAAGCCTGGGCATTTATAATTAGTGTTGCGGAGCGTGAGGATTGCGATTTATGGCTGTGCCGATTTTTAGTGTATAGCATAGCTTTGCTAAAAACTTCAAGCAACTAGGGCTAAAAAGATAATAATATCTTATTGTCAAATAATAACAATTATTTTTCATGATCTTTTTCTGACATAAAGGCTGTGATACCTTATAACTTTATGCTAAAAATTTTCCATATTTGATTCACCTTTGTGTAAATCCATTAAAGTTCAATGAATATCTATGGAATATTTATAAGGTCTAAGCAAAAATTATAGATTAAGGAAAATCAGACATTAATTTTATTACATTTTTAAGAGACTTCGTTTTAATCGGCGAAAAAGTACATCTTTCAAGGTTTAAATCTTCTTCAGCAAGCATCGGCAACCTTTTAAGAAATTTCTGGTCGAAAGATTTTTTTCTCCTCAATTTTTCACTTTGGTAAAATACTTTAGCAACTTTGCTCTTTACTGAACCTGGATTTAGCATCTTCATAGCTTTAAGTTTTTCCTTCGTGGACCAAAAATCTGTAAAATGAGGTCCTGTTCCTTCATATCCGCTTGGCTTTATACCGTCTAATCGTTTCCATGGAGGAAGTGGTTTCTGCTTTAATAATTGTACAATTGGCTCTTTAAATATAGAATAGTCCTTTCTTCGCTTGGAATCAGCAGTTTTCGTCAACTCAGGTAATTTTAAATCTTTAATAGGTGACAGCGAATTAGTTTCATTCTTTGAAGGTTTGTTGAACATTTTATTAATGGATTAAAATATTCGGTTTTGGAATTAGATATCTTATTAGATTTGATCTTATAGTTAATAAAGAAAAGATTTGATAAACTGCAGAAAATTCCACATTTCATTTGCTATAAAAATTTTTCACCATTTTAACTCACAATAAAATTATAAGTCTTTGTATAAATATTATAGCAGGATGACATTTTGTATGGGAAATGAATTTAAACCCTAACAAATGAAAATTATGGAAAAAATGCAAAAATTAATGGGCACAGGCTTGTTCAGGTCACTGATGCAGTCATTCTAAGGATTAGTGTAAACTTATAAGATAAATGAGTAAGTTACCTGTAAAATGAGTTTAAATAGTCGAGATGATTATGCCATCTTAGGCTGAATTTAAAAAAATGTTTAAAATATTAAGACATGATAGATTTAAAATTAGCAATAATATTAAATAGGTATTTTGATTTTGATTGACCATTTTATATAAAGGTGCAATCTAGAAGCAAGTTAATATTTAAGCTATGATGCCAATTATCATATTAAGCAGTTTTACTCCTCTAGCACTTGAGCAATAAATATTATTAATGAGATCATTATAATGTCAAGCAAATAAAAAATTATATGATCAAGATTTAGGAGAGCTAAGCTTAGCTCAGGAACGCTATTTACCATCAAATGATAGTGTAAAGTCTTATAATTAAATGCGTTGCGATAAATACTTTTCAAATGAGCAGAAGCTCGATGTTCTTATTATAATATAAAAATAATCCAATTGAAATTATTATCTCATTGTATCATATATAATAGAATTATTTAATAATTTTAAACAATTACTCATCTTAAAAGTCATTCAAATATTAAAAATTAAATTACTTTAATAATATACCTCCTCTTAGCAGCAATCAGAATCCCTAATGCTGCATTTTAAATCGGCTATTCCACATACTGTTTCACAATTTCCAGGATCAATTCTTTTGATGCTGGCTTTGATATATAGCTGGTCATGCCAGCTGCGTAGCACATTTTAATATCATCATCTGATGTAAATGCTGAATACCCAATAATATGAGGCATATATTTAATTTTTCCTTCCTCAAATAAATGTTTTATTTCCTTTGTTGACTGCCACCCATCCATGATAGGCATCCCACAGTCCATTATTACTAATTTTAAAGGTTTTTCAGTTGAGTTATATCTTTGTACAGTTAGCGCTGCTTCTTTGCCATCTTCTGCTTCAATATAAGGGATTCTATTAGCATCAAGAATAGAAGCTAATGCCGCACGATTAAATTCTATATCATCTACAATCAAAATTTGAGGTATTTCATCTGCCTTTTTTTGATTATAAATGTTAAGCTTGATTTTTTTAATAGAAGGGTTTTCATCAGGAATTAAAGGATCTTCTTCATGAGATTCAAAACTAGGGACGTTTTCAAATACTTCTAAATCAAAACCAATTGTAGTTCCTTTCCCAGATATAGATTCCACAGAGATATTTGACCCTCCCAATTTATTTAAAAGTAGATTCGAAATGTGCAGGCCAAGGCCACATCCTTGTGAAGTCACATCAGATGAATACACTGAACTAAATATTTTAAATACTTGAGAAAGCCGCTCTTCTGGGATCCCAATACCTGAATCTTTTATCATTACTTTTAATTTTCCTTCTTGGCTTAAAAGTGCACAGATTTCAATTGTTCCTTTGCTTGTATATTTTATTGCATTATTTAAAAAATTTACAATAATTTGTTTGATTCTTAAAGAATCTGAATACCCAAATTCTGGCAATTCTGGATCAATTCTTAAGATTAAGTCTAAGTTTTTTCTCTTGGCAATAACCCTAAAAATATCATATAACTCATTGAAAACCCCATGAACATTAAATCTATGCTTATTAGCACTGAAAATTGCTTGAGTAATTTGTGAAAAATCCAATAAATCGCAAATTAAATACAAAAGGATTTTCGAAGACACACAAATGCATTGCAATTTTTCTTGTAATTCTTCAGAAATGTTTCCAATTTCTTCAATGACTTGATTTGTAAAGTTTATGATATTAGCTGTTGGAGTTCTCAATTCATGAGAAAGTGACCTAATTAATGCAATTTTGCATCGATTTTCCGCGGAATTTTTTTCTAACTCAATCACATGTGTAACATTTCTTGCGGTAATTAATACAGCTTCATCATTTCCTCATTCAATTTTATTGATTTTTCATTCAAGACTCATATAGCTAAATTGAGTAATCCCAAGTATTTTTTCTTGATTTTGCACAAGATTAAAGCATTCTTTTATGTCATCAATAAGTAAATTGGATTCTGTCAAATTATTCAGAAATTTCTTGTCTGTATCATATTCAAGGTTGCTCAGAATTTTCAAAGCTCCTTGCTCATCACAATTTAATAAATTGCAAAAGCGCATATTTATATATTCGATGTGAAGGTCTCTCGAAAGTACTAAAAGGCCATCTGGAAATGCATGCAAAATAATTTCTAATCTCTTTTTAGTGAATTCTAATTTTTTCCTATAAACATATAGCTCAAAGCTTTTCTTTCTTCTTTTAATTTCAATAAATATATAAATTGTCATTGATTGGAATATAAATAATGCTTGAAATTCTGTCGAAATAGTATAAATTGAAGCTAAATAAAGTATGCCACATATTATTTCCATTAGTATTGCTGCTGGAATGGCAAAAGTTAGCTTATTTTCGAACTCAATCGTGCAAAATAGATACGCAGCCCCTATTACTATTAATGCCGCTATTGTACTTCCAATCCATAATGAATTTATTCGATCATAAAATAATGATAATAATACTGTTAAAATACTTGTGCTAACAGCAATAAAAATAAGGATTTCTTTGAAACTCTGTATTCCTTCTAGAAATTCTTCTGCCCACCAGTCATCTGTTGATATTTTCATTTAATTTTAATAACCAGTGCAAGATTCATATTTAGAAAAAACGAAACTTTGTTTTTGTGCTGTGAAATAATGATATGACTTTGAATTCATAATAATTAAAATTATAAGAATCTTTACCAGGTTTTTATCAGTGTCTAATTTGCCTTGGAATAATCCAGTATTAAAATATAAATATCATAAAAAAATTAGTGTATGGAAAGAAAACTAAAAGATTAATTGAAAGGTATTTTGAGATGGTGAGTTTTATTAGAATTTGGCTGAGGCGTTCGCAATGGGTTTGGAGTATTTTTGAATTTAAAAAATTCTTTAGCTTGAATTAAGAGCCATTTAATTAATTCAGTTCTTCTGCATGAAATTATGTCAAAAACTAACAAAGAATTTATGTTATTTTTACAATAAATATTAATTTCAAAGGATTTGATGCTTTACTTATAGAATTTATATGACAAAAAGCAATGTATAGTCTTTTTCTGGCAGATATAGCTTAAAATTAAAATTGAAAATCCAATAATTCTGAGTTAAATACGATGCTAAATCTTTCAAAGCATAATATTAAGCTTTACTATCAGAAATCGTGATAATTTAATGAAAATCCAGATTTTAAAGCAATACTTCATTTTCAAGTGTTCAAGAGTTCTAAAAGGATCTGTGAACACTTTTCATTTAAGCATAATGCTAAAAATATTTAATCTAATTCTAAATATATCAATGAATATTTGCTAAAGTATTTATTTAAATTTTCATTTAATTATTATAACTGATATGGTAACGATTCTACTATTTCTCTTAGCATTTGTAGAATCAACCTTGCTCTCTTCTATAACTGTTTTCAGACATGGTGCAAGATCTCCTGTAAATAGCTTCAATTGGGACACCGGCAATTGGCCGCGTGGGCTTGGAGAACTCACGCTTGAAGGGATGATTCAAGAGTATAACCTCGGTCTAAAACTAAAAAACCATTATCAAAGCTCAGACTGTGGGTTTGATATAAATAACATATCTAAAGAAATCTATGTCAGATCATCTGACTCAAAAAGAGCAATAGTGAGCGCTCAATTTTTTTTAATGGGATTTCTATCAAGTGAATCCTTGTATCCTAAAGAGTTATTTGAAAGCCTTGCTTTTCCTCCCAAGTATATATTAGATGACGAAAAATTTAATTTATATGTAATTGAACTCCCAAATTCACATACAAAAGTCGAAGTATATTCTATGAAAAAGAAACTGGATCATATGCTTGTCGGGTGAAGTGCAAAAGTATGCCCAAGAATTAAAGAAATATTTTATGAAGTTTGGCAAACTGAGGAATATAAGCAAAAAGTACTTGAATATAATTTAGGTACAAAACTTGAAATGAAAAACTCTTTTAATGCTGATATATCATTAGAAAAGACTTGGGAATATGCAGATACAATACAATGTGAACTGTTTCATGGGTATGAATTACCAAAAATTGCAAATTATGATCTGTATTGAAAAATCCATGGAATTCATAATTATACAAACTCATATGCTTTTAATAAAGAAGGTGCAAGCTTGGTATCATCAACATTTTTCAAAGAACTTTTGGAGAAATTTGAAGGGAAAATAAACAAAGATTTCCAAGAAAAATTCGGGTTCTATTTTGCTCATGATGCAACAATGGTAGGTTTTTTGAAGTTTTTGAATATATGGGATGGAAATAATCCAGATTTTGGGGCTTATCTTACATTTGAACTTCATCAAGAAAATAAGAAGAATTATGTGGAGATTTTATATAATGGCGCTCATATTAAGCTTGATGGATGTAAAGAGGTTTGTCTGTGGGAAGATTTTCAAAAAATTGTTTCAGAAAATCTAGTTTTAGATTTAAATAAAGCTTGCAGCTTGAAATACAATTTCAATATTGAAGAAACAAGTGTATATAAGAGCAGCGATAGAGAGATAGACTAATAAAAGTATCCAAATAATTCCTTTATAGATAATATAAATTGAGAAATAATCCAAGATTTATTTTTTACAGATTATACTAAAGTCGTGAGCTACCGAATTTAAATTGTAAAAAAACATTTTTGCTGCCTTTATGAATCGAAACACATAGAGTTTGATATAGATGGTTAAAAAAATAGAAATCAATGGTTTCATCACGAAAGATGTGCTAAATTGAAAAAAATTTGCTAGATACTGATATATGGTATGAATAAAACTAAGACTTTAAAATTGCAGGCACTTAAAAAAATCACCATTTTATTTTCAAACTCAATTCATTTACATTAAGCTTCATATTTATGGGGCTATGATTTCGGAATAAAAATTATGGCTTCTTTTGAATCAAACACGCATAGAAATCTACCAAATCAAATCCAGCTTCATTAGAATATTTTCAAAAATTTCAACCACTCTTGAATTATGAAGATCTAACCTCAGAATAAAAGTTTAAATAAATATTCGATATAACTGGTACACAAATGGAGATGAGTCTATCAGAAGAATGATTGAGTTATCAGAAAAAGATAACTATGAAGATGCTACTCTTTGGTTAGCCGAAAAATACAGGCATGATCGAGATGTTGCAAAAATTATTGAAATTTATAAGAAAGCTATCAAAATTAATAGAAGCTTTGGTGGAGCTATTGGTCTGACAGCTCTTTCTCTAAAGCTAGAAAATATGGTGAAATGGCTATAAAGATTCCAAAAGAAAAGAGAATTGATCCGGCTAAGCTTAATTGCCAAATATTTTAAAAAATAAATTATTAAATGGCTAATTTTGGCCTATTCAATAGAAAAGCACTATTAGAGGAAAATATTTATAAATGTAGGTGAAATTTATATGATTTTTGATGTTTTTTGCTGAATACAGCCAAGATTGAATTAATATGCTTAAAGATTTTGAGGCTGCAAATTTATTTATCATTGTAATGGACTTAAGAATTTTATTAAATCATAAATAAAGTGCTTAAGCTAATGAGATCTTTAAATTATAAACAGTTTTTTTTACTCTTTTATTAAACATCGATAATGAATTATTTGTTTTAGCATCTTCTATAGAGGATTTATATAGAATATAATTAATCTAAAAGTTTCTTTTTATAAATGATGAGTGCATATGAATTTCTTGCAACATGGAAAATAAAAATGCTTTTATAAATAGAGTACTAAGCTAGTTCACTTTTAATATATTGAGCATAAACTTTGCAATGAGTTATTAGATAATTAAACGCATATTGTTGTTTGATAAAATCATGATCTCGATTAATTTTTTTTATATTTATAAAAAATCGAGTTTTGAATTATTTAAATATAAAATTCAGATCTTCATATGCTTCTTATTAAAATTTCAAATACTTTATCTACATTCTTTCTTGTTTTAACTGAGGCTTCTATATACATAATATTCAATTCATCTGCAACCTTTTTTGCTTCATCATATGTGATCACTCTCTCGTGCTCAAGATCAGCTTTGCTTCCAACGAGAAGAGTTGGCTTTTTATTTTCTGGATATTTCGAATTAAACTTACTTTTTCAAGAAGCTGCAGCATCTAAAGCTTCAGGATTTGTTAAGTCAATAACTATTATAATGCCGTTTGCCCCTTTAACATATAAAAGTTCTTTTATATAAAACATTGAATGCTCTTTGGTGTTCAATAATTTGAAATTTATAAGTTTCCCTTCGGATTCAATTGATCTCGCTTTCTTAATAAAACTTACTAATCAATTCCAATTGTAGGTAAGTAATTTTCAAAAAATTCTTCGCTCATATGAAAGCAATAAGGATGATTTTCCAGCGCAATCTTTTCCTAATATTACAACTCTCATAAGGTATTTTCTAGGTTCAATTCACCATCTATGATCCATGATCTTATCACACTATTTTTATATTAGATGTGGCCATTAAATCATTTTTTCTTAAGCTTATTACCAAATATTTTCAAAAATTAATTATGAAAATCGCTAATTGTGGTCTATTCAATAGAAAAGCATTATTAGAGGAAAATATTTATAGATGTAGGTGAATATTATATGATTTTTGATGTGCTTTACTGAATACAGCTAAGATTGCATTAATATGCTTAAAGATTTTGAGGCTGCAAATTTATTTATCATTGTTATGGACCTAAGAGTTTTCTTAAATAGCAGATAAAGTGCTTAAGCTAATGAGATCTTTAAATTATAAACAGGTTTTTTTCTCTTTTATTAAATATCAATAATGAATTATTTGTTTTACCACATCTATAGAGAATTTATATAGAATATAATTAATCTAAAAGTTTCTTTTTATAATTGATCAGTGCATATGAATTTCTTGCAACATGGAAAATAAAAATGCTGTTATAAATAAGGTACTAAGCTAGTTCACTTTTAATATATTGAGCATAAACTTTGCAATGAGTTATTAGATAATTAAACGCATACTTTGTTTAATAAAATCTTGATCTCAATTAATTTATTTAATATTTATAAAAAATCGAGTTTTGACTTATTTAAATATATCACATCATCATCATACTTCTTAATAAAATTTCAAATGCTTTATCTACATTCTTTCCTGTTTTAGTTGAGGTTTCTATATACATAATCTTCAATTCATCTGCAACCTTTTTGGCTTCATCATAAGTGATCACTCTCTCGTGCTCAAGATCAGCTTTGCTTCCAATGAGAAGAATTGGTATTTTATTTACCGGAAGATTCGAATTAAGCTCTCTTTTTCAATAAGCTGCAGCATCTAAAGCTTCAGGATTTGTTAAGTCAATAACTATTATAATACCGCTTGCGCATCCAAAAAATGTAATATCTCATCATCCATAAAATCTTGGCTGCCCTGCGGTGCCCCATACTTGGAAATTTATAAATTTCCCTTCAAATTCAATTGATCACGCTTTCTTAATAAAACTTACAAATCAATTCCAAGTGTAGGTAAGTAATTTTCAAAAAATTCTTTGCCTGTATAAAAGCAATAAGGATGATTTTCCAGCGCAATCATTTCCTAATATTACAACTTTCATTCGGTAATCTCTAAGTTGCATTTACACTTCACTATCCATGATCTTATCACACTATTTTTATATTAGATGTAGTTGTAAATCATTTTTTCTTGTAATTATAACTCCTTTGTGAATAAAATTTTGGCATATATTCGAAGTAGTCATTAATAAATAGAATTATGCATACAAATGATTAATTTGAATATGCCCTAGCCAATCAAATTACTTTTAAATAAATCACATTAAATTAATGATAAATCTCATCTGAAATTCTATGAGTTTTCTATACATTTCGCTCAATCTTAATAGCAAACTTAATTTATCAAGTCTAGTTGTAGCTAAAAAGGTGTTTAGAAAAAATTTCGCCTGCTTTTGAACGCACTAGTAGTGGTTTACCAGAACTATCTTTTCTTAGCATTAAAATTTTCAGGCAATCCTTAAGTTTCTTATTCATAATCTTTACTTTATATTATATAATAATTGTTACGGTTATCACCCCTTAAGGGGTCAATTTTCTTCTTAAAACAAGAATCTCATCTATAAACTCTCTGATTTTCTTATTCAGCACACCAGCACAATTCGTAAATTTCTCCTCGAATTTCCAACTTCAAAGCACTGGAGCTTATTTTTTTGCTTTATTGTGAAGTGTAAAAAGATATCTGCTATGCTGGTGCTGAATTTTCAGTGTTTTTGAGAAGAAAGTTTTACCATGATTGAAATTGCTTCTTAATAGAAAGTTATAGAAAGAAATTCAGAATTTAAAAGGGGATAAGTTATTAAATTTATAAAATTTAAATCTTTTGATTTATTAAAATTTAATTGCTATATCAATATCATAGGAAAAGAAAAAATTCTTGAGTAATAAGAAATGAAAAATTTAATTAATTTTATTATTAAACTCTCTTTAATAATCTATTAAATATATAGAGTGAGCAAAAAAACAATAATGAATAGCTATGATGCCGTACTAGAAACTCTTAATTCATTATCAGTATACCATAAATATTGATTTATTTTAACGAGTATTAAATATAACTCTTATTATTTTATTTTTCCGATTTATTATTATATTGATAATATTTCTTAAATTTTATAAAGTTCGATTTGCACAATTTTTTTAGTGCTTAAGTCAAATAAATAAAAAATTTTTTGAAAAAGATTGTGTGTTTCAAAATAAACATAATTATTATATGAAATCCATGGAATATAAGTACCTATTATTTTGATATTTCATTGAAGAGAAAGGAAATTTCATCTATATTCATCTTCAGGTCCACTTTCGAAAATTCCACCTCCATCTATTACTAAATATGCTCTAGAATTTCCAACAAATATTACCTTGCATTTGTCTTCACTTCATTCCAAAAATGATATAATTGAATAGCCATCAGCTATGATGTCATAAAGAAATATTTCGGAATGTAAAAAAGATGCTATTAAAATCAAATTTTTATAGTAAACACATGAGCACCAGCAAAGATTTTTTGAAAAATTACTGATTTTCGTTCATTTATCTTGCATCAAATCATATTTATAAGCAAAATTATTATTGTCGTCTATGAATCATCCTCCAAAAGAATAAAAATTGTTATCTCAATATAAACTAAAAGGCCCAGAACAGCAATATTTTGGAATATTTCTGAATGAGATATCAAGGGTTTTAGCATTTATTAGTCACAGATTTTCACCTCCTCGACTTCTCGCACAAATTAGTTCTCCACTTTTGAATTGAATACTATTTATATGATAATTGGGTCGAAATCCTTCATTAGGCTCATTCGATTTTTGGGTTTCTGCGTCAAAAGTGTATACCTGCAAATTATATAAATCATTATTGAGTGCATAAAGATATCGACTATAATTGGAGCTATATTCTTGGGAAAGTTGAGGGATTTTTATCATTAATTTTTAATAATATAAAATTAAATTGATTTTTGTAATAAAAAGAACGAATATTGCAGATTAGGACTTGCAATTTATTCTGCTGATGCATTCAATTTACTCTGTTATTATTATAAAATGGTATTTACTATTTTCAATAAAGCGCACTTTCGTGCCAAATAGTGGAGCATCTTCTGGTGAACTGAGGTTTCGAGAAGCTTGGAGAACATTTTGAAGGATTGTGTAGGATTCGAGGTGACACAAAGTGATGAGGAATTTTCTATTTTATCAAAAAGCATTCCTGAAAAATAACTTTTGTTGATGTAACGAACAGAGGGTTTGCTCTGGTGGTGAACGATTGCTGTTGTTTGTTGCTATGATTTGAACTTGAATTTTTTTTTGAAGTTATCAAGCGATAAAGTAATCTATCTAGAATTTAGATGCTCAGAAATTGACTATGGCTCCTATATTTTTCTTATGTAAAGATTAATTAATTCGATAAATGAAAATAATATATTAAGCAGTAAATAAATGTGATTTATTAAAACTCAAATTAAAATCATTAGAATCTCTCATCTCAATTTTTGATTTTTCTTTTTGGGCTTTTTCTACACCTTTCACATTTCAGTCAAACTTATGATATCCCCTTTTCTTTCTTCAAAAAAGTACCCAAAGAAAATTAAATTTTCTTAATGTAAAATAGCTACAGAACGAAGAAATTTCTCCGAAAGGCCATCCATCCCAAATATTGCAATAAAATTCCATATATAAACATTATCCTTAGCAGTTTCATATATAAATCCCTCACTTAAGATATAAATTTTTTGATTTTCCTTAAATGAAATATGCTCAACTGTATTTTTGAAATGAAATATGCTCAACTGTATTTTTGGAATCAAATTGAATATTCGATCAACTCTCTATAGTTATTATGTATATTTTTAAGGTAAAAAGTAATAAAGAATTTTTAAAAATTCCTAAGCAATAAATTTAAATACATTAAATCGATGATTTTTTGAAAAAATTAAAATACCATATTAAATTAGTTGATAACTTCTTGCACTGTCGAATAAATATTTTAATTTGATGATAATATTGCTTCTAATCCCAATAGCTCAGGCAGCTTTATTATCATCAGTTATTACTTTTCGGCATGGGGCAAGAGCTTCATATTACAAATTCAGCTGAGATACAGGTATATGACCACAAGGACTTCAAGAACTAACTCCAGCGGGAATGAGGCAGCACTATATGAACGGTGTCCAGCTCAGACAAAGATATATAATTGATCAGTCTTTTTTAAAGCCGAATTATGATAGTACTGAAATATATGTTCGCTCAACAGACGTAAACAGAACCATTATGAGCGCTGAAAGCCTATTATCAGGCCTTTACCCAAATGGCCCAACAATTTCTAATGCAAATTTACAAAAAGCAATTCCACCTATACAAATTGATGATCTCTCTAATATTCAAGCTAAGCTTGGCAACTATGCTTTGCCTACAAAATACCAGCCAATTCCTATTCATGTAGTAGAGATGAAATATGATACCATGCTATATGCTTTTGGAGATTCCTGCCCAAGATTTGATCAATTGTATAATGATATTCCAAATACTCAAGCATACCAGGAAAGAGTAACAGAATATATAAATTCTGGGCTCCAAGCTCAAGTCAATAAAATTTTCAACACAAATGCATCCTATGAAGACGCTTCAAATTTTGGGGATACCATGGTTTGTGAACTTTTCGACGGTTTTCCACTACCTGAAGGAGTTACTAATGAGATTTATATGGAACTTATAGGCATGTACAATTACACAAATACTTATTATTTTACCCCAGAAGGTGCAGCATTATCATCAACAGAATTTTTTGAAGCAATTATCCAGCAGTTTAATATGACAATTTTAAATGAGACGACTGTAAAACTTTCTCTTTATTCAGCTCACGATACAACTTTGGCAGGATTTTTGATATTTATGGGTGTTTGGGACGGCTGGAACCCTCTCTTTGCGTCAACTCTTAGATTTGAACTATATGGAGAAAATGGAGGATATTTTGTATCAATTCAGTATAATGATAAGGTTTTAACCTTGCCTGGGTGTGTAGAAATGTGTCCTTTTGATGAATTCGTAAACATAATAGAGCCTGATTTGATAAAAAATATGACTTTAGGCTGCCAGAAACATAAAGCACAATAAATAACCAAATATTTAAGCAAATAATTAATTTTCAATAAAAATATCATAGAGGAGCAGGAACGAAAAAAAAGACTATTAAAAATTTTATTAATATTTTGTTCATAGCCTAATTGAACTAATCCTTCTGCCATAATAAAAAAGTGCAATTATGCACATTTTGTGTGGAAGTCGAATTTCTTTTGAATCATTTGTAAAAGCAATGATAATTCAGAAAATCTTCCTACACCAAAAGGCTAATTGGAAGGATCAAACTCTTTTCCATTAAATTCTGTGATTCTTCCATCTTGGCATTCATCAAATTTTAGTCCGACATATGCTTCCATTAGGCTTTCTCAGTAGGATGGAGCGTCTTTCTGCTTATATATTGAAACGGTAATTCTTACCTGAAGATAAGATCCATTATTCAGTTTTAACTTCTGTAAACGTTGATATACTGACTTGCTATGTATGGACAGTCATGGTTTTGGGCATGAAAACTGAGTCTTTGATCATTTTGTCAGTAATTTTTAAGCTGCTTAAAAACAGCTATATATCATATTAACTGATTTTTTACTTGCCCCTAGAATATATATTATATATTATTCCGAGAGAGATACCAAAATAGTCTTTATTTTTCTATATTTAATTTGATATTTTGAATTTTTTTATTTCACGCATCTTATCTTCTAGCATCTTGATATAGCTGATTAGCCCTTGATACTACTTTTTGATATTAATTTTTTACGATCTCAATATTGCTCTTTTTATCAAAATTTTGTTGAATACTCTTTTCCTTTAATTATATATAGACTAATTGGAGCTATATATCTAAAAAACTATAACTCTACTAAGTGCATTAGCAAAAACCTTTATAATTTCGAATTTATAAAAATTTTAATTCCTCTGAAACTAAAAATTTAAATAAATTCCATCTATGATTGGTTGAAAAATTAAAATACCATATTGAATTAGTAGATAACTCTTGCATTGTCGAATATATATACTAATTTGATGATAATATTGCTTCTAATATCAATAGCTGAGGCAGCTTTATTATCATCAGTTATTACTTTTCGGCATGGGGCAAGAGCTTCATATTGAAAATTCAACTGAGATACAGGTACATGACCACAAGGACTTCAAGAACTAACTCCAGCAGGAATGAGGCAGCACTATATGAACGGTGTCCAGCTCAGGCAAAGATATATAATTGATCAATCTTTTTTAAAGCCAAATTATGATAGTACTGAAATATATGTTCGCTCAACAGACGTAAACAGAACCATTATGAGCGCTGAAAGCCTATTATCAGGCCTTTACCCAAATGGCCCAATAATTTCTAATGCAAATTTGCAAAAAGCAATCCCACTTATAAAAATTGATGGTCTCTCTAATGTTCAAGCTAAGCTTGGCAACTATGCTTTGCCTACAAAATGCCAGCCAATTCCTATTCATGTAGTAGCGATGGAATATGATACCATGTTATATGTTTTTGGAGATTCCTGTCCAAGATTTGATCAAATTTCTAATGATATTCCTAATTCTCAAGCATATCAGGAAAGAGTAACAGAATATATAAATTCTGGGCTCCAAGCTCAAGTCAATAAAATTTTCAACACAAATGCATCCTATGAAGACGCTTCAAATTTTGGGGATACCATGGTTTGTGAGCTTTTCGACGGTTTTCCACTGCCTGAAGGAGTTACTAATGAGATTTATATGGAACTTATAGGTATGTTCAATTATACAAATACTTATTATTTTACCCCAGAAGGTGCAGCATTATCATCAACAGAATTTTTTGAAGCAATTATCCAGCAGTTTAATATGACAATTTTAAATGAGACGACTGTAAAACTTTCTCTTTATTCAGCTCACGATACAACTTTGGCAGGATTTTTGATATTTATGGGTGTTTGGGACGGCTGGAACCCTCTCTTTGCGTCAACTCTTAGATTTGAACTATATGGAGAAAATGGAGGATATTTTGTATCAATTCAGTATAATGATAAGGTTTTAACCTTGCCTGGGTGTGTAGAAATGTGTCCTTTTGATGAATTCGTAAACATAATAGAGCCTGATTTGATAAAAAATATGACTTTAGGCTGCCAGAAACATAAAGCACAATAAATAACCAAATGTTTAAGCAAATAATTAATTTTCAATAAAAATATCATAAGGAAGAGTTCTTAAGCCATAATAATCCGTTAAAAAAATGGGATGCGCAAAATCAAGGCCAAGATCTTCGGAAGAAATAATCATATCTGCAGCTGAAGAAGGCCTCGGTTTTCAAGACATTAACGTTCATTTAATAGACAGCACTTTCCGAAAGTTCAGCCATATGGGACGAATCAACCAAGCCCAGCTTAAAAGAATTTCACGGCAGCTAAGGATTAGCATCGTCGATTTCGGCCCACATGTAAAAATCAACGAAATGTTTTATAATTTAAGGAAAGAAGAAGGTGAATATTTCTTACGAGATCTCTTGGTTATTGGTATTATGCTCGGCAAAGGAAGCAATATTGACAAAGCAAGCTTATTATTCCAAGTATTTGACGAAACTTCAGAAGGAGTTATCGAAATAAGTAGACTAAGAGACCAAGTTTTCAAAACAATTTTTCAGCATTGCGTCAACAGTCTTGGAAATTTGGTGACCACCCAACAGTGCTCTGAATCTCTTGAGCTGAAAAATAGAAAATATTTAGACGAACTGAAACAAGTGGAAGCGGATGGGATAAAAAAAATTTGTGATCAAATTATTGCAGATAAGACGTCAAAGGTTATTGATGAAGCTGAATTTGTAAGGGTGATGTGCGAGTTCGAGATGGGAAATCTTCTGTCTTCGTTTGGCTTTAGAACGTTTTTCAAAGAAGTTTTCAATACTTCTCCTCCGAAAAAGGTTTGGTCGAATCCGTTTGGAAAAAAGAAATAATCAAATAATTCATATGCTTTCAGATAATATCAGTTAATAGGCTTGACATATTGATAAAAAAATAATTCCGATTTGATTGAAAAGCAAAAATTCCATTTATTTCAATAATGAAATTACTAGTTGTGATTTTATTTTCTAGTCTCTTTTGTCTTATAAATTCAACAGTCTTTGTGGTTTCTGGTAGTCCCCCGATCAGGCTTAAGGTAAAACCTGTAGACGAATCTATTGAACTTATTGGGAGAAACCATGCAAAAAATGCAATTAATGAGATATTTCCTAGGAGCAGCTTCCCATTATATGAACCATTTACAAGAATGAAAGGCCTAACTATAAGCCCACAGGTATTAGAATTCTCCAATACAACTCTGTTCTCCACACAAGTAGCCTCAGCCTTTATATCAAACAAATCGAAAATGAACAAAATATTCATTCACAGCGAATTTATGACAGACTCTTCACATTTTCGCTTGCAGAACTTGCCAAGGTACTCATTTTCTCCTGAAACCTCAGTTGAGCTTAAATTCCTATTCACCCCAACAGAACTAGGCAGTCACAGTGCACATTGGATAATCAATACAAATTCAACCCCAACGATTTATCAGCTAAAAGGAGTCTGCTCGCAAAATATCTACAACCTTGAAGAAATTAATATAGAATCCTTTGGCAAACCTATAAGCAAAGACTTTTATTTGCATAACCCACATTCTGAGCCTATATGAATTGAATATGTAGAATGTCTGGATTTTTATGTGAAAATTGATTTGGAAAAAGCCAATGAAAAAATGATCATTAGTCCTGGAAAAAAAGTAAAAATAGCTACAATTACGTCTAATTACAAAAAAGAAGGGATTTATCACACAAAGTTTCAGCTGAAGCTTTCTCATGACAATTTAGTTATTCCTGTCACTATTAGGGTCTATAACAATGGATTAAACACAAAAAATAAATTTATTTATTTTGGGGTGATAAATGAAAAAGATTTCACGTATAAAGCACCTATTATAGTGACAAATTATAGAAATGAGCCTATAAAAATACTTGATTATAAATCTTCTATATCAAAAGACTATCTTTCTTTAGAATTAAATAAAACTTCTATTAAGGCTAAAGAAAAAGATGAAGTAATTGGGTATCTTTCATTTACTTCTTATGAAGAAGGAGAATTTTATGGAAAAATAAAAATTCCCACCGACAAAAATAACCTTATTATTGAGTATTTTTCAATTGTTTATTATAATATAATTGATTATAAGCCTGAATCGCTTTATTTTTTAGATCAAAAAGACTCTGAAAGACTGGTTTATTTATCAAGTAATATTGAAAACCCTATTATTGTTAACGACATCATAGCACCAAAATGGGCAAGTTTACAGTTCCAACCAGGAGCGCTAATTTCGCCTTATCATTTAGACCCAGAATTTTCTTTTAAAATAAACACAAAATTTGATAAGCCTGACAGCTCTTATCTCCAAGTTGTCACTAACCTAGGAATGATCCCATTTAAAATGATCCAGGACAGGCGCAATTTAATTATTTTAGAAATTGATAACCACGTAGAATATCCATTTGAAGGGAAGCTTGACTTTGGGCTTGTCCTGATGGGCCAAAGTAAAACGAAATCTTTTGCTATTAACAACCCAAATTTCAATGATGCTAATATTACTTTTCATATGAATTCTAATTATTATACCATAAAAGTTCTATATTTCTTAGACTGGGGGCATCAAAAAGGGACTCTTCATAAGATTGATAGAAGTTTGGCTATAAATCCTACACATTTGACTATAAAATCAGGGTTCACTGTGTATATGGAGCTAAATTTAATAATTTTGCCAGAAATCCAGCCGCCTATAAAAGTCCAAACTCCAATGGGCGATCTTTATATTCCGATTTCTTATAAATCTTTATCATGCTCTTTAGAGCTGCATTCTATCAATTTCGCAGACCTTTTGCCAGGAGCTACAAGTTCTCGGCCAATTATAATAAAAAATACCTGTGAATATGACCTAAAAGTTACTTATATAGAGACTGACCAAGCATTTTTGCGCCCAGAAATTGTAAATTATGCGATACCATCAGGAAAAGAAGTTTCAATAGGCTACATTCATTTTATCCAACGGTATAACTTAGAAAATGACCCTATCGTGAATTATTCAGCTTTCCCGACGTATGGAGATTTATCTGTATGGAAAGAAAAGAAAAAAACACCTATATTTAAAGAAGCTGTAGGAAGAATTAATATAAAAACTGATGTAGGCTCTGAAATATCGTCATCTATTTATTCATCGTTTAAGGAACCTTATATAGATATAGATTTCAAAAATAATTATGGAATTGTTGAGGTAAATTCAAGGGTGCAGAATGATGTAAATGTTACAAATCCGACTGATTATCCACTATTAGTGCAGCTTATCTTAGCACCGAATTATATAATAAAGGAACTTAAACATATAGAATGCGAAATTCAGGAAAATAAAACATGATACACTGATGAAGAATTTGATAATATTCATCCATTTATATTAAAAGAACACTCATATAAAGTCTGTGCTAAAACCCACCCTGAAGAAATCCCGATTGTTGACCATATAAATGAAGAAGTCGCCAAGCCAATTATAAGAAGACTTAGTAATTTTTCATTTTTTTCAAAAATCATGTGGGTGGTTAGTTCGTTTTTTGAAGAGCCAAAGTATTATATCAAGCCTAAGCTGCCGTCAAATATACTGCATTGTATATGCCATGATTGGTGTGAAGATGAGTGTTCGCTGTATAGTGATACAGAAGTTGATATAGTAACCTCTCAAGGATTTTATATTTCTTCAAAAGCACCTACCATTGTCCCACCCCACTCTTCAATTATCATAGGGTCTGTTTATTTTCAGCCTTCAATTACTGGCAAATATAATGCTACTCTTTTAATCAGAAACAATTATACCTTTTTTGAAGAAAAAATCATTGTTGGAGAAGCAGTCGCATCAAGCCTTGTTTTCTACAATAAAGCTGAAAAAGACGACACAACCTGCAGCACTATTGAGCGTAAAGGTCTATCTGAGTTCATTTTTAGCGTGTCTATGAACGAAATTGAAAATTTCGTAAATTCCATAAAATTCCCTATAAAAAATTTCAAATTTAATAGAACACTCGAGCTTTGGAACAACGGTAATTATCCAGCTACTTTACAAGCAATTTTACTTGAAGGGTACTCTTGCAGTATGTACGGCATAGAAATCCCAGACTGCAAAAAAGAGAGGGTAATAGACCCTCAGAGCCATATTGACATCAATATTTTATTTTCCCCACACTTTGACCAGCCGCACATCAAGCTTAATATCTGGCTTATAACAGACCGAGACATGTATTATTTCCCCCTAGAAGTAATCATTCCTGAGGATTTTTCAAATAAAAACACTTTCAGCATATTTACTTTCCCTCTTTCCCAAGAAATGATAATTATCTGCTACACCATTTCTATATCTCTCCTCGCGACCACATATTTCCAAGTTTCTATTTATAAGAAAAAAAAGCCTACAACTGCGACTTCTTCTAAAGATAAAGCTATAACTTATATAGTAAGATACATGCCAACTAAATATGATAAACCTATTTTTGAAGACACTAAAGAGACATTAGCTTCTAAAACGACGACAGCTGAAGAAACTCCTTCAAAAGCCCATCAAGAAGAAGAATTTGTAGAGGAAAGAAATAGAAAATCCCAAAAGAAGCTTTCTAAAGCGTTTAAAAAGAGATTTGGGTTTGACCAGATTGAAGATTCGAGTGAGGCACCATCTTTGCCACAACTTATTGCAACAAATCAGCTTTTAAACAGCAGAATTGTGGTGAAGTCTGAAGAGTCTCAATCTGAAGAAGAGCCAAAACAAGAAGAAAATGACTTCTTTATTGACTCTTATAAAATGAATAATATGCTGTTTTCAGGTCCTGGTGGGGATTTAGGAAGCTATGATTTTGATTTTAACTCAGAAGACTCTAATTAAGCGTATTTAGTTTAAGTTTAGTCGTGGATGTAAGGATAGACTTCAAAATCTTGATAGAGCCTTTCGCCGTTTTCTGAGTAATGGAGGTCTCTAAAGCACGTTTCGCACATATAGCAAATACTTTTGTCAAGCATAACATCGTTGACACACACAAATTTTGCATGAAAATTTTGACAGATTTCACATATCTGTCTTTTAGTTTTGGCACAGAATTTTTGATATGGATATGCTGACCTATACTGAGGGTCTTCTTGTGATATTAGTTTTACGTCGTTAAAAATCATAAAATGCTGGCACTGGAGTCTATGTTTATATGTATACGGTTTTCCTATTGCCACTATAAGGTCTTCTATCTTTGTATTTAAATTCATATTTTTCCCTTCAATAGTAAAAGTGACTGGGCTATTAGTTGTGTTAAAAGTAATAAAATCTGACAAGCAATAGATACAGTCTTTCAGGTTTTGAAGCGTCATTGTAGAGAGTAAAACCCATTCTTGTGTTTTATAGCCTTTTACAGGGTGGTAGATAGAGATTGAAATAAGAAGAGTATCGTCAGGAAGAGTATCCCCTTCAAAAGAAAAATAAGGGTCTTGATTTAAGACGTTTTTTTCTTTAGCTGTAATCCTACTGATGTTTTTAAAAGCACTAATGAGATATTACTTATAGCTTCTAAGAAATGTAATCCTATTTTTTTCTTCATTCTCATAGTCCTCAATTTTTTTGAAATTCTGATCTTCTATTTGTGCAAGAATTTCTCTTATATCCTCCTCATTTTCTTCTTTATTAGCAGGCACAAGCTGCTTTACATGATTATTTATATCCATTTCAATCAGTTCTTTTTTGCTTAAAATAAGCAAATCATCAACTCATACTTCTTCTATATTTTCTGGTTTCAGACTTTTCAATCTCTCTGATGCTGCTATTAATTCCTCTCTATATTTCCCTATTTGTATTAACTCCATTTAATTTTTATTAGAATATTTCGAATTAAAATCTCCTTTCCTAAAGTCCTCCTTATTGCATTTCTCACATATTGGCTTTACTATGCATTTCCCATGATAAGCATGCCCACATATAAATATAAGAAATTTTTCATCAGATGTTTTCATCATCTCGTCTGACTGTATAGGCTCCTCACATTGAGAACAATTGAAGTCTTTTGAGCTGATTCCTTGGTTTTTTAGCTTTAAAAGTTTATAAGACATTTGCACTGTGTCCTTATTTTGCAAATCAATAGCAAGACGAATTATATTTTTTTGGTAAGATAGCCTTGAAAGCTCTCCTGCAATGGTTTCTTTGAAATATTTAATAGGGATATTGCTGTAATTTTTTATTATGTAGTTCAATATTGAGCTAAATGTGATGCTGTCTGACATTTTTTCAACAATTTCTTTCACAGCTTCTTTTAATTCCGACTCAAGAACAGGGTATAATACAAAATAGTTATGAAAATTCACATAAATATCGAGAGATTCTTTAAGAAGCATAAACCAATGTTCTTCATTATCTATTTTATCAAGTCTATTTGTGTTTCTAACACACAGATTTAATGTATCTTCTATAGATACTTTTAAA
Organism: Blepharisma japonicum; assembly: GCA_949751835.1. NCBI lineage: Eukaryota > Ciliophora > Heterotrichea > Heterotrichida > Blepharismidae > Blepharisma > Blepharisma japonicum. Next base: position 17,886 of record CATKHK010000005.1, on the reverse strand, counting down.
TCTATAAAATAAGACACAGGGATATTTTCTTTTTTCTGCATCATCTTAAATAAAAATTGCTGCTTTTCTTGGACAAACCCAAGAAGTATATCAAATGATTCTCGTATCGCCCCAAGCTCTTCGTATAAATAAGCACTTGCATTTAAAATGTTAAACTCTCTGCATATTTCTAAACACTCATCTAATGGGTAATCATTTCTTGATTTTAAAGCTAATAAAACCCCATCAGGGCAATATTTACACATAAGGTAAATATATTTTTTTAAAATATGTGTAGGATCAAGGTCTTCTTTTTGGCAGAATTTTACCAGCCCATCTAAATATATAAGCTGCAGCTCAGGGAATTCTTCTATATTAAAACGAATTAAAGTTTCTAAATGATCCGAAGACAATAGCCATTTCATTGTTTGGGCTACGGATAGTTCTCAGGAAAAATTTGTCATTTTGCCTGAAGGAAAAGCGTTTCCTTTAAAGCAATGATTTATATATCACATAATTTTATATGCCAGTGACCTTTTAGTGCTTGGTAATTCTTGTTGAGATATCTGACCATAGAGATAGGAAAGAGGCTTTTTAAAAGATAATGGAGGAGAATTTGTGCATACAAAAATTAGTCCATCTATAAAATTGAATTTTTTGCAAATGTCTATTACGTAATCGCGATCAATTGTATTCGGGTCCAAGCGAATTATTATGCTTTCAAGAACTGATAAGTTTCCAGTTTTCATATAAAATTCACTGATATTTATAAAAAATTCACTTGGAATAGCTTTGATTTCTTGTGCTAAGACATATTTACCAATTATGTCATAAAAATATTCTGATTGTTCAGTGTTTGAAAAAATGTTAAATAGGTATTCTAGGGAGTCAGTCTCTATGCAATATTCTATTGCGTTAGCAATTTTGGAATCATAATTAATAAAACTTAATCCTATATACTCTGCAATTACTTTTTCCAAATATGGATTTATGTCACTTTTTGAAAAAGGCAGGTTAAATAATTTTTTTCTTTTCCCATGATAAATTTCTAAGCATAAAGACAGTAATTGTATTCATTCTCCTTTTTCCTTCAAATTTTCTATCACTTGTATTCAATCCAGAAGAACTCCTTTATACAATCCTTTTTCTCCTAAAAAATAGAAAGCATTATCAAAAGCTTCATATGAATTATAATATGTCGATATTGGTATAGCATCACTATTCTTTATGAATTTTTGATTTAATATTCCAGTCTTCAGCTTAGTTTCTTGCTCAATTACCTTATCCCCAATAAAATTAAACTCTTTTGAATTTAGCACATAAAGGCTTTCTTCAGATAATGCTGCAATAGTATCATAACTAAGCCACATTATTCCATTAGTGCAGTCATCAAGTTTCATAGAGCCAGCAATTTCTATTTCATTTTTATTAAGCGCATTTACTTTATATAAAGCTACCATTTTTCCTCACGCAACAGCCAGAACAGGCCCTTTTATATGATTATCATGAGGACACAGCCCAAGTTTTCAAGCCACATATGGCAAATCTTCTGGGAAAATTCACCCAGGTCTTTCAATGCTATAAACAAGTTTAAATTCTGGCTCTATAGTAAATATCATAATTTTATCTAAAAAAGTCATTGCAATTACATTGGCCGCATCAGTTGGATGAGGAATATAAACATTTGGTACCAAAATTTTTATACTAGTGCACACCCCTAAGTCTCCATTAATCATAGTACGAGTATTTATAGTCGTCGCGATAAAAAGCTTCATAAACTCAATAAGATTAATTTTTCCAGCCACATCACAAGAAATGGCATTAAGTTTTCCTTTTTTCCAAAATTTTATTGTAAGGATTTGGCTTTTGTGGTTTGTCCCTGTAAATTTCAAACAGTCTCCTGGTTTCAGTTCCCACAATCCTACATATCCATTGCTATAACCTGCAATTACATGCTGCTCATCATCAGAAATATCAATCGCTGTTACTTGTGCTGAGGTTTGTTCATCTGGTAGCAGCTGCTTTATATCTTTTCCTTCATGATTAAATACTTTTAATAGTCCTTGTGTATTTCCTATAATGATATATTGTTTTGATATAGAAATTGCTGTAGGAGAATTATAGTAATTTTGGACAGGAGTATAGACTTTTGCTGAAATTTGGGATAATTCTTCTAATTTTAATATAGGCTGCTGGCATTTTTCTAATTGAGTTTTTAAGCTTAAAAATCTTGTGATTTTTGCATCACCCTTTGAAAATCTTTCTAGGAAATTTTCTTCAATTTCGTCTAAAATATGTTTTTTCTTTTCTAAGTTTGCTAAGTCTGCTTCAACTTGTAGAAGGGAATTTATATAGTCTTTGTCCATTTGTGAGTCCTCAGCTAGGTCTTTCGTGAATTTATAGGAATATTTATTCATACAAATATTCTTAAGCTTAAAGTCTCTGCAATTATTGTATTCTACTTCTTTATCTTCTTCATAGACTATAGAGTCAATATAATCAGGATCATTAATAAAGCTTTTTCATTCTTTTAAATCCAGCTCATCCTGTGCATCAAAAGAATCCATTAGCCTAATATTTTAATTTTTACTCAAAAATTAATATGGAATACGAACTCGACGAAAGCTCTTTAGAAGTCTTAAAACAAGCCTTTGCATGGAGTGACTATGACCGTGATGGACAAATAAGGTAAAAAAAAATTAGCCGACAAGACTTAAAAATGTCAAGTGGCTTAGAAAGAGATGAGGAAGTCGAAGCTTTGTTTTTAGCTTTCAAAGAGTCAGCAGGAAGTTTTGAAAATCAAGATACAGTTACCTTTGAAGAATTCTGCAGAGGAATCATTGATTTTCCTTTTCTTCTTGAACAGTTTAAACAGGATTTCCAAGCTACAAATATGAGTCGATCTCCTGATAAAGCTGACAGTGATGGGGAAAATGATGTTGGGAGATGTGTGAGGGAATTGAGGACGTATAAATCACAAGAAGGAAATGATACAAGCACAATGCTGTTTTTGTATTCAGGACTGCAAGAGTCCATTATGAATTTTAATAATGCGATAAAAATTCCTTATACATCATCAATTACAAATGAAAGCCAAACTCCAGAAGAACTTATGGATACCTTGACTGAGTCGTTAAATAGGCTTCAAGCTAAAGCTCGGCAAGAAAACAACACAGCTTTATGAGATGCTTCATCAGGGTCTATTCATTTATTGAACTTATTAAGAGACTCGTTACAGTATTATGATGATTCTTCAAAAAATGCGAAAAATAAGTTAAGAGAATCCCAGCTAGCCTTTGACTCATTAAAGCAGCATTGCAACCGCTTAGAAGAATCCAACAAAATTTTATTATCACAACTTGATGAGCTTGAAGTCGAAACAAAAGAAACCAAAGAAGCTCATTCACAAACATTAGCCCAGAAGCAAAATTTACAGTATAAATTAAGACAAGCAGAACACTCCCGAGAAGAATCTTTAGACCAAATGGAAAAAATAAAAAATGAAATTTCAGAAAAAGAAAAAGCAATTTCACAGCTAGAAAAAGAATTAAGAAGACTAAATAGTATGAAAAAAATCCAAGAAATCAGAGGAACTATCGGAAAAAATGCTGGAGATATCAAAAGACAGCAGCAACTTATAGATTATCGACAGAGCATGCCCTCAAAAGTAGGAACACCTATTTTATCACCTAAATCTAAAGCTAAAGAAGAGCATAAACTGTTTATAGATTATTCACAAAAGCTTAAAAGCAAAGACGAAAGAATTAAAAGGCTTGAAAATGAATTAAGAAAAGCAAATGCCCAGGAAGTTAAACTACTAGAAGATTTAGAAGCAGTTAAAGCAGAAAACCAGAAATTAATTTTTAGGCTAAAAGAGGCCCAATTATCAATTCAAGAAAAAAGAGACTCTGTGCTAGAAGATGAACCCATTGAAAATACGTCAACCTTGTATGAAGAAATGAAAATGATAGGGGAAAATTATGAAATAAATACGAGAGACTCAAAAGAGCCGATTTATAAGCAAATAACGGTAAATAAGGTAGATATGGAGACGCAGACTTCAAAAGTCCCGAAAAATAAAGAAAAAAATAAAGAAAAAAATAAAGAAAAAAATAAAGGAAAAGAAAGGTCATCATGCTTTTCATGTTTTTAACTTTAATTATTATTAGTAAAATGGAATTGTGGGGATTTTTGATTTATACAGTGTTCTCAGTTTCAATTTTATTTATTCTCTTATGCGTAAGTCCTCACGGCACTGGGCCTTTTGCTTGGCTCAGTCGACAAGTATTTATTACGCTTCCAGCATTTACAGAAAAAATTTCCATCAAACTATTTGGTCCTATGGGGAGTTCTAAGATTTCCTATTATTTCCTCTATATCTTTAACAAGCCAAACCCTTCATTTCAAATCGTCTACTTACTTCTAAGCCTAGGCGGCTTCACAATTTACTTTTTTAAAGGATTTGCATTTGTGCCTAATCGCTATGTCCCTTCAATTCACATATATACAGGAACTGCATTTTATATGCTCTGTGTCACAACATTTTACTTAGCTTGCACAGTAAGCCCTGGAAAAATCAGACCTCAAAATGCTGAAAAATATAAAAAGGTCTTTCCATATGATGAAGCATTATATAGAGAAGTAAAATGTTCAACTTGTGATTTGGTAAAACCTGCCAGATCAAAGCATTGCAGTGTTTGCAATATGTGTGTAGCAAAATTCGACCATCATTGTATCTGGATAAATCAATGTGTAGGATATGGAAATTATAAGTGGTTTTTGGCTTTTATTTTATCTCATAGCTTACTTTGTATGTATGGAGCACAGATAGGGTTTTTAATTTTTGTGCATATTATTGATAAGGAAAGGATTATGACTATAAGATTTTTTGATTATTTAGGAAATGAAGTAGAATGGAGCTGGATGACGGTGATCCAATATTTGTTGCAAAGATATCCTTCATGGTTCTTCGTGGTTACTTTGTGCTTTATTATGGGACTTACATTAACTGGGTTTTTCTTTTATCATCTTTATCTTGTCTATGAAAACACAACTTCTAATGAGAGAGCGAAGAGGCTTGATTTAGCTGAAAGCCCGAAATATAAGCATTTAGCTGAGAAGCCAAATATTTATAACAAAGGATTCTTTAAAAATATAGAAGAAGTGATTTATGCCAAGACTTTTAAGTAATTGAAATATTTTAATAGAGAAATTCAGAAAATTAATTGGCTTTAATTTATGATATCTAAAACATATAAATAAATCTCATATTTAAGAACAATCAATAATTTTCTATTATAAATGACCTTATTTTATAGTTACATTAAAATTTATCGTTTCCATACGATTGATTATAGTCTAAATTCACCTTTTTATGTTTGCAGAGTTTACGAAAAAGCATAATTGTATCACAATACTCAGGACTCATATAAGAAGTTGTTTTTTTCCTTGCTCTGTATGGAAGTTTTTGAGGAAGAATTGCAGCTTTATGATAGAGAGAAGGTAGGATAGGAGTTAAGTTCCTATAATGCTTTTTCTTCAGTTCATTTTCTGAAATATTCAATATATAGTTTTTTGCTTTTGGTGTTAAGCTTGGGAAATAGCAGTTGTCGCTATTTTGTGGAGGAGGGGTCTGGGTTGATTGATCATGAAAAATTATTTCCATTGAATTATCGACTGCGATCGGAGTAAGCATTGTCTTTTGCTTTCTCATCATAACTTTTAATCTTTAGAGTTTGATTTTATTCAACTATTTAGCCATTAAAATTTCAAAAGTTTGTTGCATGATTTGCTTGAATTCTAATGATTTCCAGCTTATAATAAGCAAGATACACACATTTTTATTCCAAAATTGTGTTCTATTTGTGAATATTTTGCTAAAATTAATTTGCAATAACTTTTATGATTCAAGCCAAAAAATTACTATATTTATATCTTTATTCAACTACAAAATACTTTATTTTCTAAGCTTCCTATTTTATGAAAAAATCGCATTATTTTAATTTCCACAAAATCAAATAATTTAAACTGCCAAGAATGGGGTAAATTCTACACAGAGAAGAAGAAAACAAAGATGCTGCCAATCTTCACATGAGAGAAATGCTAAACAGCCAAATTACAGAAACCAAGCTGCAGGAGCGTATAAACAGAGTGTAACCATAATTTAGTGTTGAAGAAAATAAGCTTTTGCTTAAAGAAAAATCTGACCTTACTAAAAAACTTGAAGACCTAACAGAACTGCATAGCAGCATGGTCAAATCTTTACAAAATGACTTAAGAGAAATGACTGGGATGAAAGTTCGAGCTGAAGCCCAAGTCAGGCTACTAGAATCCGAAATGTCCCAAAAAGATGAAGCTTATGGTAAATAATAAACAGCCATAAATCTCCAAAAATGTCAAGAAGACCATCAAGCTGACATGGACAAAAAACAAATTGAAATCCAAATCCTTAAAGGAAGACTTTCTGAACTAAATGAATTTTCTGCACATAAAGCAGAATTCGAACTGAAAATGAAAACGCTAGAAGAAGACTATGAAAAAGAAAAAAAAGCGCATCAAGAAGACAAGCAGAATCTTGAAAGGGAAAAAATAAAGGAAACGGAAAAACTGAAAAAAGATATGCTTTATAAGATTAAGGAAACTCGTGACAAAGTACTTGCGTTAAATGATGAACAATTGCATATTACCACAAAATTCACAGTCCTTGAAAATCATCGACTGACTACTGAGCTTGAATACCAAAGTAAACAGACAGAAAAGCTTATGAATAGAAATTCTCAGCTTGAAGAACAAGTGGCAGGTCTGAAAAGAGATATTGAGATTCACAAACAAGTGGAAGCTGAATTAGCAAAAAGATCACATTATTGCCAAAAAATTATTAAAAAATTAAATACCAAAATAAAGGATTTAGAAGATGAGTTAGGCTCGAATTCTAAGCAGCCGAAGCAGGAAAATGAGACTTATGAATCTAAACAAGACTCAAAAATGAATGAAGAGCTCGTAAGATTTTTGGAAAATAAACTAGAAGAAAGCATGAACAGACTAGCCCAAGTCCAGATGGACTATAACATACTCAAAGCTGAGAATACTGACATGCAACAAAAATTCAAAGAAAGATCAGAACGATACCGAAACTTAGGCTGCCTCCTCGCAGACTATTTAAAAGACCTACAAACCTTACAAAACGAGCTTCCAGGTGATGCAGAACTTACTCTAAACATCAATAAAATTGCTTCTTCTCCTATAGAAGAGTTAACGAGCACTGATAAAGCTGCCTTAGTCTCAATCTTACTCAAACAAATCCAGCCTTACTTAAGCCCTTCAAACCTAAATATTCCTAATTTCGCCAGTGTTAACCTCGTGACTGACACTCTAAAGCAAGATGATTCTTTGCCAAATATAAATAAAAATAAGCCAACTATCAGTGTAGCTGTCCAAACTTCTTTTGCACTTGGGACTTTTGAGCTACCTAAACTTGAAGTTGACGCAGATATGGTAAAAGCTCCACTTAGGCCGTGGGGTGCAAAGTCCACGAAATCGCCTGATTCTTCATTTGTCAAGAAAGGGCATAAATTTAGAAAACTTTTGTAAGATCAATTATTAATAGGTTTTTAAATAAATAATTTATTTATAAAGGCAAAATGCTGCCATCTTCATTTCTTCTGACTCGAAGTTTGCCTATATAGATTTTACATAGCTCATATTCAGACATGGAGTTTATTTTTTCCCTTCTTTCGGTGTGTTTTTTGATTGGAAAATTAATTGAAATTGCTTTCATGAGCTCAGATAAAACGTTATCTTTTACAGAAAGCAAAATAAATACTTTGTGGGAGTCGAGTTTTTGGAATTCAGATCATGTGAATTTTAGGTTTAAAAGCTGCTCTTCTTTCTAATTAGAAAATACCATTTGTTTTACTCTTCCTGTAGACTTAGGATTTGGTATATAATCTCCATTATAACTCAATGATCTTAAATGTTTTGGAGTTTCCATATCATTTTCAGTCAGCATTTTATAGATAAAAGAAAGCTTATTTGGCAATTTTCTGATGAGATCATCATGCAACGTGTCATAGCAGCTTTTGAAAAATCTTGACATATTGTAACCATTTGATTTAATATTTTCTTCTTGGATTTTTTTAATTTCTGCTTTGGTTTCCAATATTGTATTCTTTAAAGATTTTATTAAATCTGGCTTAAAACTTTTTATAGGACTCTGAATAGCACTTTTAGGGGAAACTAGTGCAGAAATAACCCTACTCGAATGTCCAATTACCTCAGGTCTGCGCCTTTTTGGCGAATTTTGTATGCTATTTGGAAGTGAGCTTCTTTTATTTTTATCTTTTTTTAATTGCATCTTCATATTCTGTGCATTCAAAGTTTTCAACGTTGATTTCATATCCCTTATTTTTTCTTCCAATTCGTTTATCCTTTCTTTTTTCTCTCCTATTTTTTGTAAATATTCCTTATGCCTTCCTCTTAAATCTTCTACTCTTTTAATATACCAATTTCGCTCATTCCTGATCTTTGCGACTTTTTCATCATTTTCAATGTTTTCATCAATACTCTTTAAAAGCTTCAAAATATTTTCTTTATTTTTGTGCATTTGATAAATCATGCTATCTGCATAAGCCTTCATAGTGATAAGAGATCTTTCTATTGTATCATTAATAAATTCATCAATATTGTCAAACCTATTTTGAATTTGACCTTGAACCTGTAAGGTAGAAGAAAGAGCTTCATCTATTTCTTTGAGCCTTTTTATTCGAGCTTTAAGGTCGTCTTCTGTGAGATGATTTGGATTTGTTCCTTTTGATAATTCCATTATTCTCTGCTATTAATTAAATATCAAAAACTTATAAGGTAATTATTTGTATTATATTATGGATGAAGAAAATATGCATTATTAATAAATGGTTTGATAGCATGGTATGGATGATTATCAAATTTTAATTAAATGGCTCTTAATGGCTGTATATTTATGAACATATTCTTTATTCGGTACTTGTCTGACATTGCATTAATCCTTTACCCTAACATAATATTTTTGTTTATTTGCATTAAATATGTTGCATTCAAAAATATCCATTTTAATCAAAAATGCCTTCCCTTATGAATAGAGTTTAATTAATATTGACAGAAATGAATTCAATCAATCTCCATTTCTAATTTAAACAGATTCATATGCATTTTCTGGAATTTCCCAAAATCTAAATATTTAAGCCTAACAAAGATGTAAATTTTCTTTGACTCTTCCCTATTAAATTTGTGGTCAAATATTTCTGATTTGATCATTATACTTACCATAATCTTCTGATGAGCTTAATGCACCAAATTCAGAATTATTTTATCTATTTATAATAATAAATGAGCACAGACACTCAAGCTGATCCAACTTCTCAGTCAGCCCCATTAATGTATCATGTAGAAGGCGATATTTTCTATGTTCCTTGCATCTTGAGCGCGAACTCCTGCGAATTTAAGCCACTTCTCCAGCCTATCAATCCTCCACCAGAACCTTCCTCAGATCTTTTAAAATCAAATGGCTGAACTTCCAATGAAGATATTGTCCTCTATCGTATTGTAGAAGCACGTGGGCTTAAAGCCTGGAGTGCAATTGCCAAAGAATTAAACGCTGTTATCCACCAAAAAAGCGAAGTTCGTAATGGAAGACAATGCAGAGAAAGATGGTACAATCATGTTGATCCAAGCTTAAAAAAAGGAGAATGAACTCCTGAAGAAGACATGTACATCCTTGAACAGCAACAATTGATTGGAAATAAATGAAGTGAAATCGCAAGAGGACTAACGGGAAGAACAGAAAACAGTGTCAAAAATAGATGAAAAAGCATGGTAAAGAAAACAGAAAAAATTTGTCCTCCAGGGGTAGATGTCATTGATATATTGATAGCTCAGAAGCAAGGAAAAGAAATGGAAAGTTCAGATGGAGAAACGATGCCTATAGAGTCACCTCAGATTAGATGGAGAAATATCAATGATACCCCACTAGCTTCACAGATGCAGTTTAGCCCTCAAATAGGTTTCAGCCCACAACTAGGATTTAGCCCACAGATTGACTTTAGGAGTCCTGCTGGATTTAGTCCACACTTAGAGTCGAATATGAAAAATGTGTTTATTAGGGAGTTACCTATGGGATATAGAGAAGGAGCTGAAATGTGGAACCAAATTTATTTCCAAAACAATCAAGAAAACATCAGCGGAACTCCTTCTCCTTCTATATTCTTATCTATGTAGTGAGTAATATGATTTATTTTCTAAATTAAATCCACAAAAATTAAAATTTTCCTATAAAAATTGCTTTAAAATTATTTTTTAAGAAAATCTAATTTTATATATTATGATGTTTCCAATAGTCCTTTCACAAAATTCGAGTCTTCATCTTCTATCGCCCCCAATGCTTTGGCATAATCAGTTTCTATTAATTCAGGTTTTATATCTCCAAGCTCTATTCCACGGTCAAAATTTTCACTTGATTTCATGGAAGATACATCTGATTCGCTAGGAACAAAACCTAAAGGATCAAAATCTCTAGATTCTTTGATTTCTCCAATGTTAATTTCTCCATCTTCAGCATTTCTAGGTAAGTCGCATTTTTCTTCAATATTAAGCATATTGCTTGTAAATTTGACAGTGTTTTTCTTAATAGAATTTATATTTTCTTTATTGAATAATGAGTAAGAAGCGTCCATAATTTTCATAAATTTGTCATCTTCAGTAATGAATGGCCGAAAACTTTCCTTTTGTAAGTACTGAGAAGCTGATCTCTCAACGAAACTTTTTACTTTGTCAAGCCTATATGTTATTGATATAGCTTTTAAGATTGAATAAATGCAAAGGGCTAAGCAAAGATTATTTTGAATATTTTGGGCTTGATTTAATGATCTTCTTAGCTTGAAAACTGCCATTAGCATTAGAGAAAGATTTTCTGAGCTTTCTTGGATGACTAAAGAAAGCCATGATTTTAAGCAGTGTTTAAATATTTTCATACTTTCGTCGATTGGCATTGAAGCAGCATTGTCAGTCATTTTTAAAAGTGAAAGATTAATAGAGTATATTTCGTTTTGCTTAAATGAAAATCTTCTTTTTAGCTTGAAAATCAGAAAACTAAGGACTTTTAATAAATATTTTGATGGCTCTTCATATAAATCAGAGACAATTACAAAAATAATCTGTAATGTCCCTTGTACAAATAAGTGATGGGGCTTTGACTTATTTAGCTCTCTGTCATATATAACTTTGAGCTGTTTTATGCACATAATATAAGGTCTATCATATTGCTTTGCAGTTAAAATTGATTTTACAAAAGAAATAAAACTTTGGTTATCCGCTTTTTGTGACCATTTGTGGAGAAATTCGTTAATATGGTCCTCTTCTTCATTTAATAGCATTAATATAACGTCTTTAAACGTTTCATTATAAAGCATTGTTGAGACATTTGAATCTGGCTCTTTAAGAATACTAAATGCACAATTAAAGATATTTTTTATGTTGCTTTTATCGTCAGATAAAATTTTATGCATGTAATATATTATTGTTTTGAAAATTTCAGAGTAGAAAATAGGATGACCATACTCTTTGCATAATAGAATTGAGTCAAAAATTAACTGTGAATTTTCATTTCAGCCCTGGTTTTTATGCAAGAAATCCACAATGTGTCCAATAAATAAATGTACCATTCCTGCATTCCCGACCATAAAGCTCGCAAAATTTTTAATTAGTTCCATTTCTTCATCTAAATCATTGTCTTTATTTTTTATTATCCTTATAAGTGCAAGGTCAATCACAGTTTCTCATTTTAGGTAACTTCCTTTAGAAAACTTCGACCTTAAGCTAAAACCCATTGAAGAAAGGACCAAAATCTCATTTTTTGAGACATTTTTTGGATTCGAACAATATGATACAAGCTCTATCATAATATCTTCAAGATATGGAGGATTATCATCAGGAAAAGTTGTTGTACATTGCAGAAGAATTTCATATACAAGTTTTTTCACCTCGCCAAATCGTGGGTGCATCATCAGCATATAAACCATTTGATACGTCATAGGCAAGAATTCCCTTCTGTACTGTGTAAGTGTGAGAAGAGCTAATAAAGTGATATTTATAACTTTTAAATCATCCTGAGTCATTTCTTCATGTAAAGAAGCAGCCCATACCTTTTTGATTTCTTCTATGCAGGGTTTAATTTTGTCAGCACGATCTTTTAAATAAGCATTAAGTTTGTAAACCTGAATTTTTACCTGGTGTTCTGATTTATCTCCTGAGCCGACACTATAGAGATTTCTGACTTTGTCTTGGATTGTCATTTGCTTTTTAAAAGGACGGCAAACTAGTCTACAGCACTGAGATCCCATTTATAACTTCTTAAAAATAACTAATTATGGACTTCTTGTGCTATCAAATTTAAATCAGGAAAATATAGGGAATTTGATATTATCAAAATAGAACGTTATCAGTTCTTAGGATCGAATTTAAGATAATTTTATTGGAAAATTATTAATAAAATGCTGGGTTTATAGATAAAAAATTAATTTTGAATAAAAAAAGAATAAATCTAGGGGAATTAAATTAAAATTTTGGAGAAGATTTTGAGCTATTTCAATTCTAAAAATTATCAAGATATTTTATATCTTATAGATTAACAAAAATCCTAAATAAATTAAAATTCTGTCATAATTATATTTGCCATTTCTAGCTTAAAAAGAATCAAAAGTCCTGTTTTTCTAATCATTAATATGAAAGTTATTTAAACTAACATCTTAATCAGCTTCCAAAGGTGGAAGATATCTATTTATCATTTGCAGAATTTTTGGCACGTCAGCTCCATCTACTTCACCTATTAATTTTGGCCCTAAAAAGAATAAAAATCTTGGCTTGCATGAAACTTGATGGCTTGCGAAATCTGGCACCCTCTCTGTGTCTGCTAGAAGAAATTGCATGCGGGAGTCCCATTCATCAATTTTCATAGCTATTGATCTAAAAGAAGATGTAACAAGTTCACATGGGCCGCATCATGCAAGATAAAGATCAACAATTGAAAGTTTTTTGCCTGATAAAAGTTCATAGAAGTGGTCTTGATTTCTCACTGTTAATTGAAATTCTTGCGGCTTACCTCGAGGTGGCATATTTTTTTATAAATTTTGCATTGCTGAAAATTAATTAGATATGGCTAAAGATTAATATTAAAATCAAAGTAAAATTTTGAAAATTTATAGCGAATTTGTAGGACTAATTCTTTATAGTGCTTTTCACATCGTTTAATTCCATATTTCTGTTATTGGCTTCTTCAATTTCCTTGTCTGACAAATTTGTTGTCTTTATTGGATATTCATTGACTTTTTTGAATTTTTTTGTTATTTCTTGGATTTCCATTTCGTTCATTGACAGACTTTTTTTCTTTGGGTTGAATTTTTCTTGGGTAGTCCTCATCTGAATTCCATCTTCAGCTATAGGAGGCAAAAGACCTGTTTTTCCTAAGCTTGCAGCCCTTTCTATATGGCTGATTCTTGAAAGAGTTTTCTTGTATTTTCTTGACTGCTCATATTCTTCGTCAAATTTTTTAACGCTAAGACTTGGGGATTTTCCTGTAATTCTTTTAAGAAATGCAAAATTTTCAAATAAAATCCTTTCTGCTTCCTTTTTTCTTGCTGGAAAATTTAAGCTTTTTATTGGAGACTGGAGATCGTCGTATGTATAAAATTTCTGAATAAAATATACTGGTTTTCTATTAGAAATGCAATTTAATCGTTGCAAAAGTTCATCATTATCTTTTTGTATAGCTTTAGAATGCTCTAAATCTAAGAAAATATGTGCACGTTGAATCGGTGGAATTAGGTTTTGAGTAGTTGAAGGAGAATTATCTAGTCTTGTAGAGTGGTGGGATTTTATATGTTTTAGTCTTTTTTTGTGCCTCATGAAAGCTTGTTCGCGATCCCATAGATAAGAAGGAGTTATGTGAGTATTTCTCATAATTATTTAAGAATTTATATGAAGCATAACAGCCATATATTGATTTAAATTTAATGTGATCATATACTTATGAGGATTTTAGCAGATTTTAATTATTTGCATTAAATGCTAACTTCATTAATCTCAAAAATCTTTTAAGTTAAAGATAATTTTACCTTATAATTATTTTATTTGCTTTTTAAGAACGGCTGATCTTTCAATTATTTTATTATTTTAAATTCAAATTTATTTAAATTTTAATGATTTTTTGCAATTAAAAAACTTGTTTTATGATGATTCATAAACCACTAATTCCATAGTCAATTATTAATTTTATTTTATCACACACATTCCAATAAAATTGATTTCTTCTCCTTCTTTTTTATATAGCTTGATAATAAGAATATTAAAATTCCGCAAAACCAAAATATACCCATAGCAAATATAGTTCTTCTTATAAAAAATCAGACTCTAAAGCTCTTTATTAGCATTAATTTTAAAGATCGTTTTTTTATCCAAAAAATTATTTATAAAGCTAATTATGGACAAACTTGCTACAAGAAAAACCCTTACATCAATGAAAACTTCTAAAAAGACATTTTTCAAAAATCAGCAAAGGCTAGAAATGATAATTTCTGCATACGCTCCAAGCTCAATACATCTTCCTTCAATACGCAAAAGCGAAAGATCGCCCACAAAAAAACGAAGTGCTAAACTAACTATTCAGAAGCCAAATCTAGTAAAGTTGATGAAAGAGGAACCTTTACCTCCATGAATGCAAGATATTGGGATCCGGACATTTCCAGACGACAAATTGTCTATGCTTCAATATGATCTTTTAAGCCAAAAGCAAAAACTAACAATAAAAAACATGTGTAATCCCGATAAAGTAAAAAGCAAAGTAAAAACAGTTTTTCGAGCCTCAGAAATTGAAGCAAAAGATAAGAAACTTAAAAATGTTTTCAGAAGAATTCGAAAAATGGACACAAATAAATTTGAAAAAGAAATGCTAAAATTGAAGTCATTTAATTCTGACCCGAATTTTCACATATTTAATATAGAAGATGAAACTAATGAAGAAAATGCGCTTTCTGCAAGAAATCATGAGCATAAAGACTTTGATCCTCAAAGCCTTCCTAATGTTTCAGCAGGCCTATAGTATCTTTTTAATATTATAAAAATAAATTATATATTTGCTTAATAAAAATATAAGAGAAATAATAATCATATTATTTATAAGCGGATAATCGTTGGAAAAATTTTGTTTTAATAGGGATAATCTTATAAATATAGAAATATATCTGGCTAGTCTTTGAATTTAAAGCTTCATTAATGAATAAATTAGTCGTTAGGAAATTTTGCGCTAAAATTTCATTAATAATTCATTATCAAGTTTTATTAAATTTTGAGTTTATGTATAGATCTAGAATTAATCCTTCGTTTACTCGATTATAAACTTCTATTTTAATAATTTATCAAATTTAAAAATAAACAAAATTAAAATTACTTTTTGAAATTTGTTTCAATTTCATTAAGGGTGCTCAAAATCTTCTGAAGCAGCAATTTTTCTTGATCTTTTGCATTATGCTCTACTTCTGCTTTCTTATCTTCAATCCTTTCACTTTGATAATCCAATTTCACTTTATTGTATTTATTTGATAAAGTTTTCTCAAATTTTTTCCCATCGATATACATAATTTTTTCCTCTTCCCCAATTTTCCCTTCACTTTTCGTTTTTTCATAACTTGTATTATAAAATCCCTTATTTTCCCAATAAATATCTCTCACTAAATTTTCATCAGTATTATTCATAACTGCTACATCATAATCCTCCAATTTAATCATTGCTTCCATAACATTTAAATATTCTTCAGCCCTTACCCAAAATATCAAAAAGCTTACTCCAATTATCAATTTTCCAAAAGCCATTTTAAATTCAAATATCGTTAACTTATATTTAAACGCGAAACATTGGGGTGGTTTTACTATGAGAACTGAAATTTGGCTCTTTCCTGTCATATCCCATGCTGTTTCCTTCTTCACTAGGACTTGACGAATAATAAGAGCTTTCATGGTTTTTCGCCCCACTGCCTAAAGATTCAGTTCCTCTTGATTCCAAAAAGTTTGTAAATTCATTTTGGAAGAATTGTTTCATTTCTTCTGATGGGTTGTATTGCGTCATCGAGCTGCTTGTATATCCAGATGACGAAGATTTCATTGGCTGTGACTCTTGCAAAGATTTAGATCTTGGAGGCTCTGCTGGGCTAAAAACATGAATACTTTGGTGGCTAGGGGTAGATTGTTGCCTTGAGTCTGACTGAGATGAAGAATGCCTCATAGAGCTTGCAGGACTACGCTTGACGACATCTGAAAAATCTTGGACCCATGCTGTTGATTTTTTTATGCTGACCTGCTTAGGATTTTTCTGAGAATTTGACTCAAAACGAACGTGGTTTTCTTGTATCGAGCTTCCTGGGGTGTCCAAATCTACCTCAACTGATTTATCAGAATGAACAACCCATTCTTGGCTGTGGGCCATATCTTCGCTGCCATTACTTTTTGAAGGGATTTTTCAGCTATTTCTTTTTGGTTTTGACGATTTTTTGAGTGGCTCAGTTTCTACCATTTTGGATTGAGTTGGTTTTGGCAGTGGTGGAGGCTTTCTTTGTGTTATTTTTACAGTTGTTTCTGGGTTTTTAACGTCCATTTGACCTTGCGCTGTCCACCATTCTGGATAAATAGCTCTTTCAATGTCATTTCCTTTCCACTTTCAGTTGAAATCATCGTTTTCTTTTAAAACCTCGATAAATTTGTGGTCTCTTAATGCAGGAGGAGAAGTGTCCCTGAAAAGTACATTTTTGGTTTGTGCTGGCTTATTTTCAGGAATATTATATCTGAAAACATTAGTATCGCCTTGCCTTCAAATAGCTGGTGCTTTATTTGTATAGTTTCTTGATGGTGCAGAGCTGGACCTTGCTTTTGATTTTACTTGTAGGGTTTCTTTGACTTCATTTACAGCTTTTTCATCTCTTTTGATTTGAAGCTCAGATTCTAAACGAGAGATGTCTTCTTTTATTAGCATAAGCTTTTCTTGCATACTAGGAATAACATTTTCGAGGGAAACAATCATGCCTGCTTTTCGGACCAAGTCTTGGAGATAACTGGATGGAGGCGGGCTCTCATGGCACGACCTTAATGCGTAAATGCTATATAAAACTAGATCTAAAAACAGTTCAGGCCATTCTTCTTGTTGATAGTTTTCAAAGAAGCGACCTACTTCTGGGACTGCAATGATTTGCTCAAACAAGTCTTGACTCATATTTACTTTGACATTTAAATGGCCTGATTTCCTAAAATTCTTATTAGGATAAAATATTTTAACAAACAATAAGAATTTCTAGTTATTGTATAGGAAGAGAAAATACAAAGCAATTAAAAAATGATGACTGTTTTGATGAGAAAACATAAATTTCGAATTTTATTTATAATAATTTTTAAAATTAATCTACATAAAATGAATTCAGTTAAAGAAACTGAGAAGCGAATTATAGAGAAAAATCTTTTAAAATCGAAAATCTAACTAAAGCACTAATAAAATACACTAATTTTAAATTATTTAACGGTCAGAAATATGAGTTGTCGCAAACAACATTCTTTTTTCTCTTGCTTCTTTTCTACTTTTCCACATCTCATAAAATACATAAGCCACTAAAGTTTTTGCTGCATAAGTTCCTTCAGTACTAGTAATTGACTTATTTGGCAGTCTTGGGACTTTAAATTGAAAATCTCCATTCATTGACTTCCAAACAACGGATGGAGCTCCTACCGGCATATCTTCTCCACTTACTGCTCCCGCTAAAGCCCATAAGCACTCAGAAAACATTACTTTCCCGCTATATTCCTTTATTTTTAATGCATAAATTATACTTATCAGCTGCAGCC